>OW240923.1:32572417-32592381 GCA_933207985.1 Pelobates cultripes | reverse complement strand
ACGCATAGCAAAAATGCCAAGAAGGCCTTCTTGGTTACTACGAGTTGCATCTCAAAAAAGCCTTGGTCCTTAACAGGTTAAGAGGAGGGAGGGGAAAAAGCAAAACAAGAAGAGGGGAAAATACTTACAAATGATGGAGGAGGGAGGGAGGAATGGAGGAGGAGGGACCACTAGGCTGGCTTACCCCAACATAAACATTTGTAGCTGAGGGTTTCCACCTCCCCCATCACAACTTTAGTATCTCGGGCGTGTGTATAGGAGGGAGTCCCATATACACAACATCACCATCAATAACCTGTAACCCTCACAGCAGCAGCCTGCTCCCACTGTACAGGTACAGCCAGCTCACTGGCACACAAAGAGGGCAGCCATGGGCACATGCTCAGTGCCAGGGCACCAGAGTGCAGTGTGCATCACACACACATTGAAAGAAGCATGACACAAACACAGTGAGAGGGGCAGGAGACACAAACACAGTGAGAGGTGCATGCCAACGCATGGCTGGTACATGCACCCAGAATAATACCAGGCACACACAGGGTGGCACGGCAGCTGCTGCCATGGCTGGGGTTCATGCTGCAAGCGATGCACGCACACACAGGTATGCAAAGTGCCGTGACAGCCAGTCACCCCGCCCTCTTACCCGTCCTTCCTCTTGGCTTTGTAAACATGCCCATAGGTGCCCCGACCCACTTTGCAGCCTTCATACTCGAACAGATCCTCCACCTTCTCCCGCTCTGCGGACAGCTTGCTCTTGAACTCGTAATCCATGCTGGTGGGCTGGCCGGCCCGCGTGTTTAACCCATCAATGCGCCGTGTGCCCGCTCCCTGCCCGCCGCCGGTGGGTCGTTACATGGAATAAGTGGCAGGCTCTCCCTCCACCATTTCCTTGTTTTCCTTCTTTGCACAGAGACGCATGCCATGTACTAACACCGGCTGCACAGCGCCCTCTAGCTTTACTTTCACTATCACCCAGGCCGCCGCTGGCCTCCGCTATGGCTCTGTGTGAGCATTTAACAGCTTCACTGCCAGCTTGCCAGAGGGAGACCATCACCAGAGAACTGACATTATTTTCTGTAAAATGCCTCTCACTGGTTTTGTTATGGGGTAAGAGGGGTCAGTGTTGATGTAAAGTTAATTCCCTAAGGAAATGATATATTTGGAAATAAAATTACAAGTAGCTATAGTAACCTTCTCTAGTCTGTATTATGCCTGCAGGTCAGTGGAGACTGAAACAGGACCAATACAAAAAAAAGCCCTTGCAATGTCAAGGTATTAGGTTTTGTTTACAGCAAACCTGGCAGTTCTCTGAAGATTGCATCATTGGTGTGAATGACTTCACAATACAGTTCAGTCCAGGTACACTATGCAAATAAAGAAGACAACAGGCCTTCCAATCATCCCAATTTTTAGGATCCTGTACCGGATTTGTTTCCTGGTATCCCACTTTTGGGCACTCCAAGGACTGTTCCCTAAATACGTAGCACAAGCACATCATCAGCAGACTAAGGCCAAGCCCAGACCACTGAAAAAGTGCATTGGCCTGGGTGATTTGCAGGTAGCCTGGCGTGCATTCATGCACAATTTACCTGCTAGCTATTAAGAACCTCTCCCCCTTTGGTCTGATCTACACTGGCCTGACTATTGTTCCCCACCCACCGTAGTTGCAATTCACAGGAAGCAGATGATGGGGTTATGGGACAACAGAAACATTAAGGAGATTTATCATCTGCACTGCAGGCATAAAAATTTAAACTATATACATAATAAATCACATATAAATATAACTAATAATAAACACACCGAGACAGGTATGTGGAAGAGAAGGAGGGTCTCCTATTTAATTTACAAACCCATTGTAACAATAACAACTCACTCTGAAAACCAGATAACTTGTAACCAAGACTCCCAGGTAATCAAGAGATTTAACTTATGACTCGCCATAGTTCTGCGAGGTCCTTGCAATGCTGAGTGAGTGCGTTCAGCGCTATTAACCCTTTCAGCCCCGCATGAATGTGCGTATGCAAACAGAATCCTAGTAAGGCATAACCTCTGGTTATTCATCTAGTAAGACAGGAGTTTTTGTATGTCTTCATGCAGCGATGTATTTACTGCAGGGCTAACAAGGAATTTGGAGCGCAAGGGAGCACTGATCTAAGAGCTCTTTCTGCTCAGCTCCCTCACATCCTGCAGTGGTGCCGGGAGACGGAATATGACGTTGGTCCGGCTCCCAGCATCACTAATCATCGTGTGAGGGAGCTGAACAAGCAGATCACAGCTCCCTCACTGCCAGTGGCGTACACATGACCCATGGGGCCCCGGTGCGAAAATTGATCCGTGGGCCCCACCCCCCACCCCCCCCCGCGCGGGCCGGGCCGCAACACATGGCGGTGGGCACCTGGTCGCAGGGGTTACAGGGCTGCGACCCCTGCGACCGCGGTATGTACGCCAGTGCATGCAGATGCACACACACTTAAAGGACCACTCTAGGCACCCAGACCGCTTCAGCTTAATGAAGTGGTCTGGGTGCCAGGTCCAGCTAGGGTTAACCCATTTTTTCATAAACATAGCAGTTTCAGAGAAACTGCTATGTTTATGAATGGGTTAAGACTTCCCCTATTTCCTCTAGTGGCTGTCTCATTGACAGCCACTAGAGGCGCTTGAGTGCTTCTCACTGTGATTTTCACAGTGAGGGCACGCAAGCGTCCATAGGAAAGCATTATGAATGCTTTCCTATGTGACCGGCTGAATGCGCGTAGCGCGGCTGCTTGTGTGGCGATGCGCGCCACAGCCGACTTCCGGAGGAGAGCTCCCCGCCCAGCGCTGGAAAAAGGTAAGTTTTAACCCCTTTCCCCCTTCCAGAGCCGGGCGGGAGGGGGTCCCTGAGGGTGGGGGGCACCCTCAGGGCACTATAGTGCCAGGAAAACGAGTATGTTTTCCTGGCACTATAGTGGTCCTTTAAAGGACCACTACAGACACCCATATCACATCAGCTCAATGAAGTTGTCTGGGTGTCAGGTCCCTCTAGTTTTAACCCTGCAGCTGAAAACATAGCAGTTTCAGCAGGGCCAGCCTCGGGGGGCCCTGGGGTGGTCGGCTCCTGGGCCCCCCAGGGGAAGAGGCTGGCCCTGTGGGTACATAACGGGTCGCAGGGGCGGCCGGGCCCCCTGGTGGGCCAGGCCCGGTCGCAGCCGCGACCCCTGCGACCCTGGTATGTACGCCACTGCTCACTGCTTACTTTGCACACCCGCCCTCCTGACTGCCTGCCCAGCTGCCGGTCCAACAGCCATCCAAGAGGCCCCTCAGGTAAATAATCCACCCAGCTCTCACAAAGGTAGAGAGGCTGGGTGGATTTAAATTATAATGAAAAAATAATAATAATTTGTGAGTGTTGGGGGAAAAATGTGTGTGTGTGTGTCAGTATCAATCTGTGTCTGTCAGTGAATGTGTGTGTGTCAGTAAATGTGTTTGTCTTTTAAGTAAATGTGTATGTGCGTCAGTGAATGTGAGTATGTCTTTCAGTGAGTATGTGTGAGTGACTGTATGTCTGCCAGTGTCAAATTAGTGAGTGTGTATCTGTTAGTGAACGTGTGTGTCTCTGTCAGTGAATGTTTGTCAGTGAGTGTGTTGTCTGTCTGTGTGTGTCTTTCAGTGAGTGTGTGTCTTTCAGTGGTTGTCTGTCAGATTGTGCCAAATCAGTTAATGTGTGTATGTCAGTGTATCTGAGCAGTGGCGTACATATAGGAGTCGCACCCTGCGACTGGGTGCCCGTCGTCATGATTTGCAGCCCCGGCCTGCATAGCAAACCGCCATGGCCGCCGTTCATGGGGACCATCGAGTTGTCCATGCTGTTAGGGCCACCTGATGGGTATGAATTTTCAGGTGGCCCGGTCAACGCATTAACAGTGTGACCGGGCCCCCTGTGATGAAATCACGTGCTGGGAGGAAGTGACAGCCCCGGTCACTCCTCCCAAGTATCAGAGTGAGCCCGCACGGGAAGAAGCAGAGGAGGGAGTCAGAGTTCCCACTCTGACTCCCATCAACCTGAGCTACCACTGGACCCCAGGAAAGTCACCCTCCAGCATCTAAAAGGTAGGAAACAGGAGGGTGACTTGAACATTTTGTATATGTGTGTTTGTTTGTGTGTCTGTCTATGTATGTGTGCCTGTCTGTATGTATGTATGTGTGCGTGTCTGTCGGGGGGGCCCATGGATCAGTTTTGCATCGGGAACCCATGGATTGTGTGTACGCCACTGTATCTGAGAGTGTGTGCCTGTCAGTGATTGGGTGTGTCAGTGTTTGTCAGTGAAAGTGTGTGTTGGTTAAACAGTGTGTGTGCGCCAATGACTATCTCTCAGTGAATGTACGTCATTGAGGGCGTGTGTGTCAGTCAATGAGCGTGTTGGCCTTTAACAGGAAGACCTGCAGCTTTGACAGGAAGGGGTTGGGCAAATTTAAATTAGGGGGTATCAGAGTTTCATCATGCTTAGGAAAGAACAGCTGAGTTCATCTAACCACCGCAAACCAGTACAATATTAAACAAAACAAAAAACAAAACAAAAAACTTAGGGCAGCACAAATCTAAAATACACCACTGTCCTTATAGATAGATGTTGAAGAGCATTGTATCTGTACACACTCACTGAATATTCAGCAATAGGATATTTGAGATAGATAGATAGATATATATATACATACACACAGAGCCGGCCTTTTCAGTATTCTCCACCTGGAACTATCAAACAAAAGAACATGGTGGCAGGGGCTTACTGAGCAGCAGAGGCGGGGTCTCAATTGCAGCAGGGTTGGAGCAAAATTGGCGTTCAGATTAGTATTTTGCATTTTTCACACACAAACAAATATTAACACTAACTTTGGCCAGTGTTTGTGACCAAGTGACTACTAAAAAAGACTGGACATACCCATTTGCAATATCTTGGGTTGTCTACTATTGCAAATGGTATGCCATCATGGGGGTAATTCTCATTCCTGGGCTACCATACGGTCTCAAAGGCAACGTAATCAATCTGGCAAATTTCAATGTGAAAAACTGAAACGCAAGCCTTATATTTGACTCTAACTTTTGAAAACACCATAAAACCTGCACATGAGGGGTACTGTTATGCTCGGGAGACCTCGCTGAAAACAAATATTAGTGTTTCAAAACAGTAACACGTATCATCAGTGTTAGTGCCATTTGTGTGTGAAAAATGTAAAAAATTTAAATACATTTTACTGTTGTGAAACACTATTTGTGTTCAGCAAAATCTTCAGAGTAAAACAGTACCCCCCATGGACAGATTTTATGGTGTCTTGGAAAGTTACAGGGTTAAATATAGTGCTAGCAAATTAAATTACCTGGACTTTCGGCCTGTGTGGTCAGGCAGAGAGAAGAGATTGGGGGCACACCTGAGAGATGCATTATACAAGAAAGGTGCTACCGCAGTGACCAAAATTCATACAGAAAAAAATAGTTACGGCGCACTCAGACTTCTAAAAATACATAACTAAGAAGGCTACTATAAAATGCCTATCTAAGAGAATAAATATGAGGATTTAGTTCCACCATATGGCTATATGATGTTAAGCCCACCACTGCTTCAAAGTACCCCAATGTTGGTGGGTCCTACGCTAATTACAAAATGTGGGAGACAAATTAAATAGTACTGGTGCTAAAAACAATCTACAGTGTATTAAATTAATTTCTTTGTAAGAGCAAATTGAGTATACAAAAATAAAGTGTGATAAAAGCAATTAAAAACTGTAACAACTAAACAATTAAAGTGTTAGTGCTTGAATGAGTATACTCACATTTGCAGATAATATCTGTGCTGCATGAAGAAAATAATAAAAGTGACATGACTATAAAACTCCTATTTATACACACACCTGTGGCCACCTCTAAAGAGGCCTCAGAAGCTGGGGGGCTTGGGCGGGGTGCTTAACCCCAAAGGAATCTGGTCTGGATTCCAAATATGCTTGCACAGAGAAGAGATTGGGGGCACACCTGAGAGATGCATTATGCAAGAAAGCTGCTGCCGCAG
Organism: Pelobates cultripes; assembly: GCA_933207985.1. Taxonomy (NCBI): domain Eukaryota; kingdom Metazoa; phylum Chordata; class Amphibia; order Anura; family Pelobatidae; genus Pelobates; species Pelobates cultripes. The sequence goes on along the minus strand of OW240923.1, from coordinate 32,586,337 downwards.
TGACCAGAATTCATACAGAAAAAAATAGTTACGGCGCACTCAGACTTCTAAAAATACATAACTAAGAAGGCTACTATAAAACTCCTATCTAAGAGAATAAATATGGGGATTTAGTTCCACCATATGGCTACTAAAAATGACTGGACATACCCAATTTGCAATACCTTGGGTTGTCTACTTTTGCAAATGGTATGCCATCATGGGGGTAATTCTTATTCCTGGGCTACCATATGGTCCCAAAGGCAACATTACTAAACTGGCAAATTTCAATGTGAAAAAAATGCAAGCCTTATATTTGACTCTCTAACTTTCCAAAACACCTGTACATGGGGGGTACTGTTATACTTGTGAGACTTCACTGAACACAAACATAAGTGTTTCAAAACAGTTAAACATATTACAACAATAATATCGTCAGTAAAAGTGCCGTTCGTGTGTGAAAAATGCAAAAAACTTCACTTTTACTGAAAATATCTTCGTTGTAATACAATTTATCATTTTGAAACACTAATATTTGTGTTCAGCGAAGTCTCCCTAGTTAAACAGAACCCCCCATGTACAGGTTTTATGGTGTCTTGGAAAGTTACAGGGTTAAATATAGTGCTTGCAAATTACATTCTCTGCACTTTCTGCCTGGGTTGTCATTCACGTCAATCAAATTTGAATTAATTAAATCACATAATTATGTTGAAAGATTACTTAAATATACACGTAGAATTTTAAAATATATACATATATATGTATTTAAATTCTACGTGTATACTTATGTAATCATTTATGTAATACATACATTTGTGCGGTTATTTATATATATTTTATATATAAAATATCATTCTAAGTGTATTTTGTTACATATATATTAACAAAATACAGTTAGAATGAAATTACATATGTATATATAATTTATTTTAATTTTGAAATTTTTAAAATTTATTTTATTGTAATTATACGTGTATGTGTATATATATATATATCTTATATGTAACTTCATTCTAAGTATTTAAATACTAATATATGTAATTATATTAACATTAAAATACACTACGTATGACGTTACATTTATATAAGATGTGTATATATATATATTTTTTTATATATACACCTTAAATTAAATTTAAAAAAAATAAAAAAATAATTCTTTAGTTTTGTTGTGCAAAAAAAGAGTTACAAATAGGCCCGCAGTGCCACGATAGCAGTAGCAGGCTAATCAAGGTATACAGTATCACGACATAGGATTGAACTGCACAATTTTGTACAATAAGTAAACAGGGTAATGCAAGTACTGTCTGAAGATGGGCAGGTAAGTATGGGTGTCAGTGTTAGGCCACGATATGTATAGCTGCTGGTCAAGTTTACACCTGGTATAGATATAGGCAAGAAACTAAAACAACATGCTATTATGCGATGTAGTAGGAACTTAGGTACACAAAACATGGGAAACAGGTACCCCTGGGTAACCCACTGTGCGAGAGAGTGGGGACAGCCTGTATCACCGCAGCTGCCAAATTGCGGTATTTAAACCACTAACTCGACTCATTATTCCACTGGGGGCCGACCATAAGTAAAGCCGCCATACAGGTGACATCAGAAAATCTGCACACTCCGGTAAAATTTGTGGGTAGGTCAGCTATTTTCCAATGACGGTGTTAATACTAAGACAGGAGGCCATTTGCTCAATGCAGTTTTACGCCTCTCATATTTGCACTCTTTTAGCTTCCTAGAGGGGTTGTCTAAGGTTAATACTGCGATTATGTACATCGCCAATAGTGAGCTATGGCCAATAACGTATGTTATATATCATTCTTACAGTAGTGTAGCAGGAGTCTATAGTGGTACATACCACAATAATTTGTTATGCCTATCGTTTCATGGTGGTAAACATAGATATGTCAGTAAAGCAACTGCTACATGTGAGACCCTTGGGTGCCCACCAGTATCACTCTCAGTATTAGTAGTACAGGGAAAGTCACAGGTGTTTACTTAAAACCACTCCACCGCAACTGGGGAACCCCCGATCTGGAGAGTCTTACGAGGGGTCCGGGCCGCCCCAGGGGCCGCATATCACCAGCAGACCGAGGTCCACATTTCTGTCTCGAGCTGGGGTTCACTGCCGTCTGGGCCACTGTTGCTTGCTGCACTGGAAGAGGTGGTGTTAGTAGATGGAGTCCTTTCAGAAATTCTGTGTGGTCTGTATCCCCATGTGGCACCACCAGGGTTCCTGATATCCCCCATCGGTACCTGATTCCTTGGTCCCGCAAGATCCGAGTGATGGGCGCGAACTTGCGCCGGTCGAGGACGACCACGAAAGGTAAGTCATCGTATACGGAGATCTTGCTGTTGGCAATTAGCAGGCTTGGTTGTTGTCTGGATCGACACATTATGGAGAATTTCACATGTCTCGAGTGACTGCTATAATGTCCCGTGGTGCGTCTACAGGTGCCGTGGGAGCCTTCCGGACCCTGAAAGCTGACACGAAGGGTGGCATTTCGCTGTCTTTCTTAACCACGAGTGCTTGCATAACTTTGTGGGCAAAGCTTAGCAAGGCCTCTTGACCTACTGTTTCTGGGGCCCTGCGGATCCTGACATTCCTCCTCGGTGCCGCGTCTCCAGGGAAGTCACTGTGCGAGAGAGGCACTGTATTTGTTAAGGTGAGTCCATACGAGAGCTGGTATCATCCAATATTTTTCCCCTTTCCTCTTCCCTGGACTCGACAGCTCCTATGCGGCGATTCAGGCCACCAATCTCCTCTTGCACTCCTGCGAGGTCCGCATTCCGGACCTCCTTCAGGTCCGAAGGAGGTATTTAATGTCCCCTTTAGTAGAGGGGGATTTGTCCGAATCTGAGTTGGACCTCTGGTCTGGTATACCCTGTCGTGGGCATGGGGTGATTGGGCTCTCTCTTCATCTTGCGATGAAAGCCCATTACAATGGGGACGGCATAGAACGCCGTAACGGCGTTAAGGGGTTAAACCAAGAGGGTAAATATTGTTTTGCACATCCTGCTGCATGTATGCATGCCTGGATGAATCTGTCCAGGGTCCATACCTCTGTGGTGGGTGTGAGCGAGTGGCATTTCTTGAAGCTCAGATTAGAGATCTGGAGATGCAAATTGCAACACTGAGGGAAATTGACAATCTTGAAAGGAGTCTGCTGCTCACTGAGCAGAGTTTAGTGGGTGCAGGTAGTGGAGTGGGAGGAGATGAGACAGTTGGCGAGCAGGCACATAGCTGGGTAACAGTGAGGCGAGGAAGCAGGGGGGGAGGGAAGAGGAAAGGTTTAGCTAGTCCTGATCTTGTGCAGCCTAACAGATTTGCCCGTTTGAGTGAAGATGTTGGGAGTATCAGCTCAGGGGTAGCTGTACTGCAGGAAGCTGTGCCTTCTAACCGCCGTGGAAATAGCCCTTCTAGTACGGGTGGGGTTGAGTGTAAGGAAGGCTAGACAGGTTGTGGTGGTAGTGCCCCTATCATTAAGAGAGTAGATAGCGTAATCTGCCACTCTGATTGTCTCAACCGGACAGTTTGCTGTCTTCCGGGTGCTCGGGTCCGGCAAGTTGCAGACAAAATGGAGAGATTATTGGGAGGGGCTGGGGATGACCTAGCTGTCACGGTCTGTGACAGATTCCCTGTCCCTAAACCACTGCTTTATTTAACTGATCCAAACTTAACCAAACAAAATTGAGAACTTAATTTGTGAACCAAACAATTCTCTGAATGTATCGACCACCCAGTGCAATTTTGTACCGCTCATTAACCTGGCTGACCTCTTTCACACTTGCGAAAACCACAAAATCAATAACATTCTAAGAGGTCGGCTGGGTGACTAGTGTTCGTTTGGCTGAACACAAGGTGGCGTCCATCTTAATTCTGCGAATGCCTAGAGCGATCTTTGGTCATCGAGTGCGTGGAACTAAAATTGCCTACTCAACAGCGCGAGCACTGCTGGGACTTCCAGCCGCAAGTATGTTCGGTTCGAGTCTCTGGAATGGCGTTCGGTAAAACCAAACTCCCAAACGAGGGGTACACGACCTAGATTTTCTACGAACTGCTACTATCGGTATTTTGTTGTGTTTGAAGTTCCTGAAAAAGACCGACCACACAGCCTGAATCTATGTAACTATTTTGAGCAGGAGCTACATGTGCGGTCGGTCAGAAATAAGACTTCCATAGAAATCCTGAACCCCTGATCCGATCTGGGTAATTTTTGGAGATGTTGGTCAACCAGATCGGGGCTATCATGGGATATACTTTTTTTTATTGGTTGGGATATGTTATAAACCACCTAATGTAAATATTAATGAGGAAGAACAGCTATTAGAGCAAATTGGGAAAGCTGCAAATCGGGGTAACACATTAATTATTGGAGATTTTAATTACCTGGACATAAATTGGGATAGAGTGACTAGTATTTCAGCAAGGGGAATCAGGTTTTTTTCTATCATATGGTGGCAGTAGCTGAGGGTTTGCCCTTCCTTGTGGGAAATTGAGCAAATCCCTCCCCCTTGCCCTATAAAGGACTACTAAGGCAAACCTACCCCAGTTCCTTTCTTGTCCTGGGACGGACCGGCATCTAGAGAGGTGAGACACACAGGTTTCTGGTCTGGGGGATCCTGCCGAAAGCTGCCCGGGTGGTAGGCTGAGCGGCCATGCTCCTGCCTCTGTGGTTACGGAGTGAAGACTGTAATGCTCTCTTATGCCGAGAAGGTTTCAGACATTCTTCATGGAGGCGGTCCTGGGCACAGGTATGATGTAATCAGCCCTGCGCATAGTGGTGGAACGCACACCCGGGAGGTGATACGTTCCACCAAAAGTTCCGGTGGCGCTATTGCGCCGGAACTTTATTTTTCTTTTTAAAAACGCGAAAATTGAATTTCAGCATATATAAAGCGGTGCAAGTACCCACTGACAGCAAGGATGCTTGCCAGAAGAGGCACGCCATGTCACCAGCCCCCCCACATGGCTCAGAAATATTTTGAGGTGAGATTAGCTAATCTTTACTTAAAAATTATCTCTGTAGAAACAAAAAATCTTGAAAAAAAGGACAAGTTTTCAAGTTGTGCCATTATTATTTTGTTTTCAGATATGTCTAGTCGTATCTATCCAGAAATGGAGAAGGAGAAATTGCCTACGCCTAGAAAGACTGCATCAAAATCTAAGCATTTAAAGGACCACTATAGTGCCAGGAAAACATACTCGTTTTCCTGGCACTATAGTGCCCTGAGGGTGCCCCAACCCTCAGGGTCCCCCTCCCGCCCCTAGAAGGGGGAAAGTGGTTTAAACTTACCTTTTTCCAGCGCTGGGCGGGGAGCTCTCTGCCTCCTCTCCTCCTCCGATCCTCCTCCTGGGCTGAATGCTGCAGCAGCGGCAGAGCTGCGTAGCATTCAACCCGTGCGCAAAGCTTTACAGTAGCACCACAGATAGATGCTCTCTGTGAAAATCACAGTGAGAAACATAGCGCCTACTTGACTGTCAATGGAACCTTCACTAGAAAATAGGGGAAAGAGCAACATTCATAATTATAGCAGTTTCTCTGAAACTGCTATAATTATGAAAAAATGGGTTAAGCCTAGAAAGACCTGGCACCCAGACCACTTCATTAAGCTGAAGTGGTCTGGGTGCCTAGAGTGGTCCTTTAACTTGCAAGGAGTGTGCAAATCCACTTCCAGATGGCATGAGGAAAAAAGTATGCAACCAGTGTACTGCAATTTCCTTGGAAAGACATGCAATCTTTCCTAACCTGGTTTCAGGATAACTTGACCCAGACCTTGGATACTATTAAGAAATCTAAGAAAGTTTCCGCTGCAATTCCTGAAATGAGTCAGAGGGTCAATAAAAGGAGAAGATCTTCTTCTGTATCTGCCTCTACAGATTCAGACATGTCTAGTTCATCCTCATGTGAAATTCTTGGGTTCCCTCCAGATGAACTATGCAAATTTATGAAGGAAGTAAACCTGATCATGATACCAGACGTGTCTGCAAAATCAAAAAAGGGTTTTCCTGTTCAACAGCCTCTCATTGATTTAATCTATCTAGAGTGGAAAAATCTTGAAAAACGAGCCTTTATTTCACGACACTTTAAGGAAATTTTTAAAATCACGGGTGACGACTTTTGGGAAGAGCTTCCTAGAGTGGATGTACAGGTAGCTCGACTTTCTAAGAAAACCACTATCCATATAGGGGAAGTTTCGGCATTAAAGAACCCTATGGACAAAAGAGCTGAGACCTCCTGCAGGCGAACCTTTCAGACAGCAGGTTTTCAGTGCAAAGCCTTACTGGTAGGAGCTACGGTAGCCAGAGCTAATGGCTTTTGGCTCAACGCATTGCAGGACATGATTCCTGAAAATCAGGATAAACAACTTATCCGATTGTTCCAGAATTTACGGTTGTCAAATGAATTTTTGATGGATATGACTGTGGAAGTTTTGAAGCTGGCATCTAGGATCATGGGATTATCCTCGGTAGCAATGTGAGCTTTATGGTTAAGATAATGGACGGCTGATACCGCTTCTAAATCGGTCCTTTTTGAGCTTCCCTTGGAAAAGCAAAAGCTGTTTGGGTCTCGCTTAGAGGAAATCATAAAACAAATGTCAGAGACTAAGAAGGCTCTACCTCACGAAAGAAAATTTGCATGGAAAGCAGGTAACAGGAATTTTCAGTATAGAAACAGGAGATCATACCAAGAGAGGCCTCGTTATTTTCAAAGGAAAGAAAAAAAAAAATCGAAGTTTTGAACAAAGAGGCGATTTTAAGAGATCTGACAGACCGGACAGAGGTAAACGTTTGATGCCAAAAGAGTGGGAGGAAGAATCCAACAGTTCTACCATACATGGGAAAGGACTTCAAGCAATCCATGGATTCTAAATTTAATACAAAACATACTCTTCACGAGAAGGCCAAGATCAAATTTTCTCATTTCTGCTTACCCATCCTCAAAAAAGTCAGAAACCCTGATTTCCCAAACTATTTTACTTTTTCTTAGAGAGCGTTCTGGAACATCAAAAGTACCAAGGAGTGTATTCAAGACTCTCCCATTCCAAAACCAGACCACTCATTCCGTCCTATTCTGGATTTGAAGGTAATCAATCGGTTTATTCCATATCAGAGACTTCGCGTATTGATTGCCTCTATAATTCCGATCCTGCAAGAAGGCAACTTCAAGGTAAAACTAGACCTAAAGGCTGCATATCCGCACGTCCCAGTTGCTGTTTCATCAAGAAAAGTTCCTAAGGTTCGCAGTAAAAAGGGCAAGACCTTCTATCATTACCAATTCAGGGCTCTACTGTTTGGTCTATCATCTGCCCTCAGAATATTCACCAAGATATTGGCTCCCATTACAGTTGTTTTAAGGGAGTTAGGAGTCTCCATCATCCCATACCTGGACAACTGGCTTCTCATAGCAAGAACAGGACAGCTTCTTCTCAATGACCTACGGATCACTATCAAACTGCTGCAAGATCATGGTTAGATCCTAAATTTAAAAAAGTAAATTCTTATTCCAACAAGGGAGATAGAGTTCCTAGGTCTCGTGATCAATTCAAACACCTTGTCGGTTCATCTTCCCAAACAAAAGAGAAGAACAGGGGTATACATAGGACACCAGATCATGCATTTAGGCTGGAAGAAAGGAGATTTTATCTAAGGCAAAGAAAAGTGTTTTTTTTTTTTTTTTACAATAAGAAGCAATAAGAGTATAGAATTCTCTGCCTGAAGAATTGGTTTTATCAGAGTCCATACAGATGTTTAAACTGCAATTGGATAAATACTTGCAAAAACATAACATACAGGGATATAATTTCTAATTAGTGGGGTAATAGCTGCTTGATCCAAGGAGATATCTGACTGCTATTTTGGGGTCAAGAAGGAATTGTTTCCTAGTTTGTTGCAAAATTGGAAGCACTTCAGGCAGTTTTTTTTTTCTTTTTTGCCTTCTTTTGGATTTACAGCAAAAACATTTGTGAGGAAGGCTGAACTTGATAGACACAAGTCTCTTTTCAGCTATGTAACTATTTGTGAAAAAACGCTGTGCTGCACCAATCAGCATCTCCTAATATAGATGCATGGAATTAATGCATCTCTATGTGGAGCGTTCAGCGTCTCCATGCAGAGCGTAGAGATGCTAAATGTCAGTGCTGCACACCGTGCACAGTTCTTATGTTGCATATTTCTATTTTTAAATTTTTTTATTATTATTATTATTCTTTATTTTTTTGGTGCGTTATGAAGTTTTATGCATGGTATTGACATTTACAGGAGGTGAGCGTTTCAGTTTACAATAGCTTATATATCACAGTATTTGTCAAGTTGAACAGCACACAATTTTAACTTTTTATCCATGTTACATAACAGTTTTAAATAGTAGTGCTTACATTTGTTCCTGGGCTTATGGCCCATCTGGAGTAACTCTAGCCCATATTGGTACACAATTAAGTTGGGGTCACATGTTTGAACCGCTTATGAGGCTATGTGCTGCTATGTGTAATTGCACTATGTTGTGGTTATCATGAGTTGTCGGGGGTAATGAAGCCGGCAGTTTCGTGTGTAGTTTTGTCTCCTGTCTTGTTCTAATCGGCTGTCGTTCTCCCTCTGAAGGAGAGGGTAGAGTGTAAATGTTAGGTCTCAGTTGTTGCTGGGAGTGTGAGAGCCCCTAACCTAGGGGGCAACTGGGGGGGGGAGGGAGGGGGGTAAGTGGGGAGCGTGTGTGGAGCCTCTCTATGATAATGTGGTTCTGCTTGGTTATCCCTAGGTTTGGTCGTGGTGGTATTCCTAACCATGCGGAGTGTGTATTTGTACAGACCATGACACTGAAAACGAAGGGTAGAACGAAAAAATTAACAGAACAATATTAACAGAACAGTATGCATGCATAATAGTTTCCAGCTTAGCCAGGTTGGTTATGTTCGTATGCGGTCGTTGTCAGGTCCCCGATTCCATTCATGGAGAGCGAGGGGTAAATGGTCTTGTGGTGGCTGGGTCTCCCATCTGGGATAGTCCTGCCTGAGCGGTTGTCCGGGATGTATCAGGTAGTCCCAGGATAGTGAAGACTGCGAGTATGTCCGCCTCTGATGTAGCTCTGTGGTTAGTCCCGTCGTGTGTGATTAGCAGTACCCTCGGCATACCCCATCTGTACTGTATGCCTGCAGTCCTCAGGCGGCCTGTTAGGTGTTTTATCGATTTCTGCAAATGTAATGTTGCTCTGGTTAAGTCTTGGAAGAAAAGTAAATGAGAGTTTTCGAATGCAAGAGGAGTTTTGCCTCTAATTGCCTCCATTATTGCTGCTTTGTCCTGGGATGTAGCACATCGCAGAATAACGTCTCTTGCTTCTGCGGCAGATGTGTTGTTCCCCGCCGGTAGGCGGTATACGCCCTCTAGTGTGAGCTTGCGGGCCGTTGATGGTGGTAAGATAGTGGATAAGAGCCTCCTGATAAAGTGGGGCAACTCCTCTGGGGTGATTCCTATTGGCACTCCCCTGAGCTTTAAAGGATTGCGGCGCAGGCGGTCTTCCTGGGTGGCCATCTGTGTCGCTAGTGCTTGGTGGGCTTTTTGCAGGGTTTCTGTAAGATTTGACACCCCACAGTTCAATGTTTGTATATCCCCCTCCATAGCACTCACCCGCTCCATGGTTTGGCGTACATCTTCCTTTAAGGTTCCGATGTCTGCAGCCAGCAAGGATTGGATCTCCTGCATCCATTTTTGCAGGTCTTGTTTTGTGGCGAAGGTGTTGTCGCCAGGGCCCGTGTGGGTCTAGGGTGTGTTAATTTGCATATCTTCTGTCCTTGGCTCCGGTGAGTGGGCATTCCGTGACATTGCGGGTGGTGGGTTTTCTGCAGAGGTTCCTGTGGCAGCCATTTTGGAAGGTGTTTGTCGTTGTAACATCTCCCCGATGTTTGGTTGGTCTGCGGCCGAGGCAGGGTGTTGTTTCTGAGTGTGGCGCCCCATGGAGGCAGAGGTGCTGCTGTGTGTTGGGGTTTCTGTTTCCTCTGAGACCTGAAGTGCATAACTTTGCATTTCTCTACAGTAAATTTCATCTGCCATTTTAGTGCCCAGTCCCCCAATCTATCCAAATCCCTCTGCAGCAAAGCAATATCCTGCTCACATTTTATTACTTTACAAAGTTTTGTGTCATCTGCAAACACTGAAACATGGCTTTCAATGCCTTTTTCAAAATCATTTATAAATATGTTAAATAGAAGCAGTCCCAAAACAGAACCCTGAGGGACACCATTTACCACTTTTGTCCAGCCTTAAAATTGTATAATGTTATCATATCCCCTCTCAGGCGACGTTTTTCTAAACTAAATAGGTTTAAATTTGTTAACCTTTCTTCATAGCGGATATGTTTCATTCCTTTTATTAATTTTGTAGCCCGCCTCTGCACTTTTTCCAGTGCCATAATATCCTTCTTTAGAACAGGTGCCCAAAATTGCACAGCATATTCAATATGTGGTCTTACCAATGATTTATAAAGAGGCAAAATTATATTCTCGTCCCGAGAATGAATGCCCCTTTTCATGCATGACAATACCTTACTGGCCTTGGCCACTGCTGATTGACATTGCACATTGTTGCATAGTTTGTTGTTTGTTCCCAAGTCCTTTTCGTGTGTGGTTATCCCTAATTCGCTTTCATTGGGGGTATACGTTGCTTGTGTATTCTTTACGCCGAAGTGCATAACTTTGCAATTTTCACCATTAAATTTCATCTGCCATTTGAGTGCCCAGTCCCCCTGTCTATCTAAATCCCTCTGCAGCAAAGTAATATCTTGCTCACATTGTATTATTTTACAGAGTTTTGTGTCATCTGCAAACACTGAAACATGGCTTTCAATGCTTTCTTCAAGATCATTTATAAACATGTTAAATAGAAGGGATCCCAGAACAGACCCCTGAGGGACACCACTTGCCACCTCTGTCCAGCTTGAAAATTTACCATTAATGACAACTCTTTGTACTCTGTTTTTAAGCCATTGTTCTACCCAAGAACAAGCATTTTCATCTAGACCGATTTCCTTGAGTTTGAACACTAATCTATTGTGTGGGACTGTATCAAATGCCTTGGCAAAATCAAAATAGATCACATCCACTGCAACACCCTGATCTATACTTCTACTTACTTCTTCGTAGAATGCAATCAAGTTAGTTTGACATGACCTGTGCTTCATAAAATCATGCTGATAACCATGTTCTTCTCAAGGAATTCTTGAATATTATCCCTTAATAACCTTTCAAATATTTTCCCAGCCACAGAAGTTAAGCTCACAGGTCTATAGTTTTCAATCAAGGATTTTGAACCCTTTTTGAATATAGGAACCACATCTGCCCTCCTCCAATCCTCCGGAACACTTCCTGACAGAAGGGAATCTTGAAAGATTAAAAACAGAGGTTCACTTATTTCTACACTTAGTTTCTTAAGTACTCGTGGATGGATACCGACAGGCCCTGGAGCTTTGTTTGTATTAACTTTATTTAGTTGCTGCAGCACCTTGTCTTGAGTTAACCAATTAAAATTATTCTGCAAGTTTTTAGTAGCAATCATTTGCACATCTATGGGTTCTTCCTTAATATAGACGGAGGAGAAATAGTTATTTCAAATTCCTGCCTTTTCCTGGTCTTCATTAACTAACACCCCCGTTTCAGTTTTTAGTGTACCTACACTTTTATTTTTAGTTTTTTTTTAGAATTTATGTACTTTAAAAATGCTTTGGCCCAACAGGGGCAGAGAGATGCCCGCAGTCGAAGGGCGACATCAAATACACCTGGTACCTTCCGGCCCCGCCCATTCCACGACAACGATAGAGACACATAACTGCACACAACAATTTTCGGGCCTCTATCCCACCCTACCAGAGAACAAGCGCTAACCGGCTGCCACCAGACAAATTTGTGCTCAAACGACCCACCCCACCAGTATGACTTCTCCAAACCCACCGGTTGGACGCTCTCGGAGCCCCCATTCGGGATCCAATAACACACACTCCCCCCCCTTTACCTACTGGGTTGTACAGCCCAACCTACCTCCCGAGCCTGTAAAAGTCTGTCAAAGTCCACCACAAGTTATAGCCCCAGAGTATAAATACCAAGAAACCTAGAAAATATAGAATACCAAACAAAAAATAGAATTAAGAACATGAGAGCCAGGGTGGAGAGAGGAGATTGGGAGGGTATACACCACTGGAAAACAGTCTGGGACTGGAACAATCAAATACTATTGCTCGAAAGAGACCTATGGACCCTACAGCTGCATGATAGAACCTCAGCTTGTAACCAAATGAGCAGCGTATGTCAGAGCGGAGGGGAGTACCCCTGCTGTCCCAACAAGATAACTCTGTAGCACACCCGACGCGTACATTATCGATATATTGTTATACTGTTATATGTCTATTTGTTTCCTATAGACAAAAACCTAAATAAAGAATGTCAAAACAAAAAACAAATGCTTTGGGGTTGGTTTTGCTCTCTTTAGCTATCATTTGTTCATTTTGAAGCTTAGCAAATCTAATCGCCTTTTTGCACGCATTATTGGCTTCCTTATATCTTTCATGAGATGCTTATGATTTGTCCGATTTAAATGCTTTAAATGCCCTTTTCTTATTTTTAATCTCTTGTTTTACTCCTCTACTAAGCCACATTGATTTTAATTTGTTTCTTTTATATTTATTACCCAATGGCACATACTGAGAAATGTACCTTTCTAATATTTGTTGGAAGATGTTCCATTTATCCTCAGTGTTCTTTTCACTAAAGAGTTTATGCCAGTCAATATATTGTAAAGCTGCCCTTATCAATTTAAAAAGGCCAATTTCAATAAGTTATGTTTTAGTATGCACCATGTGCTTTTGTTTTTTTGAGTGTATTTCAAAGGACACTATATTGTGATCACTATTTCCCAAGTGCTCACCTACTTGAATGTTGATCAAAAGATCAACGTTGTTTGTTAAAACCAGGTCAAGACAAGCGTCCATTCTAGTTGGTACTTGTACAAGTTGTGACATGAAGGTGTCATTTAACAAGTTTAAAAACCTAATTCCCTTTGCTGAGCTACTAGTTCCTCTGTCCCAATTTATGTCTGGGTAATTAAAATCTCCAATAATTAAAGTGTTACCCAGATTTGCAGCTTTCTCAATTTGCTCAAACAGCTGTTGTTCCTCGTCAATATTAACATTAGGTGGTTTATAACATATCCCAACTAGTGATGTACCGAACGGTTCGCCGGCGAACGGTTCCCGGCGAACATAGCATGTTCGCGTTCGCCACGGCGGGCGAACATATGCGCGGTTCGACCCGCCCCCTATTCGTCATCATTGAGTAAACTTTGACCCTGTACCTCACAGTCAGCAGACACATTCCAGCCAATTAGCAGCACACCCTCCCTAGCAGACCCTCCCACCTCCTGGAAGGCATCCATTTTAGATTCATTCTCAAGCTGCATGCTTAGTAAGAGGAGGGAAAGTGTAGCTGCTGTTCATAAGATAGGGAAAAGCATAGCTAGGTTAGGGATAAGGGTATGCTTTTTTTTTATTTATTTTTTCTATGTAATGTAATTGCACTTAGTTGTCTGCCACTGCTGCCAGCTTCTGTGTCAGGCTCACAGTGCATACTGTGCCCATTTCCCCAGTCAGTGCCACCACTTACATCTGGTGTCACAATAGCTTGGATTTAAAAACAAAAAACTTTTTTCACTGTTATAGATTGAATAGCAGTTAGTTGTCTGCCAGCTTCTGTGTCAGGCCTACAGTGGATACTGTGCCCAGTGCCACCACTCACTCACTAGTGTCACAATAGCTTGCATTTAAAAACAAAAACTTTTTTCACTGTTATAGATTGAATAGCTGTTAGTTGTCTGCCAGCGGGTGTGTCAGGCCTACAGTGGATACTGTGCCCAGTGCCACCACTCACTCACTGGTGTCACAATAGCTTGCATTTAAAAAA
>OW240923.1:32566310-32572317 GCA_933207985.1 Pelobates cultripes | reverse complement strand
TTGTGTCACCAGATCTAAGTGGTGGCAATGGTCACCGTATCCACTGTTAGCGTAACACACCCGCTTTAAGGACACTGACTGCTATTCAATCTATAACAGTGAAAAAAGTGTTTTTTGTTTTTAAACACAAGCTTTGTGTCACCAGATCTAAGTGGTGGCAATGGTCACCGTATCCACTGTTAGCGTAACACACCCGCTTTAAGGACACTGACTGCTATTCAATCTATAACAGTGAAAAAAGTGTTTTTTGTTTTTTAAAACAAGCTTTGTGTCACCAGATCTAAGTGGTGGCACTGGTCACCGTGATCCAATTGTTAGCGAATACACCGCTTTAAGGACACTGACTGCTATTCAATCTATAACAGTGAAAAAAAGTGTTGTTTTTTTTTAAATCCAAGCTTTGTGTCACCAGATCTAAGTGGTGGCACTGGTCACCGTATCCACTGTTAGCGTAACACACCCGCTTTAAGGACACTGACTGCCATTCAATCTATAACAGTGAAAAAAGTTTTTTGTTTTTAAATCCAAGCTATTGTGACACCAGATCTAAGTGGTGGCGCTGGTCACTGTATCCACTGTTAGCGTAACACACCCGCTTTAAGGACACTGACTGCTATTCAATCTATAACAGTGAAAAAAGATTATTTTTTTTTTAAATCCAGGCTTTTGTGGCACCAGATCTAAGTAGGCACTGGTCACCAGAGTTCACTGTTAGCTAACACAGCCGCTTTTAAGGACACTGACTGCTATTCAATCTATAAATAGAAAAAGTGTTTTGTTTTTAAATTTCACAGTTTTGTGTCACCAGATCTAAGTGTGCGGTGGCACTGTCAATGTGATCCACTGTTAGCGAACACACCCGCTTTTAAGGACACTGACTGCTATTCAATCTATAACAGTGAAAAAAGTTTTTTTTAAATCCAAGCTATTGTGTCACCAGATATAAGTGGTGGCACTGACTGGGGAAATGGGCACAGTATGCACTGTGAGCCTGACACAGAAGCTGGCAGCAGTGGCAGACAACTGACTGCTATTCAATCTATAACAGTGAAAAAAGTTTTTTGTTTTTAAATCCAAGCTATTGTGACACCAGATGTAAGTGGTGGCACTGACTGGGGAAATGGGCACAGTATGCACTGTGAGCCTGACACAGAAGCTGGCAGCAGTGGCAGACAACTAAGTGCAATTACATTACATAGAAAAAAAAAAAAAAAAAAGCATACCCTTATCCCTAACCTAGCTATGCTTTTCCCTATCTTATGAACAGCAGCTACACTTTCCCTCCTCTTACTAAGCATGCAGCTTGAGAATGAATCTAAAATGGATGCCTTCCAGGAGGTGGGAGGGTCTGCTAGGGAGGGTGTGCTGTTAATTGGCTGGAATGTGTCTGCTGACTGTGAGGTACAGGGTCAAAGTTTACTCAATGATGACGAATAGGGGGCGGGTCGAACCGCGCATATGTTCGCCCGCCGTGGCGAACACGAACATGCTATGTTCGCCAGGAACCGTTCGCCGGCGAACCGTTCGGTACATCACTAGTGGTCATCTTTACTCGCATCCATATGCAGCTTAGTAGTGCTTTCATCGCCTGCCGAGTGCACAAGAGGATCACCTGGTCCACGAGGATCAGCAGGTCGGCACATCAGCACCCGAGCCCAGTCCAGTGTGAAAGAAGATGCCTGGTCGCCACCCAGCCCTCCAACTTCAGGATAAATAACCTGTGAGGTTCTGGGAACGGTCCCACTGGGTCGTGGGCGGCTGTTTGGCATGCCATCCCTCCTGGCTCACGGTCCCAAAGGAGAGCACAATGCTGGGGCACCTCTGGAGATCACCTCCTTCTTGGGTAAGGTGTGTAGTAGAGCCCTCTGCCTTGATTCAATCCGACTCCAGAAGGATGCACAGAGAACATCAAAGGCTGCATGGAACTTAGCTTCCCAGTGTGGTCTTGATTGCTTCGTCGGAGTGGCAGCCATCTTAGGTGTGACACGAGGGCTCATCTTGTCAGGGTGAGTAGTGGCCATTTAGCCTTGTGGGTTACTTTAGCTTTTCCCTGGTGGGGACTGGGATAACCCCCACCGGTCCAAAAGGGGGGGAAACGGGGCTGTAGATATAAGGTGCTCACACGATGATAGCTCCAGGCCGGGAGATCGGCCTCATCTCCCCGCCACAGAACCCCCAGAACAGATAGGCCGCAGGACAGCCTGTAGTCACAGGCTACTACAAACCTGATCGGGTAAGCTCCCTGATGTTCAGGAACAGGTAAGTGTTCAGTGGGCATCCTCCAAAGGCATTCTTCCCTCAGTAGGTCTTATTTTACAGGCTGTATGCAGGGAGCTCACTTCATACACGTCTGTCCGCCATGCTGGCAAGGCCCCCCCCTCCCCATACCTCTTTCTTTTTACGTCCCAAATACCTGTCTCTCTTTTCTATGCTGGTGTCCCTCTGTTTGTAGGAGCTCCATGCTTTTGTTGTGTCTTAGTGTAATACATACCTTTACAGCTGTACAATGTACAGTAATTCATAAACTAAACTACAACTATGTGACTGAATAAGTAAGCCTTGAAGTCCCCAAAAAGTCCAGAATAACTCCACACCTGGCCACACTACTAGTCACACATCCTAGAATAAAAATATCCCACTTTGGCCATTTGAAACATTGGAAGCTATACCTCAATAGGAAATACATACATTGACATACAGTGAAATCAGGAGAGAACTGAATAAAGCAAAACAATTACTTGGAAAAAAAAACCTCACAAACCTATATTAGCTAACTGAAATAATTACTCCAGTAAACCAATAGTTTTCGTTTGTAATTTAATTTTACATGTTTAACACGTGCATATTATTTGCCCAGGTGTTTATTATTTGTTGCATAGTAAAATAAATTTAGAGAAGACTTGTCTCAATTACGTTCCACCTTTTTTGTCCTCCGTTCGATGCCTTTTGAGAGCTTGGCAGTAATTTCTATTCAGTTGTTTACCGTCTCTCTTCTTCCTTTAATAGTCAAACTTTTCAGGCTCCTGAACTTTAATAAATGTCCCTTCACAATTCAGATAATGTCAGATCCGCCACGATTCACAAACTGAAAGGTCTCTGTTCGTTGCCAGTTTGATGTAACCAAAATGTGGTTCTTGGGATCGATAGGGCCCTTCACACTGCCACCATTGCTTTTTGCATTGCCCCCTCATTATCTTTATGGCCCCCCCACCCACCGCGCAGGGGTGGGGGCCGGGGGGGGAGGACAATAGGTCCCCCCCTTATTGTTATTTAGGGCCCCCATCCGGGGGCCGGATAGTAGGGTTGTTTTTTTTTTTTTTAAACTGTGAGCAGCCACAGGCTGCTCACTGTTTAGCAGGCATGCCCCTACTCGCAGTATAGCGAGTAGGGGCATTGGGGAGATTTTAATCTCCCTTATGCTATTATGGGGGTCATATTGACCCCCGTAGAGTGAGAAAGGACATTGGGGGTTTTGGAAGTGGTGGGAAGCACAGCTCCCTGCCTCTTCTATCTTTACATATTACAAGGAGGGAGCTGCTCGCCGGTAGCTCCCTCCTTGTAATAAACTGAACGAACAAACAAACACTAATATTCGGTGTTAGTTTGTTCGTCTGATATTTCTATTCATTAATTCGTCTTTCTCACGAATTAATGAATGGAAATTCACATTCGCATGTCCAAGTGTTTCACTGGGCATATGCGGGAATCTCACAGTGTTATCTAGTGTGGGCAGATGACGTGTCCCACAGGGACTTCCTCTACCCACACAAAGATGGCGGCGCCCTGAATATAGATCGGGGCAGAAAATAAAGATTACAATGGGTAATATGGGGGGCTTAGGGGCATTTGGGGATGACTAGGGGGTCAGTTAGATGTAGTGGAGTCAGGAGGGGGGTTAAAAAAAAAAAAAAACTGGATTCGGCCATGACAGTGCAGCTTTAAGCTGTAGTGCTTCTGGTGTCTATAGTGTCCCTTGAAGAATTGTATTTTGGGTGTTCAAAAACCTGGCTCCTGGCTTTTTTAGTTGGCTCCTAGATTCCAAGCAAATTTGTCAAGCCCTGGACTACACTGTCCCTTTAAGTTTGTATACAGTTTGCTCTATAAAAAAAAAAAAAAGAAAAGATACAGCAATATTTTGACATTAAGGACAGTGTCCACATTATTCACTAAACATTATTGCAGCAAATTAAAATCTGAATGGTAAAATTTAGACAACAATTTGTGGCTATAACGGAGTGGGGGATTTTTCAAAATCGGCTAATACTGATTACATTTTGCAATTCAGATTTCAAATTTACTACAATCAGAGTTCACTTAATAAACCCTACAGATGTATCTGTTGAATACCAAGCTTCCACTGAGATATTGATCTTGAACTTTTAATTTTTTTTTCAAAATGCTTCATTAAACCATTTGTGTTGTTAAATTACAGCCCACACAAACATACAAAAAAACACTTCAGAGGAAAAAAAGTTTTAAAATGAAACTTTGAGCGTTTATTTCTCAATACCATGTTGTTTTTTGTGAAACATTTCTTTTACAAAAATTCACACAACCAGGAGAATCATGATTGACAATTACAATAATATTGAAGCTGTCACGTAAAAAAACAAACTAAAAACGCGTTGGCCAAGCACAACTGTGACGAACAGTTACAAATGTCACTTAGCCTCCAATAGGAGGAGCTCTAAAGCACACCACTGCTTGAGCAAGCAGCACTAAAATTTACTGCCATCTTAATGTGCCGCGGTGAGAGAGGGCTCTGCCATTTTGTATAGCCATAGAATTTAACCACAGAGACAGGACTATATACAAATTGTACACCTGTACATATTTAAATCCTTACATTTCTAACTGCAGTGACACACTTTCAAGGAGAGTACCGGTATCGCTATATTCACTAATTAGCTCGTCAAGGTGAGTTATCCTTTATTAAGGGGTAACTTGAATAATATCTGCAAGTTGCTTGGTTTAAAGTCACCAAAGTATGCTTTTGTGACTTTAGTGTGACAAATGTGGTAAAAATGTGGTAAAAAGCAAGCCCCCGTCACTTCATTTTCTTTTAAATGCTATGATAAGTAGGTAGGAGTGTTGATACCTCACAGCATTCCATTACTGGCTAACGTCCATTCTAACGTGGCCCTATCAATAAGGTCATTAGAGCCATTAACATTTATTTAGCATCCATGGAGGTGAATCATGACCATCTACGTGTTTGAAATATAAAATCCTTCCCAGAATGCATTGTTTTTGCCCACATATGCATCTGCTTACTAAACTGCAATGTAATAGCGAATGTAAGGGATGTTTCCCCTCGACCAAAAATATCCTTGAAATCGCAGAACGAACATATTCATTATTAAAAATATGATGTACATTTAAATAAATCTAAGGACCTTGATAAGCACTTTGAACGAGCTTTAATTACATTTCACAGAGCTCTGTCTCATTCAGATCCTGGTTTAGTAAGTTGTAATTATGAACATACATGTATACATAGATATATATCGCATTTATACAAGGGATAGAATAAAAATGTTTAAGCGCTAAATGTTTTCTTTATAAATTTTATCTGTAGGATTTTATCAGAAAATTAATCAGTGCAACTGAAATATAAGATTCTGTTATGGCTTCAACAAAAATTACATAAAATGAAAATAGCGTGTAGAAGTGTGTGTGTGTGTATATATATATATATATGTGTGTGTATATATATATATATATATATATATATGTGTGTGTGTGTGTATATATATATATATATATATATGTTTTATTTTTCAATACACTGTGGGATTGGCTTATTTTCTATAGAATGATATACAGAAATAAATGAGCTAGTTAACTATCCAGTCATTTTACAATGCTTATCAAATTGCTTAGATTAATCCACATATTTTAGCAAGCCACTTTATTCAGTTGGCGTTCATTGTTTTTTTATTTACACATATGTACACTTTGCTGTATAAATATCACAAATACTTATCTGTATCATTCTCATAAGCCG
>OW240923.1:32386310-32561310 GCA_933207985.1 Pelobates cultripes | reverse complement strand
ACGCTGAACATAGGTGCTGCACAGGACTCTAGAGGTGCTACTAGGCAGCAATGCAAACACTGCCTTTTCTCTGAAGGTAGTGTTTACATTGAAAAGGCTACAGGGACAGGCTATAGACACCATAACAACTACATTAATGGTTCTGGTGACTATAGTGTCCCTTTAAGAATTGCATTTTCCTTGTTGAAAATTAAACTTTGTTAGTTTAAAAAAGCAAAAAAACTGTCTCCTAACTGTTTTAGCTGGCTCCTAGATTCCAAACAAATTTGTCAAGCTCCATTATACTACTTATTATCTATTCACTCTTTCCCCATTCATACCATATTAATAACAGGCATATATAATCAGATTCTTGTTTCTATGAAAATGACTTACCGTTCGAAACTCGCGGAATGGCACAAATTGTACGATGTCACGTGAAGCTTCCTCACCCGTGTTAGAACGCAGCACTCGGTTATCTCCGTCCAAGAACTCCATGGCGGAGAAGTCTGCATTCCCCACACCGACGATGATAATTGACATTGGTAGCTTGGACGCCTGCACTATAGCATTCCGAGTCTCATCCATGTCGCTAATAACCCCGTCTGTTATAATTAGCAGGATAAAATATTGCTTTAAAAAAAAAAAAAAAAAAAATGAAGACCGATTAGAAAATATATTTGTGGTTTGCATGTCAGTCCTACTGAAATGGAAAATGGTAATATTTAAGAAGGAATTGCTATCACCTTTCCGTTTCTCTTTAGCTCAGTTTCTATCGGCATTCCTAAGTACAATACATTTAGCTGTAGTTACCATTTGAAGATCTGCCCTTGTTGGAATAGCAATTTTTAAGGTAGTAGTGTAGAACTTCAAATTTTGGCTTGAGGAAAATATTATGTATGTTGAAACATTGCCTTTCATTTTTTGGGGCTGAATAAACAATATGCCTTTACTTCTGTGTGCAGAGGATTTTCTCAATTTTTTTTAAATTTTGAGGGAGGGTGAGAAGGGTGGATACCATGTTGACTAGTGTGGGTAACACAACATATAGATTACATTTTATTAATTACAGACCGTTTTTCAATTTTCTTACCGTTTAGGACCAGGGCTCTTTTTACATTTCTACGGTGTTTGTAGAATTTTCCTCCATTTACTGTACCCACACACATTATATACCGTTTTTTTCGCCATTAAATGATCTTTCTAAAGATACCATTATTTTTATCATATAATTTATTATAAAAAAATTATAAAATATGATGACATTTTTTTAAAAAACACACTTTTTCTAACTTTAACCCCCAAAATCTGTGACGCATCGGAAATCGACCAAGAAACACCCGTGCTTAATCGTTTCTAAATTTTGTCCTGAGTTTAGAAATAACCAATGTTAACATGCTCTTAGCTTTTTTTTTTTGCAAGTTATAGGGCAATAAGTACAAGTAGCATTTTGCTAATTACAAACCATTTATTTTTCAAAATTAACCAAAGTTACATGTAACACTGATATCTGTCAGGAATCCCTGAATAACCCTTCACATGTATATATTTTTTAAAAGAAGACAACCTAAGGTATTAAACTTGGGATATTTTGACTTTTCATGCAACTATTTTACCACCAATCTATGCCCAAAAAAAAATAATAATAATAATTGATGATTTTTTTGACACACATAGCAATTGAAAAATACATCTATGCAGAAATTTAAGGGTTACTGCCAAAAGAACACCCCAATATGTGTTCAGAAACATCTCCCGAGTACAGTGATACCAGCCATGTATAGGTGTGTCGTGGATAAAAGACCTTATTTGGAGGGTGCACATTCCAGTTCTCCAACTGAAAATTTTCACAGCTAGTCATCATGCACTCATGTCCTATTTTGGGACATTTTTGAAGTCGGCCAGTGTAATTTACCCCAATCAAACCATATATTTTTGAAAAGTAGACACCCTAGAGTATTTCAAATGGTGGTATTGTAACACTTTCCACGCACTAATCCTACCACCAGTCTCTGTCAAACTTTTGGGTAGTAATTTTTTTGTGTGTTATTTTTCTCACATTGTACTTTAGGACTTTTTTGGACTTTAATCATCATGTTTATGCAGCTCTAGCCACACATTCCCTCCTGTAGCCTACACCATCACCCTACATACTTTCGGTAAAGAGAGATGTAGTTTTTAAACTTCCTTTATTGTAAATTGTGTTGAATTCAGAATTCCTCATCTCTTGCTGTGTCCTAGCCTCCTGTGTGTGATTAAACCCTAATTAACAGAGCAGGAGATAAAAACTTATAAATTAAACATACTGTGCTGTAAGATCTGAAAAGGAAGTCATTTTTAGTGGAGGCGCTGTGAGTCACAACTGGGGTAGGTGGGGCTAAGGCTTCATGAACAGAAACAAAAGTGATTTAATTCCTAAATGGCAGAGCATTGAGCAGTGACTGCAGAGGCATGATCTATACACCAAAACTGCTTCAATAAGCTAAAGTTGTTTTGGTGCTTAAAATGTCCCTTTTAAGGCAAAACTGGATGATCTAGCATAGAGCTTTGGTAGTTTAGTCCATTTTGCCATTTGAATTTCAATTTGGTATAATTCAGATCATATAAGTAATTCAGATTGTGGTTGATGAATTGCTGTTGTTAGAAGCCAGAGCTGTATATTGTACTCACCGCTGCTGAATCTTGTTGAGTTGCTTGGGCTGCAAATCTTGCAACATGATTAATTATTGGTGAGAAGTTAGTTGGTCCATAAAAACGTATATTAGGAAGACAAGCAGAATACGCATCTATAATGCCTTCTACTCCTAAAATCAAAGGGAAAAAATTGTGAATTAGTAAGTTACTTGATTAGTAGACGTATACATCAGATCAAGTGTAACAAGTGTTATATGGCTGCTGTCAGCTTATAGAGCTGTTCTATTTATCCCATTTAATGCAACTAGGTTCTGAATTCCTTAATCAAAAAACCCTGCTAAAAAGACGTTTTGGACAAACAAATGGGTGTGATTGAGAGCTTTAGAGTAAACAAATGTGTTTCTGTGCAGATATTTGTCCCCCTCTTCGTCACATTTATTAATTTCAGCATGAATGAAAATCACATTTTGTATCCCTGCTATTAATTTTATCACATGACAGGAGGCTTCATATTTTGCATAATCTTCCTTTACTACTCCATAGCAGCAAAGACATATAGAGAAAAAAAGGAACAAATCAGAGACAGGCAGAGAGTATAGGATACGCCTTCCACTGAGTCACTTCCTCTTTCTTTGCTGCTCCATCACAAGTCAGGTCAGAATATTGTGTGTCTACACTTTGTTGGCTTGTCTTGTTATATTTACTTAATTCAACCCAATGCTGATATTGTCGGAATACCTTGGTTTGTAGACCACTTCGAGACATTCAGTTACATGTCTGCACCGAATATTCCTCCATTTGGGATGTGGCCCAAGTTCTTAGTTTTATAAAGAAATGACCTTCTAACAGCAAATTGCAATCTTTAGACAACCAACAGCGAAGTTTACCCTCCTGTTTATGTTTGGTATATTTCCGTCAGATATCGGACATTCGAGCATTCCACGTGGACGCGATCTCATTTTTTCCGGAAGGTGTCAGTCTTCGGATGTCTCTACGTACTAGACGGGCTCAACAATGCTTTTTACCCATTTTTTCCATCGGAACCCGACTTTGCGTGGTCCAGACACTGCATTCCTGCGTACGGCTATGGCCACGGCCACGCTACGATTACCTCATCCCGACAATTATTAGTGTCCTACGTTAAGCCACATGGAACAGTCTCGGTTACCACCTTGGCCCGCTGGGTACGATGATTTTTATCTCTCGCCGGGATTGACCCTTACTTCGGTCTCTTCTACCTTCACAGTAGGGGCCCCCCTTATCAGATATATCACTCTCTGCAGACTGGTGATGAGAACCCACCTTTCTAACATTTAAAGGGACACTATAGTCACCCAGGCCACTTCAGCCCAATGAAGTGGTCTGGGTGCCAGGTCCCTCAGGTTTTAACCCTGCAGATGCAAACATAGCAGTTTCAGAGAAACTGCTATGTTTACATTGCAGGGTTAAGCCAGCCTCTAGTGGCTGTCTTCTGGACAGCCACTAGAGGCGCATCTGCGACGCTGGAGGCACATTTCGCCTCCATCGCGCAGAGCGTCCATAGGAAAGCATTGAAAAATGCTTTCCTATTTACAGCTTGAGTGCGCGGCACTTGTCGCACATGCGCATTCAGCTCCGCTGACGTCGGCAGAGGGAGCTTACGTCAGAGGGGGAGGAGAGGTCACCAGCGCTGAGGGAGCCTGGCGCTGGAATAAGGTAAGCTGATGAAGGGGTTTTAACCCCTTCAGAGCCACGGGAGGGGGACCCTGAGGGTGGAGGCAAAGTTTCGCTTAGATTTCCTGACACTATAGTTATCCTTTAACTCTCGCCCGTTCTCCATTACTTATTACCTTAGTGTTAAAAATACAAAATATGAAGCCTCCTGTCATGTATTAAAAAATAAGATTATTAGTACACAAAAGCTTGCATAATCTTCAATTATCCGCAATTCATGTCTTTTGTGAAAAAAAAGCAAACAGTTTTTTGGCATCTTAGCTATACTTGTAATACATTTCTAATGTAATTTAAAATGTTTTAATAAGTTAGAGAGAATACTAGCCTCATGATTTCCACATGGGCACTACCATGTAAGTGAGCATTTCACCTTTGTAGGTCTTTGGAAAAATGGAAAGACCTCACCGTTCCAATTTAATTGTCAAAACAGATATTTTTTTATAGTAAAAACACCAACCTGAGCAGAAAGGACTAGTAGGGTTGAAATTAATTGCAAACTCGTGAGATACCTAAAAAAAAATAAAAAATAAATTAATATATAATTAAAGGTCAAGTACCAGAAATATTCCTACCAACCAAACAATGAATTGGTTTGTATTATTTTGCAAATATTTTGACTCTACAATATAATAATGTGCCTATTATTATCAAAGAGATACTGCAAGCATGGGCCAGATGTTACCTGCTGAATTTGATAGGGTGTATGGTCTTCCAAAAGGTATTGGGCTACGTGATTCTGCACTATTGTTTCCTTGTCTTCTAACCTAGTTTTCTCTATGCCCCCATTTTGGGCCAAGCTCGTCTTGACTTTGTTAATTTTTAGCCCTTTTATTTTACTATGTTATTGTTTCATTTGTCACCTTTCTTCCATTAGAGACTTTAGTTCATGATACTACTATGTTCATGATACTGCTATGTTCATGATACTGCTATGTTTTAGAAATCTTAATGTTCTTATATAGTTATATCAATTCTTGCTGACATATATTCACACACTAATGAGAGGAATTTACCTTCCAGTCTGGAGGCAACTGAGCCCCGAAACCCAATGCCGGAAACAACTTATCTCTAGAACAGAAAATAAGAAGAAAATTAACATATTTTAATATAGTAATCTGTTAATCTTTCCCTAAAACCGCTTTGCTAAAAATGAATTGGATATAAAAGTTGGGGGTATTGCAGAATGTGTATTAGTTGGGTTATGAATTGTGTTTTAATCTAGGAAATTAGAAAATGTAGCCACAAAAAAAATTATTAGCAGTTCCGCAACAAGACTTTGTTGAAATCAATACATGCCAGCAGATTAGCCTCCTAGATATCAAAATTAAAGGAGCACTATAGGGTCAGGAACACAAACCTGTATTAAAACCACCATCTAGCCCCCCTGGCCCACTCTTGCCTCCCTAAATATAGCAAAATCTTACTTGTATTCAAGTCTGTAACTGCTGGCTCTGCCCCTGTCTGCTGACATCATCCAGAAGTGGTGGCCTGAGCCAATCACAATGCTTCTCAATAGGAATGAGACTGTCAAGGAAGCCTATATGGAGCAGAGCCAGCACAAGCCAAACACAACCCTGACTAATCAGCATCTCCTCATAGAGATACATTGAATCAATGGGTCTCTAGAAGAAAAGTCCAGTGTCTGTATGCAGAGGGTGGAGACACTGAATTGCAGAATTACACACTGTGCAGCACTGCCCCAGGAAGCATCTCTAGCAGCCACCTGAGGAGTGGCCAGTGGAGTTATCATTAGGCTGTAATGTAAACACTGCCTTTTCCAGAAAAGACTGTTTACTGCAAAAAGCCTGAAGGGAATGATTCTAAGCTGTAGTTGTTCTGGTTACTATTGTGTCCCTTTAACTTTAATACTTCAAACATTTGGGGTTATCACACTCTCTTTAAGATATAGGGCTTGCATATCAATGTTGTAGGTTTACAAAAATTGTATGAAAAACACAACTGTTATGTCACATGTGAAATATAAGAATATAGCTAAAGTCAGAAAAATATCTGTTTATAATATTGATTTATACAGTGTTTCACTATATAATTATCAAACAGGAGGACATGCATTTAACTCACTGTAAAAAAAAATATATATATATTTTATAATAATTTCTCAAAATGTGGTCTGGGCTAAATGTGTAAGTATAAACACACACAAAAAGGTGCAGACAAATATTTGCAGGCAAAGCTGCATTTGTTTGAGTTGTGTTCACTTACGAATCATAATCCTGAATGATTTGTCCAACCGACCACATTGCTGAAAGGTACTCGTTTGTCCCCATGGGGTTGATGTAATGCAGGGATGATGGGTCTCGTGGGTTACCGTTTGATGCTGTGAAGTCAATTCCAACCTAAGCACAAGTTTAAATCACACAATGGTTAAGCAATTTCCCCAAGAAGGTATGCAATGTTACACTGGAGTTCGAAATATCCCTCTTAAATACAAAGCTGTATTCCTAACACTATAGTGTCCCCCCACGTGGCAATCAAAGGGCTAATAACCCTAAACGCTTAACTGTCTCCTCCAACGCTATGGCGAAAGGGGAGCCTAATGCAATAGCGCGCCTTAGGCCTTCTCCATAGGAAAGCATTGAATCAACGCTTTCCTATGGGGTTTTGCAAGAGACTGGATGTCCTCATTCATAGGAGTAGCATTTGATTGAGAACGTTTGGTTCTTTGATCAACAACGTATTCAAACCTTTAAACGTGAAACACGTGACAGGAAGTGCAATCTGTCCCCATGGAAACATAATCAACCCATAATTAAACAAAATCCACTCAGGATAAATTAGAATAGGATGTTTACATTCTTGTACTATAGTTAATTCCAACTTAAACATACATAAAATATGACTTAGTGATAGAATTCTAAACATGTTGTGGAGTTCCGTTCTTAAAACCTAGGAATTAGAGTATCAATAAACCTTGAAAAACTGAATCCACAGATATCAATTACATTGTTAATGTTAGCCGTTACGGTCTTAACTACCATGTTATTATATATATTTTTTTTATCTCTCATAGAATAGCTTAGCTTAAATAAAAATGGAACTTTTTTTTTTTTTTGCAACAATCATAAAAGAAAATCGCTACACATAAGATATGCGTTCGTCATGCATTTCTTCGGTCAATATCAGATATGGGCATTTAGTTATCATTTGTTTCCTGTGCAATATTGACTAAATCTTCAATGGAGAGAGAAATGATCACAAGACACACAACTAAGAAAACAATACATTTTCTGCTTTGAGAATCATTGTCGGTGCTGTTCAGTGATTTTACAGCATAAGAGGCTTTTATACCTCCTGTACCCTAGAAAATAGGAGCACAATCATGTCGCTAATGGTATACTCTATGTAAGACCCTTACCACAGGACATCATTATATAGATTTTTATAATTTTTCTACAAGCTTTGGTTTCCCTTGATTACTGCATTTCCCACTGGGGGCTTACTAAAACGGTAGCAACAACAAGCCGAAAGGAAGACATTTCATATGCCTTTGTTGTCATACGAAACCTGGTTTCTGGTGTAGAAAGCTTCTACAATCTTTGATGTACGTAGTCCATATACGGAAGGATCAGAAAGCTTTCTCTGATATTACTCTCCAAACCTGTCTACCCCGACGGAGTTCAGCCTGTGCAATAGTATCTTTTTCCACTTAGTGTCAGATACATCATTTATTGGAGTTCTACCGGGCACGTTATCTTAGTCATTCTGGGAGAAAAGAGCAAGGATAGTCCCTATGGGAATATCACACATTAGATCATACTGATGTAGAACATTTTAGTTACATGGGGTGAGGTTTCAACTGTGATCTATAAACTGATATCACTCGCTCGCTTTTCTCTGCTAATAGACTTGCCATAAAAGCTAACATCCCTTTGGGCTTTCATAGCATGTTACACATCACTTTTAGTTAACCTCATTTGAAATAAGTTTTTTTTTTTTTTTTCAGTAAGAGCCATGTTGCCAGGTCTCATAGTATTTAAAGAGACACTATAGAAGTGAAGTGGTGTTGGTGCCGTGTCCCTGTCCCACTTAGAGACACTGCTAGGATTATCTTACAGTATGAAGAAAGCCTCTAGTCGCTGTCAATCAAACAACCACTAGAGGCACTTCCTGAATGTTAACTAACTCCAGGTCACCTAAATATGACGGTGGACCCCCTCACGCTCTGCATGAGGACATCCAGTGTCCGTGAAATTCCCAAAGGAAAGCATAACACTATGGAATTCCTTTAAGTGGGATTGAGTGGCAGTGAGCCTTCCATCCACCTACAAATAAAAATGAATCTCTGTGTATGTCCCTTAAAGCTGTGATTAATATATACACACATACCAACACTTGAATTTATTATTGGGCTCCACTGTCCCTTTAAAACCATCTGCCATTTTATACCATATCAGGGAGGAAGCCAAGATCTCTTAAGATAAGATTCCAAATAAGATTCCCTTGCTGTTGAAAATAGAACATTTCATGCACATTTCTGAGAATCTAAAATTTGCCTTTTCAGTGAAGAAAAAAAAAAAAATTTGATGCCAGTGTTCCTTTAACAGAACATTCTGCTGGAAGAATAAAAACACTTAAAGTTTATTACTTTTGGCACTGAACCCTTGTTATCACGATCTTACCATTTATCTGCTCATTAAACAGATTGTTTCTCAAACTCTACCCTCCTAAAATGTCAAGCCTACTAAAGATATGTGTGAGCTATAAAAATAAAATAAAACCATAAAAAAACAAGTAATTGCAAAAAACATATATAATTTTTTTCCCCATTTCTCCATCTACGGAGTTATTTTACGCTTTCGATGATCTCGTGTAGCATTTTTAAAAGGCAAGTGCCCTTTGAATTTTTCTGGCATTGTCAAACGCGTTGAGCTCTGTCAATAAAGCATTCTTTGAAATACAAATATTAATATTTAAAGGAGGGCAAGTAACACCATTATTTATACCATTACAATTATGGCGTGATTTATCGTCTAGGGCTATTATTTGCTCAAATGGAAAAGATATGGGGTGAAATCATGGAGAATGTAATACAAGTTTTTGAGGTTGGGATGGTGCAAAGAAATATATAGTACATATCTGCACGCCATATATAATTCGCCATATATACTTTCACTCTGAGTTTTAAATCTTGTATCCGTACATTAGTATTAATAATAACCATTGATTCTAGACATAGCGGCTTGATGTTATCACTTATTAATACAGGTTGAACTGATCTGCCATAAGTTGTTATTGAAGATTGATGATCTCATCCTTGTAGGTAGCCTTTGGGACATACAGAGGAATTAATGAAGCTTTAAAGTGGAGATTGGGTATCACTAATAGCAAATGTCAGGGGTTAGGTACACTATAAATCATCTGGCATCCAGTATCATGTAGCTAGAATCAATAGACTGATATTGTGCCATGACACCCAGCACCAGACACTATTATAACAGTAGGAAAGCCAGTACTGTCAAATGTATTTTTGGGGGACCCTCAGCCCTTTAATCTTGTACCTAACCCCAGGTCTTTCCTTAGGAGGTGAGTGTTACGGTGCCCGCCGGTCCCGCTCCTATCAGAGGTCTCGGACCCAGCTGGCGCGCCTTGTTGCGGTAGGTTCCCACATAGAAATGGGAATGCCGCCATACTCTTACATACCCTTCTCCTTGACAGCAGCCAGGTCTGGTATTATTAGATACGCCAGCCATTGCAAGTCAGAGACTTTCAAAGCTCCACTTGGTTCTAGCGTCACATGACCTCCAGTAGCCAATCATATGCACTCTTTGAGTATTTAAGCATTACCTCTTGAGATTTCCAGTTTGGTTTTCCGAAAGCATGTTTTTTTTAGTATTGATTCTTGTGTATTTTAACCTTGGAATGTTATTTGACTATTCTAAATTCTATATCCCTTGACCTTTGGCTTGGCTATCAGTTTACATACACTCTGTTTCCCTGGCCTCGGCCAGACCTGTACTGCTCTTTATTAATGTTAAATCTGGCCATTTTAAGGTCCTGTAATACGTTTTATTGTTTCCTTGTTTATGCATTCTGTTACTTTCGTTTTGCGTGTTGGGCATTAGGATTATCCTGACAGTGAGAAGATACAGGGTCTCAGACCGGGCTCGTTGATGATGCTGCCGGGGGTGGAGTTGCACTTCTGGCAGCTAAATGCTTGAACCCTTTATGCATCAAAATAAGAGTTCAGGGGTTTCTAATGTTAATCCTGTGCATATTTCTTAGCACAATGCTCTCAGCCAATGAATAAGGGGCCTCTGGCTCTGCATTTCTGCCATTGTGGGAGCCTCAGCAAATTGTTGCACAATATCGCCAGGGACCTCGTAGCATCATAACAACTACAACTTACATAAAACTTATACAGGACACCTGACAATCTATCTTCCAATCTTCATCCACTAAACCTTACATTTTTGTGCAATAAAACCTCATGTTTCCTTTAAGACAGTATGGTGGCCCTGAAATGAAAATTAACCCCACCATGACATACCATTTGAAAAAGTTGACAACCCAGGGTATTCAAAATGGGGTATATGGTAGTAGCCACTTTGGTAGTAGCCACTTAGCCACAAACGCTTGCCAAAGTTAGGGTCTATATTTGTTTTTTGCATTTTTATTTTTTTTACACAAAAGCTGCACATTTACTGGTGATTTCATTGTTGTGATAAGTTTTACTCTTTTAAACACTCATATTTGTGTTCAGTGAAGTCTCCCGAGTATAACAATACCCCCATGTACAGGTTTTATGGTGTTTTGGAAAGTTACCGTGTTAATATAGGGCTTGCCCAATTTAGTTTGCCAGATTTGGTTTGCTGGGTCTGTGTTGCCTTTTGAGACCATATGGTAGCTCAGGAATGTGAATTATTCCCATCATGGCATACCATTTTCAAATGTAGACAACCCAGGGTATTCAAAATGGGTTATTTACAGTCTTTTGTAGTAGCCACTTAGTCACAAACGCTGGCCAAAGTTAGCATTTATGTTTTTTTGCATTTTTTTTAAACAAAAACTGCACATTTACTGGTGATATCATCGTCGTGATAAGTTTTACTTTTTAAAACACTCATATTCGCCCGAGTAAACCAATACCCCCCATGTAAAGGTTTTATGGTGTTTTGGAAAGTTACAGGTTAAGTATAGGGCTTGCCAATTAAATTTTCTGGACTGTCTCTGTCTGGGTTGTAAGGCAGGTCACTCAAATTATAATTAATAAAATCAAATCATTATGTAGTTAAATATATATGTAGAATGTGTGTGTGTGTGTGTGTGTGTGTGTGTATTTATGCATGCATGTATGTATGTATGTTTGTGTTTGTGTGTATATATATATATATATATATATATATATATATATATAAAGTCCGTTTGGCACTCTAGCTTTAGGTTGAAATTGTTAGCTGTTACCAGAGTGCAGTCCCGTGATATGTGTGTGTGTGTGTGTGTGTGTATATATTACATCTATTAGGCGCAGCCTTTTCTGTGTTTTATTATATATATTTTTTTTTTTTTTCTATTAGGCGCAGCCTTTTCTGTGTTTTCTTGTATATATATATATATATAAATAATAACGGTGTACACCAGGATTTAAATCTTATAACTTAATTTATTGTGCAAAAAACATGATGTTCAAATGATCGACGTTTCGACTGCTAAAAGGTCTTTCTCAAGATCAGATCCCAACATCGCGATTGCCAGTGATTAGGGGTAAATGCCTATTCGCTATCGGACGTACCAGGTACATCCAAGGTCGTTAACTATCATTTTCTGTCTCAGGTACCAGTCGGGAAGGGGTTAAGCTCAGTGCACAATAAGCTACAGTGGTTATGGTGCTTAGGGTGTCTCCTTAAATGTAACCTACTTTATGGTTTACTTTAAGATGTCACACATTCTTTCTTATGTGATACTCACGGTTCTCTAAAACATGTCTCTGTGATCACATCCCCTGAATTAAACTTATAAGAAATTACTAACAAATCTAAACTTATAACCTGCTGATATACTTACTGTAAACATCAGCTGGCAACCTCCAAGTATGTAGTCAAGGAATGAATAATCCCTTGTAATCTGAAAAAGGAAGACAAACATAACGTAAAGATATGAAACTCACAGTGACAACAGAAAAATTTTTTTGAAAATAAGAGCAGAAGCAAACTTGTATCTCAGGGTTTTTCTTAACTGACAGAGACAAAACCTCTACCAATTTTACTGACACAGGGAGACAGATGCACTAGGTGAAGTGCTAACTAATCACAAAATGAACATCGGTCCCAACCAGTGTTAATTTTGTCGACTAACAATTTTAATCAGCATGAAATCTATTGAACCTGGTCTGGAAAGCCCATCATACCAGCATTCACGTCCATTCTCTTCGAGGCCTCCTGGGCTGGTGCACGGGCAGCAGTGAAAAGCGGACGATCTTCTGATGTAGTGTGCAAGCCTTGCAGTGTGATGCAGTGTGCAAGCCATGCAGTGTGTGGTTTACAGAGGCTTTTAGTGAACAATGTGGATGTAATGTGATTTAGCACTGACAGTGGTACCACACACGACATTTTATCTTTCAGAGTTTGGTTACATGTTCCAGTATGTTCTCTGTGCTCTAAGCCATATCACATTAAAGTAATGATTTTTGGTCTTTGGCGTGGTGATTAAAAAATAAATGTGGTAGAGGCATGCCTGCGCAGATATGTGAGGCTTGCCCAGGGATGAAAGGCTGGGCTGCCTGCATGCCAGGCTAACCTGTAGCCCCAACGTCCAACTCCACACAGGTGAGCTAATGCCAATAGCCCTGCGATTGCTAGGGATTTGTCTCTGGTGTCTTCTTTATAGGAGGCAGCTGTTCTTACCTTACACGATTTGATAATAATCATTCCAGAATTCTTGTAGCTTCTTTTTTTCTTTTGTTTCTTTGGATTGATACAATCAAATTCTACCTGAAATAATGGATTGATTCAATCAAATTCTACCTTTAAACAATGAAGATTAAGATACCAAAGATTACTTTGCATAAACAAACACAAAAATGAGTTGTTGACTCTTCTGCCCATTACCCGTCTCCCACTGTTAAATATAAGGTTAAAGAGCGTTGATGGCAAGCTAATGGTTCTTGATTTTGAAAATGACGGCAATTGCACAGGCAGGTAATCAATATAGTCAAGAAATGTGCGGTTCATTCCGAGGAATAAAAGCTCATGAAATGCCTAAGATATCGAAACGAATAAAGAAAAAGCAAACAATTCCAATATAAATCTATTTTTAGCTAAAAAAACAAACAAACTATAAATCCATTTATTGAAGCAGAAATGCAAGTAGATAATGCAGAGGACTACGCAAACAAATTCTTTCTCCAATAAAAGAAATAAAATATATAATTTTTGTCTCCTAGTTTTTTG
Source organism: Pelobates cultripes (assembly GCA_933207985.1). Taxonomy (NCBI): domain Eukaryota; kingdom Metazoa; phylum Chordata; class Amphibia; order Anura; family Pelobatidae; genus Pelobates; species Pelobates cultripes. Next base: position 32,547,577 of record OW240923.1, on the reverse strand, counting down.
GCATTGTGAAAGCAACCTGTGCTTTCCTTTGACACGCAAGTTTTGTGTGACAGCTAAACTGTTAACAGCAGTGTTAATTTTGTCAACTAACAATTTTAGTCAACTAAAATTATTGAGATTTAGTTAACTAAAACAATTCAGATGACTAAACTAAAACTAAAACGGCTTTTTAGTCAAAAGATTATGACTAAAACTAAATTGAAATTTGCCGCCAAAATTAACACTGGTTAAAGGACCACTATAGTGCCAGGAAAACATACTCGTTTTCCTGGCACTATAGTGCCCTAAGGGTCCCCCTCCTGCCGGGCTGGATGGAGAGGAAGGGGTTAAAACTTACCTTTTTTCCAGCACCGGGCGGGGAGCTCTCCTCCTCTTCGGCTGAATGCGCACGCGTGGCATTTTCACAGTGAGAAGCACGCAAACGCCTCTAGCGGCTGTCAATGAGACAGCCACTAGAGGCTTTAGAGGCTGGATTAACCCATTTATAAACATAGCAGTTTCTCTGAAACTGCTATGTTTATAGAAGAAAGGGTTGATCCTAGAGGGACCTGGCACCCAGACCACTTCATTAAGCTGAAGTGGTCTGGGTGCCTAAAGTGGTCCTTTAACAGGAGCACCAGAAAGCAAACAAAGCACGTGTCTTTAATCTGTCCAGAGGTTGGATTATTCAGTTGGAAAATTGCTCCAACTTTTGTGACCCTAAAATTTGCAAATCCACTGTCATACCACTATAATTCTCCAAGAAACACTATCATATGGCTTGCAAATGATCAACAGGTGGGAAAAATATTTTGTTTATGTAACTGCTTTAAAGTACATCACACACTTCCTGGTTGAAGAGAACATTGCAGGATGGAGATAACCAGCAGGTGAATTGCTGCAGGAGTTTTGTGCTTAAATAGGCATTTCTCTACTTCGGTATATTTATTTATTTTTTTAAATCATATTTTTTTAAATGTATCACAAAAATAATACATTTAAAAAAGGGTAGGCAAAATCAAAACTTGATTGTCCTTTTAAGTATGAAATTAAGCAGGCAATTCACGCAGGAAGTAGTGATGGATATTTATATAGTGTTCAATGCCAATCGGGATTAATGGCCATATTTGCTCTCTCTGAAAACTGCTGCCTCTTCTCTGTGTAGACTAGAGACAGCTTTATTATCTGTCTCCTTATCTCTTTTGTGATCAGCTTGGCTGCTCCCTGCATCATAATATGAAAAGCGCTCAAAGGCAGTCTGACGCTGATCAGCATGAGACAAGGATGACCACTTTATTACGTCTGGCAGACGATCCGAGTGCTCCACATTGGTGACGAGGGGGAGGTAACTCTGACAACAGCAGAGTAAATATAACTTCACCTGTTGATTCAGGTGAAAGGATGGATGTAGAGTGTTTACGGAGCCAAACAGCAGAGAGAATGGAAGAGGAGGTAGCAGTGTATGAAGGAGGGAGGTGGAGTAGTGTGTGAATGATATAATTATGGCTCTACACATGCTATTTATACTCACGGCGGTGGAATCACGAGCCTCACACATTTTGATCGCTGTAGTTTGAAATTCTCCAATGAAGTCATGTCCTCCATCATTGTCGTAATCAAAACACACAATCTAGGGAGAGAATACAAAATCAAACATTATTAAGAAAAAGGATCTAAATCTTAAGTATGAGGCATCCTCAATGTGGCAAAATTTACAAAACACTTCCTATTGCGCGTGGTTAGTCACATAGTGCACCAACGGGAGTTCTGGCTCCCAAAAACTGCTTACACAGTAAACAAAATGGGCTAGTTTTAATGTGTTTCCTGCTGACTTTTAATCTAATCTATGGTCAAGCCATGATCATTTTTCTTCAGTTACATACAAGAAACAAAACAGTGGAGATAAAACTTGGTACGAACCTAGATTAGTGGTTTCTAAAACCTCAGGCACTGCCAGTGGTCAAAGTTTTTTTTTTAACATACCCAGTAAACAGAGCTAGGAAATACCAAAATCCTGAAGAATTATAGTTAATAGTTTAGATTAGAAACTACTGATGACAGGTAATGAGTCAATAGCTTTTAAGTAGTCCAGCTTTCACAAGTCTTAGAATGCGCTCAGCAAAATATTAGCAGAGGATTATCAATTATGTTGTTTAATTAAGAAATCAATTTTCTAAAAAAATAAATAAATAAAAATTCTCGGTTTTCCATAATAATATTCTAATAATATAATCGACTTCAACTACTGTTCTAAAGATATTATAAACATACAGAGATGCCGTGGGTGCATATTATATAAAGAGCAGAAGGAAATACAAAGGAGGACTTTTTTTTTTTTTTTTTAAAGATGTCACAAATTTTTACTCTGATCTGTGGAAAGTGGAAACTCAAAAACTAGACTAGACATTGCAAGAATGGGTAGAAAAGCAAGAATTTATTCTGGAAGTAAAGATTAAGGCCTCAATTCTATATTTTTATTAAGCTTTTAAAGTGATTTAATATTTTTGGATAAACTTTTAAAATTAATTTTTTCAAAATATTAAGATATAAATACATATCGAACTACTAAAGTATTTGTAGGAAATATTAATTTTAAAAGTTTATCCAAAAATATTAAATCATTTGAGAAGAATATCCAAAATAAATCGAGGGATAAGTAGGAGATGTAAAACAAGTCCTTCTGGTACTAAATGGGTTAAATTTCCAGATGTTTAAGTGACATCAATTTTAACCTTGGTGGACCAGCCAGGACCAAATACCTTCTCCCACTGTAATGGATACAATGACCCTCTGAACCACTGAGCACTATTAAGAGTTCTGTGGGATGGTAGACAATGACTTTCATTTATTATTGAAACCTACATTTGAGCAGTTAGACCACAAAGTCACTTTCAAGGGACAGTTACTCATTGTTACAAAGATTTATTTATCTGATAACACTATATAGAAATACTGCAATCTTAGATCAAAAGGCAGAAGAAATACAAAGATCACAATGCCACAACAGAGACCAATTAAGTTGCAAAGTATAAAATAGATCAGAAAACAAAACTATAACACAAAACAAAAAGATACAATACATAATATTAACTCTGTAGCGGTACTACCCAGGTTAAAAAAAATAGACTCCGCAACACAAAAGATTCAACATGACTGCTTATTTATTTCATCCACACAAGTGAACCTGCCAACTTTTCGACCTGACAAAAACCATCACGGTTGAAACGTTGCCAGGTCTACTTGTGTGGATGTAATAAATTATCTCTCTTTTTTTTCTACAGTGATAAGTGAATCTTGGATAGCGACCTGGAGCACTGCACCCTAGAGTACTGGCTTGGGGTGATTACCTTCTATATGGTATTCTGAAATAGAGTATCTATCTCGCTCTGCGATATAACTGTAGACTGTTCTATAGAAACTTAAAGGGACACTATGGTCACCTGAACAACTTTAGCTTAATGAAGCAGTTTTGGTGTATTGAACATGCCCCTGCAGCCTCAGTGCTCAATCCTCTGCCATTTAGGAGTTAAATCCCTTTGTTTATGAACCCTAGTCACACCTCCCTGCATGTGACTTGCACAGCCTTCCATAAACACTTCCTGTAAAGAGAGCCCTATTTAGGCTTTCTTTATTGCAAGTTCTGTTTAATTAAGATTTTCTTATCCCCTGCTATGTTAATAGCTTGCTAGACCCTGCAAGAGCCTCCTGTATGTGATTAAAGTTCAATTTAGAGATTGAGATACAATTATTTAAGGTAAATTACATCTGTTTGAAAGTGAAACCAGTTTTTTTTTCATGCAGGCTCTGTCAATCATAGCCAGGGGAGGTGTGGCTAGGGCTGCATAAACAGAAACAAAGTGATTTAACTCCTAAATGACAGTGAATTGAGCAGTGAAATTGCAGGGTAATGATCTATACACTAAAACTGCTTTATTTGGCTGAAGTAATTTAGGTGACTATAGTGTTCCTTTAATCTTGTTTAATTGCTCAAGCAATCTTACCTTTATCGGTTTTTCAATGTCCCCATTGCACAGCGATTGTAAGGGCACAGTGAAGGGCTTCCACACTGGGTCCAGGGTATATTTTATCACCTTTGGAACAAAATATATCAATCATACATATTGTAAGGTTATCTGTATATGACTACAACACGTCATTCTTGCACCCATTCTAACCCATGCATCCTTTTTGTATTGCTTTTGAAGCCACACATCCTCCTCAAATTTAATACCGGCATCATTTTATAGGGCTTCTACCATGCCTCATTGTAATGATGCCGAACCTCCTTAGTCATTGTTGCAACATCATATGAGCACATTTTGGGCACACAGAAATGACATGGGATCTCATTAGCTATATATAATCCAATCTTGTCATAGACTTACCTGCTCCTGGCACCCATGCCGCTCCCTTCCTCTGGCCACACAGGAGAACGCACTATTTGGACACGCGGTGCCTGTCCCTAGCTCTACACAGGTCTATTTTTATTTTATTTTTTATTAAAAATTTACTTACCTTTTCCCAGCAGCAAGGCTTCCTCTGCACTGCTTCCTCTGACTCCCACAACATCCCAGAGGAGGCATGGCCTCCTCCACTCTGGTCCCTCACTAGCTCTACGCTCTAGTATGCGCTCTGATCTGGTGAAACGGCCCAAACACACACTTCTTTATGAGAAGCCTGTCATTTGACCTCACACAGCTGATGTCATTATGAATCATGGAAAGTTTAAAGTTTAGGTTTAAAGGCAAGGCTGATGCTGGGCCCTGCTCATTGGTTGGGAGTGCTTAAGGGACACTAGATGCACCCAGACCACTTTAGCTCATTGAAGTGGTCTGTGTGCATATTCCAAGGTCCCTTAACATCTAACAGTCACTAGAGAGACTAATGGGTCATTGGGCGTTATGCACGAGGACATACAGCATCACTTGAATCCCCATAGTATATTGCTTTCCTATGGGGAAATCCAAATGCGAACGCGGCAATTAAAGCGCATGGGCATTAGGTCTCCCCAGCAAGCTAACGTCAGCAAGGGAAGAGCGACGGCAGACCCGAGCCAGCGCCGAGGGACATTGGTGGACTTGGGTACGTGACAAAGGGTTTTTAACCCCTTCTTACACCACATGGGGGAGGGGGCACTATAGGAAACTATAGTGCCTGGGAAACAACTTTGTTTTCCTGGCACTATAGATTCCCTTTAAGTTGGGCTGGCATGGGTCCACCTTTTCTCATCCCCCACTGCCATCAGCCATCGGGGGTGACCTCATGCGCATAGCGTGGCAATGGCCACTAGAGAAGTTAACCTTATCAAAAACTGCAATAATTACCTGCTCAGGGTTAAGGGACCTGGGGAAATGCACCCAGACCACTTCAATAAGCTGAAGTGGTCTGGGTGCTTAAAGTGAACCTTAAGCACTCCCAGTCAATGAGCATGGCCCATCATCAGCCTTGCTTTATGCTACAGAGACATCTGGCTTTTCATGCTGGAGAGTATCAGATGCAGTCAATGTGGTGCAGGTTTTTTTTTTTTAATAAGTTAATTGGGTTTTCTCAAGGGCACTCCTGGCACTATAACCACTACAGGGCTGTAGTGGTTATAAGGCCTGTAAATTTTACCATGAGCTCCATATATTTCAAATTGCTCACTTTTATAATATAATAACAAATTACCTCTGTTCTATGAACCAGCATCCATTTCCCGTCATCGCCTTGTTTGTAGAATTCTAAAAATGGATCAGACTTCCCAAATAGATCCTGTTCAGAAAAAAAAAAAAAAAATGTTTAAAACAAAAAACAAAGAACCAAAAGTGAAAAGTGTAAAATGATTCCTGGCAAACTGTGAGCTTAGTAACACAACTATAAAAAATCTAAGTAGAATTACAGACAGGAAATAACAGAAGCATTATGAATGAAAAACACATGAATTCACCTTTTTGTCCAGTTTCCTCCCAGACATATAGAGGGTGATCACCCTGTTATCAGACAACTCTTGAACAATGATCTGAAAAATAACACCAGTAAAAAGCCTATGTTAAGATGGTTATAGTCAATATACTGAAACCAGTGCATCCAAAACCCAATCACCATTGTAGTACAGTGCTAAATGCCGTTTCCGTTTAAAAATGCATTAAGACTGTGATATCAACCTTAAAGAACCACTATAGTGCCAGGAAAACATACTCGTTTTCCTGGCACTATAGTGCCCTGAGGGTGCCCCCACCCTCAGAGTCCCCCTCCCGCCCGGCTCTGGAAGGGGGAAAGTGGTTTAAACTTACCTTTTTCCAGCGCTGGGCGGGGAGCTCTCCTCCTTCTCTCCTCCTCCGTTCCTCCTCCTGGGCTGAATGCGCACGCGCGGCAAGCGCTGCGCGCGCATTCAGCCGGTCACATAGGAAAGCATTTACAATGCTTTCCTATGGACGCTGGCGTGCTCTTACTGTGAAAATCACAGTGAGAAGCACGCAAGCGCCTCTAGTGGCTGTCAATGAGACAGCCACTAGAGGAAATAGGGGAAGGCTTAACCCATTCATAAACATAGCAGTTTCTCTGAAACTGCTATGTTTATAAAAAAATGGGTTAACCCTAGCTGGACCAGGCACCCAGACCACTTCATTAAGCTGAAGTGGTCTGGGTGCCTAGAGTGGTCCTTTAAGGCTGGCTGTGCATCATGGGAAATGTAGTTTTTAAACATCTGTGGTGCCAAAGCTACATTTATGGCATTAAAGGACCACTATAGGCACCCAGACCACTTCAGCTTAATGAAGTGGTCTGGGTGCCAAGTCCAGCTAGGGTTAACCCTTTTTTCTATAAACGAAACTGCTATGTTTGTATTCGGGTTAATCCAGCCTCTAGTGGCTGTCTCATTAACAGCCGCTAGAGGCGCTTGCGTGCTTCTCACTGTGAAAATCACAGTGAGAAGACGTCAGCGTCCATAGGAAAGCATTGATAATGCTTTCCTATGAGACTGGCTGAATGCGCGCGCAGCTCTTGCCGCGCATGCGCATTCAGCTGAGGAGGAGGAGAGGAGGCGGAGAGCTCCCCGCCCGGCGCTGGAGAAAGAGGTAAATGGGGGCACCCTCAGGACACTATAGTGCCAGGAAAACGAGTATGTTTTCCTGGCACTATAGTGGTCCTTTAAAGGAACACTCCAGATTCCTAAAGCACTTTAGCTGCTGAAAAAACTTATGTCCTATTGCCCTAGTGTGTCCTATTTCATTTTGCAAAAAGTACAGAATTGAATAGAAATTGACACTTATAAATTATACTGGTTACACCCCCTGGCTGTCAGTCAGAACTGTTACTTCCTGGTTATTTAGCTCAGCAGAACTAAACTCAAGGCGCAGCAATTGCTCAGAGCTCCTGCCTTGTAAATACTTCTCATTGAGTTGCATTTGGAAGTTTGTGATTGGACAGTCACAAAGTCTGGGTGGGGTTAGAAGAGGAGGGTTTGCAAAGGCTGCAGAAAATAGAAATGCATTGTTTACAAGCTTTTTTAGATATAACAGTGATACAATGCATAGTTAAATGCATGTATGTTTCCATTGGGTATATATCTACTAAACAGTGATTTTTATTTATTTTGCATTTGGGCAGTGGGGTGTCCCTTTAAGTTACATAGGAGGGTGTGCAGGTCTGTCTGAGATTAATGGGAGTTATGTTCCTGGTACAGCAGCTGCTACTTTTTTAATTCATCTCTCTCCCAATCAATGACACGTCAAGAGATTAGCGGGAAAGACAGAATAGGACCTAGTACTTTATTCCCTAACCATCAAAACAAAACAAACTTACAACACACACAACGCTTCAGCGCATCTTAAGGAGAATTAAAGTCCCGTGTTCTGGAGACATTTGTAGCATGATAATAAAGTAATGCTGAATTGTTACAGAATATTTGAGCTTCTTTACACACAATCTAATATATTTCACGTATTGTGGCTATTTACTTTTTTTTATGGTATATTATTAATGTTACTGTATGTCCATACTGTACTTTCTATAGGAAAAATTAACAATCATGTTCATTTACAAAATTTATCTATGTGCAAAAACATTTTTTTATTAACCATTCCTCCACAAAGCTTTGATTAATACTACGTATGCAAACGGATTATACGCAGCTGCTAAAATGAGAATAGAACTAGTCTAGAGGGATCACACGGAACACTGTTTACTTTGTTTATAAAGTTGAGGAAATTATGGAACAATCATTTGACTCGAGTCTGTCTCATAGAAGAACGTGCCGCATATTGCTATTCAGACTCTCCGCTATCTTGTTGCTATGCTACTGTTGCCATGATGCATGTTTTTGGCTTTTTTTTCTTCTTCTAAAAACAGAATGATTGCTGCCTGTGGAATAATCAAACGATTATCTCAGTATGAAGTTCAAACAGCTTTTTAAAATGACACAAGTAGTACAGAAAAATAAACCTATTACCGTTATAACACCCTTCCCTGCTGGCTTCCCATTCCCCAAAACCAGGGGTCGCGTAATCTTCTTGCTGGAGACAATCTGAAAGGAGGGGGGAAAAAAACAAAAAAAGAACACAACAGCCGTTATTTACCAATTTCCAAGTTTTTAGGGTAATTAAGACTTAAAGCAGTGTTGGAAACCTAAGCCTAAGACCAAGAGCCAATGTCAAGGGTGTCTGCCCAAATGAAAGACTTAATAACACTGTCCAGACACTATGACCACATTTTGTTCACTTCCGTGACATATTCATCACGTTAGTCTCCATTTTTTGATTCTAGGTACACTGTATCGATCTGCTCGTGTGATTCCTAAAGAGCACACCTCATTTGAAACACGTGCATTTATTCCTATCTATATCAAAATTTAATATGGAAAATGTGAAATCCTGTTGTTTTTTTTTTTTTGTTTTGTTTTTTTGTGCATTTGTGACTATAATTATATTTACACAAAAATAGGGCCATAACTAAAGTAATATAACATAATGTATGTGGCATTGTTTCTTAGCAATTCAATAACTGAATCCACATATCTCAGCAATGGAAAAACTGTGATAAGAGTTCAAATGGAATTTAATATAAAAATAAAAGACAAGGAATGACGGGGGGACAGGATAGAGGAACTCGGAAAAATTGTAGGCGAGTCATTTAGGTGAAGAATTGCTTAACTGCATCAGAGGGAGTTGCTACTATCCAATGTGACCATATTGTGGTATAAGCCCGCATTCTATTTGTTGCCCTATGGATCTTAGCTCCTCCATTTTGGCTTACCCGCGGCTTCTAAAAGAGTATTTAGCAACATCACAGACATCGATGGTGAGGGATTTTTTTTATAGGCTTGTTTAGTGATTTTTTTTATTTTTCTGGACCTTTGCCCAATAGGGAGTTATGCATCAGGGTGTTTTTCTTTGGCATTAGGCAGTTAACCAGGTTTTCTGATAAACTGAGCAGTTTGTTTTCCATAGCCTTCTTGCTGTAAATCATAACAATGTAAATTCCTTGATCTAGCAGTTATGACCAAGGTTCTCAAAACTAGTTAATGACTCGAGCGAACATTGTGCAATGGAGAAATTATCTGTTGCTATCGGACTGTGCTACCAGATCTTTCTTACAAGTGCCTCTAACCCATACAGATATTTTCTATCCTAATTTTATTAAAGACATGGAGGCGAGTATTATGCATAACTCTTTCTTTATTCCCTCAGCAGCAAAGATAGAGGAATATAAATATTATCAAAATGAAAGAAAAAACTGTATAGGCACACAGGCAACCAATCACATAACAGAGGAAGTAACTATAAAAGGCCTGTGTCTTCCACAATCCCCCTCTTTCTTTGCTGCTCCCTCAAACCAGCTAAGTATTTTGTTCCTCTTGCTCATTGATTTTCTTTTATCATTGTGCTTTTATATACATGTTTGTTGATTACACTGAATTGTTTACTGTTTATGTGACTAGTTTTGTGTTCTGGTGGTGTGCCTGGGGAAACCCCCTTTTGTTTTAGTGTTTCCTCACCGGGGAGTTTCCTCTCCGTGCTCCCCTGTGCCTGCGTCTACCCTGTTGCTGTGGGTGGCGCGCCGTTTCCCCATGGCCCTCGGCCGACCGCGGCTCTCCCCTCACGCTCGCGAGCTGTGCACGCGCCCCTTCCCCCGCCTGGAGGCACACCGCGATCGGTATCTGCTAGGCTTCCACGTGCGGCGGCCATTTTGGAGGCGGGTCTCCTCGCGGGCAGCCGCATTTTCTATCTGCTCACGTTCAGCCTGCTGCTCGTTCTTGCAGGCCACTGGGTCCCCTGGGCACAGGGATTCCTGTGTGTATGTATGTATATATATATGTATATATATATATATATATATATATATATATATATATATATATATATATATATATATATATATATATATATATGATCTAAGTACTTTTATATACACATACATAATTAATAAAAGTGTATTTTAATATTAATATATTAAAATATACTTAGAATGATGTTAATTTTTATATATATATATATATATATATGGAAGGCGTGGCCTGAAGTTGTGGGAAGGGCTGGGTTACCCTTCTTAAGGGACTCCAGACCCTTCCCTCACTACCTGTTAGGTTCGACGGATTGCTGGGGAAGTATTCGTCACTTCCGGTTTCGGACAGCAGTTTCCGGCGGGCTGGTGCGCGTTAGGTCGGGCAGTTTTCGGAGGCATCCAGGATTACCTCCGGATACCACGGGTTGGTGCGCGCTAGGTCGGGCAGTCGGCGGGCAAATTTTCACGCTGCAAATCGTAAGTTAAAACGGCCGTCGCAAATTTGGCGGCGCGGCCGTTTTACGTCATCACTAAGGGTCAATATGCTACACGCTCACAAAGTACCAGTATAATACAATGTTATACAACAACCTATTCACGTCTTGATACTTTGTCACTTTATAAGCACACTTATGCTTATTTCTCACGTTACTTTTATTCTTGTGTCCATTTCATTAAAACGCTGTTACTTAAAATCATACACTGGTATAGGCTCCAGAGCGACCTCTGGTGTCTAAAATTGTGATTAGAGTTTCTTGTACCTGTTCTGTCATTTATGCTATTTTAAGTTCATAAAGTTTGCAGTTATTTAAGCAAGTTTGTCATATGAGGTTACAACCAGTAATGTGTGCAGATACTTTTATGTTGGGCGCGTATTTTAATACAATTATTAGGCTGCTAGCCTAACAATGACTACGGATCATGGTATTGGGAATTTATATATGCATGATTAGCACTTAAGATGTCTTTTAAACTCTTTTCAGTATTTTCTCTGCATTTCCACGGTGGGCAGCTATTCTAACAACTTGCACAGGACTTAGGTCAGTTCACTCGAGTTATTTTCTACTTAACAGTCACCCTACGCCAGGGTCCTTATATGTGTTTTCTGTATTTTAGGTATAGGCATCCTTGCTCTTTTATTAATTGGTGCCCAGCCCTCTGCTAGGGCAATATTGCTGGTAGGTATCTGAATAACAGGGGAGTTAGGGGTCATATTTCTGTGCCCGTTCAAATGTATATTACTTTCGTAGGTGACTACAGATCGTCTGTACCTCCTTTTCCTCATAATAGCTGTCAACCCGCTCATCAGGTACGTCATATCTTTTCGACTATTATTCCCCATACCTTCCCTTTCGGCTTAGTACAGATTTACTGGCTTACAATAAATAGGACCCACTAGCTACGTTTTCTGGCCTCTTATGCCTTACGTTAGTGGTCCCGCGAGGCCAACACCCATCCTCATTTCGGAGGTACGGCATCCCCTCGGGCCCATTCATAGCTAGCCGCCTCGCTTAGTTGCATAGAGAGGGCCTCACTTGTCACTCCCATTCTGTCTTATGCTGTTACAAATCACAGAGAGGCCTCCACCCCGCCATAATGCCAATGGCCACGTACTCCACACGAGCCAAATCATAGATAGCGCCTCTCATAGCCGCTTGGCTACTAGCAGGGCCTCACCTGTCACGTTACTTAATAATTCTTCGCCGCTTGGCATTAGTTATCATAAGCCAGTTGGATAGCACCCCAGGTAACATGTCATTTTTATGTTATAGCATGTCCCAAGTTCCGGAAGGAAGGGAAGATGAGTCCTTACCCAGTACACCAGCTAGATCAGTCACTCCGTCTCGGGGTGACGACATCGCAAGCCCTGCCTCACTCAGGGCATGGACTATTCCCAGGATCACGGCCGAATTAAGGAAGAGAAATATTCCTTTCCCTGCTACAGCTAGGAAAGCAGAACTGTACAGATTGCTGAACACACAGACTGATAACGCGGGGGCGGGTGAAGGGTCCAGTGGCACCCAGTCTTCAGAGCTGAATACGATTCTGTCCTCAGTTCTGACCTCTTTGGGGCGTATTACTGACAAGCTAGACAAAATGGATGCAGATAGCCAGCAAAAGTCACTGGCTGCTGCAGTGGATCCGGCCGCTTCGGTCCATTTGGACCCCCTACCGGGTAATTTACAACATAGGTTAAAAGACCCACATATTATTAACCCCGCACACATGGTGCCTGCTAAAACAAAGAAGGACATCTTGGAGGGGAAAGATATCAATTTGGTTCACTTTTGATAGCCTCACAAGATGTCCTAGAGAATAAGACCTACGCATACGGTGATGTATCAGTGGTATTGAAGTCCAGAGACCCCAGGTTAAATCAGAAACTATCAATACCAGAATTTGTACTGGCTTTCGGTATATACAGAGATGTAATATGCTCGGTATACCCGGATAGGAGGGAGGAACTGGACCTGTATCTCCACAAGCTGGTGGATTTGGGGCATAAGTACGGTGGTACGTCTTTTTACGACTACCACCGTGCCTTTTCCGCGAAGGCGTCGGCAGCCCTTTCACAGTTCAATTACCAAACGGATTGGGGCGTCCTGGATACTGAGCTTTTTGCCGACACTTCGCGGGCCTAAAAACCCCAGCTTGTGCCATTTGCTCGTCCAATTCTCACACGGCTAATCTGTGCCCTAATTCTCCAGAGGTAAACGCTGTTTTTCCACCTCCTAATGTAGTGCCCACAGGGAGACCTGGCAAGGTGCTTAAGGATAAACTAGGCCGTGACATAGTGTTTTTGGGTAAATCGCAGGTCTGTAACAATTTCAACTCAGGTTCCTGCGGTTACAGTGCCTGCAGACTTCTCCATGTTTGCTCACTATGTTTCAGAGCTCACTCCAAGGCAATGTGCCCAAATAAACTATACCCTAAGCAGTACTTATCGTCTCTTCATGTCTCCCTACTGCAACAACTTTTGCGGGATCACCCTTCCCAACATCTCGTTGATTTTTTGGTGACAGGGTTTAAGATGGGGTTTCACACGGGTATTATTCACATGCCCACGGGGACCCTAGAATGTAATAATTTGCAGACAGCCTTGGCAGCACCCAACACTATCGACTTACTCCTACAGAAGGAAATTGACCAAGGTTTCTTATTAGGCCCTTTCAACCCCCCGCCTTTCGCAGTTTGGAGGACAAACCCCATAGGACTGGTCACCAATAAATCCTCCAATAAACAAAGATTAATTCTCGATCTGTCCGCCCCCCATGCATCTCATACCCCAAGTCTAAATTCACTAATCCCGTCTGAGGAGTTTTCCCTCCAGTATGCCACCATCGATCATGCAGTCACAGCCATACTCGCAGCAGGGGTAGGGGCATGGCTAAGTAAAACTGATATTGCCAACGCTTTTAAGCAGCTCCCTATCCACCCATCCCTATGGCATTTGCATGGTGTTAAGTGGCGAAGTTCATATTACTTCTTCACGCGTCTCACGTTTGGCTCAAAAAGCAGCCCTAGGATTTTCGATATCTTCGCAGAGACGTTGTGCTGGATGCTGCTTAACATCTGCAGATGTCCCACAGTTATCCATTACCTGGACGATTTCCTGACCATAGAAAGTAACCTAGTACCTCCCAGTAGCCTCCAGTCTATCACAAAACTGTTTACACAACTAGGGGTGCCTATTTCACCTACCAAGACTGAGGGTCCGGATACTATCATCCACTTTTTGGGGGTGGTACTGGACTCTGTACACATGCAAGCTAGCCTACCCAGAGAAAAGATTGAGCGCATCCTGGCAGCTATCGACCTTTACTTAGGAGGAGGCTCATGCAATAGGAAGGAGTTGCAATCCTTGTTGGGTTCTCTAAATTTCGCTATGAGAATCATTCCACAAGGTAGAACATTCATTTCAAGGTTACTTAGCCTGTTTCCAATGTTGCAATCTGACACCTCCCGCATTACTTTAGACGTACAGGCCACCGCTGACCTACATATGTGGAGGGAGTTTTTGCAAAATTGCAACGGGAAAAGCATGTTTATACCGGTTTGGTCAGAGAAATCGGAGTCAGTCTGGACGGATGCCGCAGCCACCTCAGGTTTTGCAGCAATATGGGGAAATGAATGGATGTGGGGAGAATGGCCTAGGGAAATTACAGGAATTCCCCGGTTTAAGGACACATCAGCCTTGTTTGAGCTCTATCCTATCTTAGCGGCAGCAGTTAAGTGGGGAGCAAGTTGGTCCGGGAATACGGTTCGTTGCTTCTCGGACAATATGGCAACATGCCATATTGTAAACAAGGGGCGTTCCTCTTCCCTCACCATCATGCGTTTCATGAGGACTCTCACATGGTTCGCTGCAAAACACAGTTTTCTTCTCACTTGTGTTCATGTGCCTGGGGTTCTCAACATTGCAGCTGATCATTTGTCACGGTCTCGGTTTCAGGAGTTTCGGGAGGCCCTGCCAACAGCGGCCCTCATACCAACTCCAGTTCCAAAGTGGCAGGAAATGATCTGGGACTAAAAGTTCTGCTATGTCAAGGGCGACAACTCTCACAGCTCGGTCTCTCCGATAATACCAGGAAGGCATATGAAAGGGCTTTCCATGTTTTCAATAAATTCTTGTTGGACTTTAATGTCACTGACCAGTTTTCTATGGAAACCATTATTGCTTTTATTTCTTTTTGCCACTTTCGTCTAACATTATCTTACAATACCATCAAATTATATATCACAGGCATTCAACATCACATCCTCACCACTTGGCCTAACAAACAACGCTTTCTGTCGTCCTACCAAGTTAAGGCTATACTTAAAGGCATCAAAGACTCCGCCCCTATAGCCTCACCAACTAGACTACCCATACACGATGTATTGTTTCAGTCACTGTCAAAACTACTAGACACCTCACCCTTTGAAGCTCATACTAATCATGTAATTAAAGCCGCCATCTATCTAGCATTTTACGGGTTTTTACGGCCCCGAGAATTCACTACTACTAGCTATAACTCACCCCTTTTCCTCACAAGGTCCGATCTCATAAAGGTCCAAGATCACTATCTTCTGTTACTGCACCATACCAAAACAAGCGCCCCCGGGCAAACGGTCACTATACCCTATTACCCCACAAGTAATACTTGGTGCCCGGTGAAGGTTTTCGACACACTTCTTGCCTTTGACAATATGGGCCCTACACAACCACTCCTGTCCTTGCACGGCAATAAGCTCACTACGAGCCAATTCATGATGTATATTAGGATATTGTTAGCCCGGTTAGGACTGAACCCAGCCAGCTACTCTGGTCACTCTTTTAGAATAGGAGCCGCCACCACCGCTTCTAAAAAGAATATCCCTGCTCACATTATTCAGATACTAGGACGATGGAAATCTACGGCATACACTAGATACATACCTCAGCCCATACAAGAAGTACGTCTGGCTTTCAAAACTATGAATTTGTAATCTGTTATGTCCGGTTGTAGGACGAATAAATGGTTATCTCTTTTGCCCTCTTTTATTTCAGGCCTACTTCCTCGTCAGTTCCGGCACACCACAACTGACATTTCCTTTCATGGTTTGTCCTATTTATATAAGTTATACTACGGCTTATGCCCTGACCACAAATGGAAGGCGTGGCCTGAAGTTGTGGGAAGGGCTGGGTTACCCTTCTTAAGGGACTCCAGACCCTTCCCTCACTACCTGTTAGGTGCGACGGATTCTCCCACCCACCACACCGCTTTCATAAGCATTTTATAAGGTAGGCCCTCTTTTATTTCAGGCCTACTTCCTCGTCAGTTCCGGCACACCACAACTGACATTTCCTTTCATGGTTTGTCCTATTTATATAAGTTATACTACGGCTTATGCCCTGACCACAAATATATATATATATATATATACAGGAATCCCTGTGCCCAATATATATATTGCTATTTTGCTGCTACTATGCAGGACAGGGATGAGGGGCCAGATGGCCTTGCTGAGGTCTTTACCCAAGATAACCTTGAGGGTACTGTAGCCTCCCAAGAATTTCAAGCCTTACTGGATGTCACTATGGCATCATCGTTGCAGAAAGCCTTTGCATTTGCCATGGGAGCGGTGTCCTCATCGTTTTCCCAGTCCTTGCAAGCTATGCTTTTACCCTCTATGGCGGCCCCCGCCCTCCTAGGTGTCGGGACCCCCCCGCCTGCCCCAGCCATGCCTGGAGCCCGTAAGGCGATGGCTAAGGCTAAGCATGTCGACTCCCACTCCTTGATGCAGGTTCTACCTGCAATGATGGACACGCTTGAGGCGATCACAGATGGCGCGCCTCCCATGCGCAAAAGAGCCCCTGGCTGGGCTAGACTATGGAAACGGGCTAGAGCCCATGAGGAAGGGTCGGATACCGGCCGGAGTGCAGAGGCTGACTCAGACGTGCTAGAATACGCCTTTTATTATGAGGTAGAGTCAGGTGAGGATTTGCCTCCTACGGGTGTGACCCCTTCTGGGACCCCTTACGCTACACAGGTTATTCTGGCTGGCTCCGCCGGGGATGGTGCGGCACTGTTGGATCCACAGGGCATATCGCCCAATATGTGGCAAAGTGCATGCACACCCCCCTGTCTAAGGAGGGCCGCAATAAATTGTGCGCTGAATGTCCCAGGCCTGCAAGACCCCAGAGGTTGACCCACAGATCGCCCAATTTTTTAAACAAATCGGGCTGGAAACCTAAAAAGGGCCTGGATTTTTCCCTAAAAGGGTGCCAGGATAAGATTTTGAATACACTGGGCCCTCTGTCTAAGCTTTACGAACTCCTGGACGCCGCTAAAGCCGGAGACTCTGCCCTTGACGTAGATGTAGCCATAGGATGGGTCCAACGTGCCATTTGTCTCCTGGGGAATGCGAACACCGCTATGTCGGCTGAGAGACGTAAATCAATTTTGCTGAAAATTTACCCCAAGCTAGCTACCGTGACTGTGGCAGAGCCGAGCTCATCCAGCGATGGGATGTTGTTTGGTGATACCTTCATGAAGGACGTCGGGTCCTACATTAAAACCTTTATGGCCAATGATAAAGCTCAGGCCAATATGAAGCGCTTGTTTGCGCCTAAGGTTTTCGGAGGGGCCGACCGTAGTTGGAATCGTCCACCTGGCCGTGGATTCCGAGGCTAGTTCCAGGCCAACAGAGGTTCCTTCTTTCCCTCCCGGGGATTCCAGGATCCGAGGACACCCCCCTTCTTCCCAGCTAGAGGGAGGTCGTGGAGTTCCAGATACCCCCGTGGTGCCACTTCGGGCAGACGTCCCTATGGTGAGTACCCATTCTTTCCTTCTCGCTCCAGAACGGGTGGCGGGCAGGTTGGCCTTGTTCTTCCGGGGTTGGGTGGCTGTGACCTCAGACTCCTGGGTGCTCCAGTCGGTAAGGGGTTATCACCTCGATTTTGTCTCTCTGCCTGTCCAACTTTCTAGCCCCAGAGAACTGTCCCTTCCCTCGGAACAGGAGGAGTTGATTTCGGCGGAAATCAAGGAGATGCTTATGAGTCTTCAGTTTGGAGTTTGGTTATTACCATATTTCTCTCTCTCTTTTAGAGTGAGAAATGAAAGCCATTCAGAAAGAGCTTCGGCGAGCTCTTCGAGTGTCGGATTTGTCCATCAGACAGTTGGCAAGAATTATCGGTCTACTCGCAGCCTCCATTCAAGCGATCTTTCCGGGTCTGTTACATTACCGGGCCCTCCAGCGGCTCAAGAGATCGCACCTCCGGTCAGGTCATTCTTACGAGTCCAGGATACGGCTGGACAAGGAATCCAGGGACGAACAGGTGTGGTGGTTGGCGCACATGGAGGCTTGGAACAGAAGAGCCATTTTCGGTTCCATACCGGATGTGGTGATAGAATCCGACTCTAGCTTACACGGCTGGGGGGCACGTTGTGGCAACGTCGTTTCCACAGGAGGCAGATGGTCCGAGAAAGATCCTTGCACATCAACTGCCTGGAACTCTTGGCAGGGGCCTTTGCTATTCGCAGTCTTACCCCAGGTCGGGCGAATTGCTGTGTTCTCCTCAAGATGGACAACATATCTGCAATACGTTATATAAACCACTTGGGGGGAACCAAATCCAAGATGTTGGCTCTATTGGCGAAAGATTTTGGCAATTATGTTTGTACAATAATGTCTCCGTGACGGCAGAACACATCCCGGGTCTGGACAATTCGGGGGCGGATTGGAACTCGACACATTTGAGAGACTCGGGAGGTTGGCACTTGCACGTTTCAGTGTTTCGAGGCCTAGACAGGTTATGGGGATGGTTCGTGATGGACTTGTTCGCGTCCCGCCTGAACAACCAGTTACCGGAGTTTTACAGTTGGAGACCAGACCCGGCAGCGGTGGCGACGGACTCTTTCCTTCAGGAGTGGCCGACGGGACATGATTGCTCGCACAATCTCGAAGTTGGTTCGTCACGATTGTTCCCTGACGCTGATCACCCCTCTGTGGAGATCTCAGCCATGGTTCCCACGCCTGATGGAGTTGTCGATAGATTATCCACTGCTGATCCCGGGTTTTCAGGAACTCCTTTTGGATCCGGATGGGAACTCACACGGACTGGTATTACAGAACCAATTGCCTCTGATGGCGTGGCTCCTTTCAGGGAACCTTGGAATGTCCCAAACATTCCACGGGCGACTCTCCTGCTCCTTGATAACGCCTAGGCTCCAGGTACAAGAGCAGCCTATCGCGCTTCATGGGGTTCCTGGTCTGGTTGGTGCATGGAACGGTCAATGGATCCCGTATCTGCCCCTCTCCATATGATCTTGGAGTTCCTCACACACATGTTCGATTCGGGTAAGGCGTATCGTACTATCAACCTTTTCCGCTCAGCAATTTCAGCTGGACATAGAGGATTGGATGATTCTCCCATAGGCAAACACCCTTTTGTGTGTCGCCTTCTCAAAGGTATTCGCCTCGCTCGACCTCCTAGGACTCGTTTTTCTGCATTCTGGGATGTCAACGTGGTGTTACAATTTCAACATATCCAAAAGGACTAAATCAGCATCCAAATCTTTTGTATACCCTAGATTCTCAGGGAATCCGGCATTATGCCCGGTAGAGTGTCTAAAGGTATATCTGGATATTACACGGCCTCTTCGTTCTTTGACCTTGCATCCATTATTCATATCATATAGGTCTCCATACCGGCCTGTATCCACCCCGACTTTGGCTCGCTGGATACACTGGCTTCTCTCTTTAGCTGGCATTGACACTTCTATCTTCACGCCCTATTCAGTACGTGGAGCCATGGCATCAAAAGCCTCTACAGTTGGCTGTCATCTGGAGGACATTCTGCGGGCTGCAGATTGGTCTCGAGAGTCGACCTTCCGTGACTTTTATCTTAGACCGATCGACCACATCACATCTCAAGTGGTAGCACAGCTTTAAACTTACATAATAGGAGCCTTCGTGTCTTTAATAAAATTCCCAGATTTTACTATTAACATGACGTAAAGTCATGATTTTATTAAAGACACGGAGGCGAGTATTATTTCCACCCGCCCTCCCGGTGTTGGGTCATTGGATGAGATGAGGTTGAATTTTCAGGTATGTTAATATCTGGTCTGGTGCTTGTGTCCTACATATTTATAAGATTACACTGTTGATGTTTTGGTTTTATATGATTATATACTAATAGTTTTTTTCTATATTATAGGTTGAATTCCTAAGAAGCTATTGAAATTTTGCTTGGTAAGTCTTCAGTTTGGAGTTTGGTTATTACCATATTTCTCTCTCTCTTTTAGCTTGAAGTTATCGTTTGGTTCCGGTTTTCCTACTCTTGCCGGGTGTGAGATCGTTTCGTGTTTTCCTAGTCTTCGGTTCTCGCAAGAAAGAGGGGGATTGTGGGAAACTCAGGCATTTTATAGTTACTTCTTCTGTTCTGTGATTGGTTGCCTGTGTGCCTATACAGTTTTTTTCTTTCATTTTGATAATATGTATATTCCTCTATCTTTGCTGCTGAGGGAATAAAGAAAGAGTTATGCATAATACTCGCCTCCGTGTCTTTAATAAAATCATGACTTTACGTCATGTTAATAGTAAAATCTGGGAATTTTACTCAATAAGTTGTCATTTCTCGAACGTCTTAAGTCTGTTGTCCTTTTAAAGAAGTTAACTGGAGCCCAAAGACCACATTGCTAAACTGTGACACTTGGAATGTTCCACGAGTGAGAGCCACACTAGGCTCCAGATGCATTATGCAGGTCTGAGTGCTTCTATTTTTGTGTGTCATGTATTATTACTGAATATTAAACTTTTCTACTATTTGCACTCTCTTGCCATGTTCTACAAAGTGTTTCTATTTATTTCACCACTCTCTCTTTGTTGGGTGGTATAGTGACTGGATTGCTATTTGTATAGATGCAGTGGAGAAGGAGATACATTGAGATTGGATAAAGGAAGCAAGTGGGACCTGAGCATAGATGGGAGGCAGAAACCTTGAATGACCATAGACAAGGGCGACCATCAGGAGGATACAGCCCTTAAAAGGTAGAGGGGAATGGATTAGAACCTGAAATAGTAAAAAAAATAAATACAAAAAACAACAAGGTCCCCTTCACCCTATCCAATCCCACAAATGCATACACACACACTACATGCACTATACACACACATAGTGAATCCTTTACACTCACACACATTACATCCACTACACACACTGCATCCACTAAACACACACATACACCTCATCCCTTACATACTCATACACACACTGCATCCACTAAACACACACATACACCTCATCCCTTACATACTCATACACACACTGCATCCACTAAACACGCACATACACCTCATCCCTTACATACTCATACACACACTTCATCCACTAAACACGCACATACACCTCATCCCTTACATACACATACACACACTGCATCCACTAAACACACACATACACCTCATCCCTTACATACACATATACACACTGCATCCACTAAACATACACACGCACATACACCTCATCCCTTACATACACATACACACACTGCATCCACTAAACACACACATACACCTCATCCCTTACATACACATATACACACTGCATCCACTAAACATACATACACACACACACACACCTCATCCCTTACATACACACACACACTGCATCCCAGTGGGGGACTTGGGGCAGGCCCTGTTGGCGGAATTGGGGCCGGCCCTGTGGGTAGACTCAGATGCGGGCCCCAGCCTTGAGCTGTGTAAGGGGCCCCAAAATTTCTGATGGCAGCCCTGACTGTGGAGAAAAAGTTAAAGGACCACTATAGGCACCCAGACCACTTCGGCTCAATGAAGTGGTCTGGGTGCCAGGTCCATCTAGGGTTAACCCTGCAGCTGTAAATATAGTAGTTTCAGATAGGGTTAATCCAGCCTCTGTGCTTCTCACTGTGAAAATCACAGTGAAGTGATGCTTGGGCTTATATGAGAAAGTCCTGAAGAGGGGAGTAAAGAGTGTTTTCTTAGCAAGAGAGATGGATGAATTGTAGGATGGATGTATTGTGCAGGAGGTCTAATGTTGTGTGAATATAAACATCGTTAATAGTCTATTAGCAGCTGGAGAGCCACTGATCTGCTGGTGCTGTCATTCGGATCTGACATAATGATGATTAGTGACACTGCCATCTCTTTGGGACAGACACAACAAATCTAGTTCAGATTCTGTATTTAATTAGTCAATACGTTTAATTGGGCAAAATAGTTTGTCTTAAAAGTAGAAGATAAGTGAGAAATTTCTAGCTAGTGATATTCAAGAATGATCTATCTACATGCACTAGTAAGCTTTTCGTGGGTGACACAGATTGTCCCTAAAGCATAATTTTAGATTGTAAATATATATATATATATATAAAGTAAATGGGGGAGTAAGTCTACCTTGGTTTTTACTTGCTCGGGACATTCATTTCCCTTTATGTGGCAAGTGAGAGCGAGGAAGAGATGAAAAGTGCAGAGAAACAATGCCTAGAGGAGTTGTGGTCACTTTGTTCAGTCTGCAAACTGAGAGTAAAAGAGAACGAAGAGACAGAGGACCCCCAGCACAGAAAGATGATCAGCCTGCGGCTCCCACAAGCACTGGCTGGTGACTGATTGCCCCCTCCTGCATCAGCAAGATCGGTGAAAAGGAAAACCTGAGCAGTGGCTGTAAGCATTGCACTCTGAATTGCTGGGTTCCAAATAGACAAGCACACAAACAAAATGTCTTTTATATCTCAGTATTCTAATACTGGTACATAGGCATCTCTGGGCATTACACGTACTAAGCTATCTGGATGATTACTGCTTCTCTAGTGGAATCCAAGCTGTGCTTACTTAACAGATTAAAAATTGTACAGTATTCTGAAATACTGCTAAAAATGTAGAGAAAATGCAGTACTTACATTACAGTAGATAGCTCCTCACCTCAGATGGCTACTAGAGGTGCTTCCTGGGGCAGTGCTGCACAGTGTGAAGCATTAATGTTCAGTGTCTCCACACTCTGCATGGAGACGCTGAACTTTCCTCATATGTATTTCAGAGGTGTGAAATATAAAATTAAAGGGACATTCTAAGCACCAAAAAAACTTGGGATTGATTAAGCATTTTTGATGCTTAATTAAACACACTGTGCTGTAAACATTCTGTAAAGGGATTAAACTCCTAAATGGCAGAGAATCGAGCATGGAAACTGCGGAGGCATGATCTATACAACGAACTGCTTCATTAAAGAGACACTAGAGTAACCAAAACAACTTTAGCTTAATGAAGCAGTTTTTGTGTATAGACCATGCCCATGCAGTCTCTCACTTCTCAATTCTCGGCCAGTTAGGGGTTAAATCACTTTGTTTCTGTTTATGCAGCCTTAACCACACCTCCCCTTGTTGTGACTCGCACAACTTGCATGAAAACAAAATTGTTTTTCTTTTCAAATATAACTTACTTTAATTTTTTTTAAATCACACACAGGAGGCTCTTACAGGGTCTAGCAAGCTATTAACAGAGCAGGAGATAAGAAAATCTTAATTAAACAGAATTTGCAATAAAGGACGTTTAAACATCAGCTCTCTCTTTACAGGAAGTGTTTAGGAAGGCTGTGCACGTCACATGCAGAGAGGTGTAACTAGGACTGCATCAACAAAGTGGTTTAACTCTTAAATGGCAGGGAATTGAGCAGTGAGACTGCAGAGGCATGATCTATAAACCAAAACTGTTTCACTGAGCTAAAGTTATTTTGGTGACTATAGTGTCCCTTTAAGCTAAAGTGGTTTTTGTGCTAGAATATACCTTTAAATATAAAAATCCATGCCTCTGTCTCCTCCTACTATGCATCTTCTTCATCTTAGTTCCATGTCAATCATTATTATAAGCTCTGCTATTTGCACTTGGCAGTCAGTTTAGAGAAAGTTATACAGAGCAGATAAGAAATAAAACAATGTTTGTATTTCTCCTTCTCATTTGCAATGTTTGTCTTGGCTCTCCCTAGTCTAAACTGGATTGTAATGTAATTTGTTAAATCTGTAATAAAAAAAAAAAAAAAGGTTAAAACAAAAACCGAGCATCTTATGAGAAAAAAAAGTTGTTACAGGTGATTTATTCTCAGCTGTAAATTCCTGTGAAGTGACATTGTCCCTTAAAGAACCAATGGTTTAGATTGTGGTCACTGTCACCGAGATACACAACACCAAAATCTAAGAATAGAACAACCGTAATTACTGATTGATGACGAGATTACCAAGAAATCTTTATACTTCCTCGTTTGAAATTAGTCAGACTGACCCCCGACAAATGCAAGGACAGCACATCTAACTGAAGGGAGCTTAAACCGCAAAACTCTCCATGCAGTTTAAAACTGTTTATCAAGCACTGTCTTTGCAAGTGTTTTTCATCTTGCATACCTTTTTTTTAAATGGGTGCACCCCACCCAATGTTGGTGTCCCAAGAAGCGGGATGCCGATAAGAGGGGATTTTATATCTCAGTATTCTAATACTGGTACATAGGCATCTCTGGGCATTACACGTACTAAGCTATCTGGATGATTACTGCTTCTCTAGTGGAATCCAAGCTGTGCTTACTTAACAGATTAAAAATTGTACAGTATTCTGAAATACTGCTAAAAATGTAGAGAAAATGCAGTACTTACATTACAGTAGATAGCTCCTCACCTCAGATGGCTACTAGAGGTGCTTCCTGGGGCAGTGCTGCACAGTGTGAAGCATTAATGTTCAGTGTCTCCACACTCTGCATGGAGACGCTGAACTTTCCTCATATGTATTTCAGAGGTGTGAAATATAAAATTAAAGGGACATTCTAAGCACCAAAAAAACTTGGGATTGATTAAGCATTTTTGATGCTTAATTAAACACACTGTGCTGTAAACATTCTGTAAAGGGATTAAACTCCTAAATGGCAGAGAATCGAGCATGGAAACTGCGGAGGCATGATCTATACAACGAACTGCTTCATTAAAGAGACACTAGAGTAACCAAAACAACTTTAGCTTAATGAAGCAGTTTTTGTGTATAGACCATGCCCATGCAGTCTCTCACTTCTCAATTCTCGGCCAGTTAGGGGTTAAATCACTTTGTTTCTGTTTATGCAGCCTTAACCACACCTCCCCTTGTTGTGACTCGCACAACTTGCATGAAAACAAAATTGTTTTTCTTTTCAAATATAACTTACTTTAATTTTTTTTAAATCACACACAGGAGGCTCTTACAGGGTCTAGCAAGCTATTAACAGAGCAGGAGATAAGAAAATCTTAATTAAACAGAATTTGCAATAAAGGACGTTTAAACATCAGCTCTCTCTTTACAGGAAGTGTTTAGGAAGGCTGTGCACGTCACATGCAGAGAGGTGTAACTAGGACTGCATCAACAAAGTGGTTTAACTCTTAAATGGCAGGGAATTGAGCAGTGAGACTGCAGAGGCATGATCTATAAACCAAAACTGTTTCACTGAGCTAAAGTTATTTTGGTGACTATAGTGTCCCTTTAAGCTAAAGTGGTTTTTGTGCTAGAATATACCTTTAAATATAAAAATCCATGCCTCTGTCTCCTCCTACTATGCATCTTCTTCATCTTAGTTCCATGTCAATCATTATTATAAGCTCTGCTATTTGCACTTGGCAGTCAGTTTAGAGAAAGTTATACAGAGCAGATAAGAAATAAAACAATGTTTGTATTTCTCCTTCTCATTTGCAATGTTTGTCTTGGCTCTCCCTAGTCTAAACTGGATTGTAATGTAATTTGTTAAATCTGTAATAAAAAAAAAAAAAAAGGTTAAAACAAAAACCGAGCATCTTATGAGAAAAAAAAGTTGTTACAGGTGATTTATTCTCAGCTGTAAATTCCTGTGAAGTGACATTGTCCCTTAAAGAACCAATGGTTTAGATTGTGGTCACTGTCACCGAGATACACAACACCAAAATCTAAGAATAGAACAACCGTAATTACTGATTGATGACGAGATTACCAAGAAATCTTTATACTTCCTCGTTTGAAATTAGTCAGACTGACCCCCGACAAATGCAAGGACAGCACATCTAACTGAAGGGAGCTTAAACCGCAAAACTCTCCATGCAGTTTAAAACTGTTTATCAAGCACTGTCTTTGCAAGTGTTTTTCATCTTGCATACCTTTTTTTTAAATGGGTGCACCCCACCCAATGTTGGTGTCCCAAGAAGCGGGATGCCGATAAGAGGGGATCAAGGTGACAGGCCAGTTACGCGAATGTGTCACTGGCTCCACCCAAAGTTTCGCCTGGCTACAAGCATTTTTGCATGGCTTCTAAATTATATGGAAATTAGTCAAGTGCTTTAAAGAGGAAAAGTTGAGATTTACTGACCTGAATCTGTCTCTCAGGGGTGCCGCCAGCTTCCTCCGTTTGGCTCCAGGAGCAGACGTCACTGCTGTACTCTTGCGCATGCATGAGAATACAGCACTGAGGAAACCCACAAGACCACATTTCTAAGCGCGGCCTCGCAGGATCCTCCGTAGACATCAGTGCTGTATTCTCATGCATGCGCAAAAGTACAGCAGTACCAGTATCTTTGTTTTCCTGGCACTATAGTTTCCATTTAATGAATAAAAACCTCACTTTTATCTTCCTCATTGAGCAGCATAAATGACACAGAAATCAGAATTCCTGTCATTTAATGGTTCCATGCAAAGAAGAACAATTATTTTCTGCTCTCATTTTTAGGGTATTTTACCCCTTTAGAATTGGTGCAGCTGTCATAGTCGTTGAAGATGGGGTATATCTGCTGAAGAGTCATTTTCTCTTCCAAATATATTTTCTAATTGTAGCCGTCTTCAAAATAATAATGAAGAAGAAATAGCTCAGTGCTTTTCACGCTGTGTGATACTGTAGAACATCTAATGATCTGCCATCTCTTCCACATTATTATTATTATTTACGAAGCAGTAACAGATTTCGCAAAAGCTGCAAAAAACTTAATTTAAAAAAAAAAGAGAGAGAAACCACACAAACATCTGCCCTGACTGCCTCCCATTCCGATCCGCAACAAAACCATGTGTTTTTCTTTTGTAGATTGCATTCTTGCAAAATCAGAGCTTTTGTATATAGTATGAATGATTCCTTTACAAACAAAACTGCTTCAGAAGTGCTGGTCTCATAGAGCGTTTAAGAGGTCAATACAGGTAGACCTTACAGGTAAAGGCAGTAGTTTAATGGTTACATGAATCAAAGTCAAATTTGAAGAAAAATGTTGTGTAACATGGTTCTGCACCTTTTTTTTAATTATTATTATTTTTTTTGGTGTGCACAAAAGTAACAATACGCCTTGGTGCGCCACAAAGGCGACATCAGGGTACATTCGTGAACATTTGCATCACATGTTGTGGTAATCAATTGTCAGGCACATTGTTTAGTTAGAAATATCAAAATTGCAATAGTTTAGGTGCTCGATTAGCGTAAACATTTGAGTGTTCAATGCAGTTGTGAATTATAAACACGTTTAGTTCAGTAGTTTAAGATTAGTGTTCATGTTGAGTCATCGTTTCAGTTTCTCGATATTGGTTTGGTTATACCTATCTATGCTTAAGAGAGGGACATGCATTTTATACAGTGACATCTGGTCTAAATAATCATAACATACAATAGGCTAGTTTACATTTCAAGTTATGCTAGATTATTCCGTGCAGCTCTGATAGGAAAATGCAGTTCTACTTGTGTTACTTGCATTATGGTAGGTGTTTGTGTTGCCTGTCAGGAAGAACTTGCGTATGCTGGGCTATAGTGCCCCTTTGTGTAGGTGTTGGATCACTGCGTTTTGGCGAGTGTCTGTTCTAGGGAGTTAAAGGGCCACAGGTATCAACCCGTGCAGTGTGTGGAGTCGCAGTACCTGTCGGCAGGGGTGTTCCCTGGGTGTAGTGCAGTGAGGTGCGATTAGTTCAGCGCAGGTATGTGTGCCATCGCGTGGGTGCTTAGTGTGTGTCTGTTCTGTGTTGTGGTGCGTCGGTTATTCTGTGTATGTAGGCAGGTAAGTGGGGTCTTAGTGGGGTAGTCCATCAGGTTGTGCTCGGTTGCCGGTCCCCGCTCATCCGATACCACGGCTTGGAGCCTGGTTTGAGCGATTAAGTGTCCGCAGGGTGCCGTGTTCCGGTGGCTCGTCCCGGTGTCCTCGGGTAATAAAGAAGTCCCATTCCCGGAGTGTGGAGTGATGTGCCCTCATAAAAGAGGTATGGGTCCCCTTCGTAGTAGGGTGTCCAGGTGTGTTGGTTCAGACTATGGTAGTGGCGTCTTCTTGTCTGTAGCTTTTGTGACAGGTACCTCTTTCGGGTGTAATGCAGCCTGAGCAGGCCCTCCATGTGCAGCAGTGAGTCTGCGTTAGAAAGATAGTCCAGTGGGGTTTCGCCCTTTTTGTGCCCCATTTTGCTCTGCTTGTTAGTTATTTGCACCCGAGTCTGCGCGTTGTTTTCAGCCGGCCATGTCCTGGGGCAAGCTGTCATGATGGTCAGTTGGTGTTGGATGGGCTCTCCCGTGGTCAGCTTGTTCGTGCTTGCGGGTCGCGCACATGACTGACGTGCGGCGGTTATCTTGAGGGGCCCTGCACATTAAGCCTTCTGTAGTGACAGTAGTGTGACAGTTGCAGCCCGCGGGATAACCCCCCCGATCCAGAGGGGGGAGGGAGGTAAGCGAGATGCCGGCTGGAGACCCAGGAGAGCGGCCGACCCTTCCCGACTCAAGCTCCAACGAGCTTCAGGCCCCGTCGGGTTACTTTGGATGCCAGTCAGGGTCATGAGAGATATCCCTGTGTGCTCCAGCAGCTGAAGGTCACCATGGGCACCAGTAAGGGACTATGGGGTTGCTTTTGGCACCTAGTTGGCTCCGATTTTCAGGCCCCGAAGCGGGAGCTCAGACAGAGCACTGATCTGATCCCGTCGGCGGTCAGGAATCTTGAGTTTCACTGAAATTCCAACCCAGTCAAGATATATAGAGACCTTTTTTTTTTTCCTTTATTTGTACGATTACATCATGATTGAAAAATGTACCCCCCCAAAAAAAACCACAGGTAATCTCACACATATTACCTTTAAAATAAAATCTACTTTGAGTATTCCAAGTTTTGAGTGCGGTATTTATATTTTAGTCTCACATTTACAGGTTTAGTTCAAGGAAGGGAACCTCAATACCAGTACCTAACCACAGTCGAGTGCCAACGTATATTCATTTGATGGCAAGATTTTATATTGTTAATGCTGAACGTTTCTATTTTTCCTTGTCTTTTGCGATGAGTAAACTATGCTTGAACAGTGATACCATTTGCTAAATTGTTAATATAAATTTATAAATGATTTCCATTATTTTATTCAGTAGTGTAATTTATCAAGAAGCGATGGTTCCGTAGAACTGTAAAAATCAACGCCATTGACTGGGCATGAACCAGATGTCTCAGGATTGTTTACAGTCTCACTCATAAGATCATTAATTGAATGTGAAAGAATGCGCATGCACAAGTAGCTCTGCATTAGCCATTTGGACCATAAGGTATATTTATTGACATGTGAGCCGGGCTACAGAATATGAGTTTCATGGCACTTAGAAAAAAAAGAATATATTCTTAATATAGTTCAAATCAAATATACGTATATATGCATTACAAACACTGAAGAACATTGATTTCATTTTATTACATATCTTTTAAAACTAATACCATGAGTTAAACTCCACTTTAAGCTAAAGACAGGGTTTGTTTTTTTTTGTTTTTTTGTAAAATATTAGAGAGAAAAGAACACATTTGGAATGAGATGGGAAATGATCCGAAAGTCTCCTCTAGGGAGTCACGTCTGGACTCACAAAACAACCATTAGGTTGGTGGAAAGTCGATGTTCAGCAGTTTCCACTGTCTGAGTCAACTTGTAAAGAGGTAGCTGTGAAATTCAGCATCACAAGTGTCTGTAAAATGTGTGGTTTCCACTGCTCTGCATGCTATTAGAGGCGCTGTGTAAAAATGGTATTGTGACTTAGCTGTAGCACGGTATCACACTCTGGCTGTAACCTGTATTGGAGTACTGGCTAACTGTGCTCAAAGAAGTGTCAGGGTATGGGGAAATGAATGGCATCTTAAAATAATGTCTACCAATTGAGAATGAGGTGGTGGATTCATATACCACCATCCACCATATGCACACATTTGTAACAAGCATTTTATCATGCAACAGTCCTGACCCTCTTATCCCGAGACAAACTGACTGACTGTCCAATACCAGAACATACTCCGAGCCTCGATAATGAGTATTCAAACTTGTAGTCCCGGTGATAACAAATTGTTAGGATATTCGCCCAGAGGAAATATTTTCTTAACTTTCTAATAATGCTACAAATAATACTTTAGTTCCAGCTGTCACATCTCCTGCATGTGAATCTCCAGACATTGATTCGTCCACCCTTAGTTCTGAACTATGTCATGTTTTGCCGATTAATGCCTTGCTGCTGATATATAACACTGATCACGTATTGGGTAGGACCTCAGGGTTTTAATTATATCTATAGGATGTGTGATAAGCTTTGTACGTTTAATTTATGTGCAGTTTTTTACTGTATTTTATTAAAGGTATTGTTTTACTGCAATTCTTCCTTATTATTTTTCAGATTATAATCTTTATTGGTTTACATTTAAAAAAAAAAAAAATTATTTTAGATTTGAAATCATTTATTTTCACATTTTTTTCTCTTTATTTTAGCACTGTTGTGGATGTTATCCAGCATGTTTGGGTTAACGACCTGGATTAATTAGATAAATTCTAACAAACCTTTATTTTTATTTGTAGATCCTACGTCAGATGGTTAAATAGCACGTTTTCTATCAATAGACCTGTCAGGAAATACTAGGATCCTACATGCAGTGTAATAGAAAAGTAACGTTTACCGGACTTTAGAATGGCCGGGTTGGCGTCACAAAGACAGAGAATAAACCGGTACAAGCCGAGGTCAGGGGAGCCAGAAATCAAGAACAAAGAGGGTACACAAGCTGAGACAAAGGGTAATAGAACGGTAGTCAAACAAGCCAAAGTCAAAACCAAGAATACAATAGTAGAGTACAAGGCGCTATTGGGCCTATAAGAACCACAGCAGGGCAATGAGTCATGTCCTGAAGTTCCCTTTTATACTGTGTACTTTAAATTGGTATCCACGCTCCCAAAACGTTCAAATTCGAACGTTTGGCGGGCCATGACGTCATCAGCATCATGATGTCGGCGTGCACGCGTTGCGTCATAAAAGGAGGCGGGGCTATCGCGGCTGGTGCGAGAATCGCTGGGAAGCTTAGGAAAACTTCTGGACAGGTCCCCAACTTCCTGTAAGATGAGGTCAGTGTGCCCACACATAAGGTACCCTGACAATAGCTTATCTATGATTCAGTCTATTAATGTAAACGAAACATGTGATATGGAATTTTTTGACTCGCTTTGTTTTATTGTAATTGTACATCCCCCTCTGAGTGGGCAAAAATATATATTCTTCTGTTAGGCTTCGTGGAAAAAAACAAAAAAATGTTTTTTATGTGGTCAGCACTTATTTAAATCACTTTCTATTTGTTAAAGAGTAAACAAACGTGCGACCAAAATGTCATGGACAGGAGACAGGACACAAAAATTTTACAGAGAAGAAAAAAGGTAAGATTCTCTCTTCCGGACTCATGTGACAATAGCCCACTAATAGAATGTTGCCCATACATTGTGGTGGCCCAGGTTTTTACAAGACTTGTAGTAATGTTTTGTATTTAATTCAGTGGTTCGGTGTCCCTCCAGGCTTTTCAATGGAAACACTGCCTTCTCAGAGAAAAGGCAGTGTTTACATTGCTGCCTAGGACACCTCTAGTGGCCAATCCTCACACTGCCACTAGATGTGCTACCTGTGTCTTTGCTGGCATTCAAAGTCTCCACACTCTGCACATTCCACATAAAGATGATGAGATACTGATTGGTGCAGCATTTTGCCACGCATGCCCAATAGCCTCCAAATGCTTTCCTACGGGAAAGCATTGGTTTAGCTGAAATCATCAAAATTGATGATCTCAGCCATGGAGGCGGGGCCAGCCATGGAAAGACCGGCATGGCGATGGAGAAAAGATGAGTAAAATAACCTTTTCAAAAGCGATCTGAGAGGGGCCGAGGAGCTAAATTTACTCTACAGTGTTAGGAATATATGTTTGTATTCCTAATGTTTCTATTTGTAATGTTTGTATTCCTAATACTATAGTGTTCTGTTAAGGAGAACAGGTACATTTAGCTTGTAGCTAGTTTCCAAGTATGTCCTGAGGTCTAGATGTTATTACCAAATGGTGCTTATTTTATCGACCTGCAAGGATAATAAGCTGAGTTCATCTTGTCGGGAATTGAACCCATGCGTTTGAGGTATTGTAGCGTTAGCACTACCCACTGAGCAATCTCACCATGACAATATGTAAACATTGATTTATTACATATATCCTCCCAAAAGATTAGCCCTCGAGGGATGCCAACTCAGACCTTAGATTATTTACTACATCAGCATTTCAGTACACACGCAATATATAATTTTCACTTGTGTATACAACAGAAATTACTTACCGATCCAAGAGTGCATGAAAATTCCCCTAGGAAGTCATGTTCGTAGAGTTGTGTGCTCGACTTGTCCTGATCAAACAATGCAAATTTTAACTTCTGCACTTCTTCAAAGTGATAGTTGATGATAAACTTCTTGGCAAATACTGGATTTAAATTATTTACTGTTGTTTCAGTTCTGTCAATCTGGGGGGGGACAGAGAAACCATTACTCAAACACAGCACAGTAACTTTCCTGTTACTTGTTTGACACACATAGGTCTTCACGTCATCATAGGACCCAACAGAATCTAATGGATGTAATTATCTGTTGAATAGGTGGCTACCAAATGTTACACCAGCTGCTGTGGGCTATTACTCTCTCAAAGCTTTGCCAGCCAGTTGGAGAGTTGCCATTAGCCAAGCAGACAAACTATCATGGGAGTTTGTGCCTACGTTGTTTGGGGTCAAGGTGAAATATCCACATGAACATGGGACCCTAAACCACCAGTCCAAACAATAACTCACCATAGGGCCAAATGAGTGTCCAAACACAACACCTCTTCCTTCCCCTCTC
Source organism: Pelobates cultripes (assembly GCA_933207985.1). Classification (NCBI taxonomy): domain Eukaryota; kingdom Metazoa; phylum Chordata; class Amphibia; order Anura; family Pelobatidae; genus Pelobates; species Pelobates cultripes. Next base: position 32,514,717 of record OW240923.1, on the reverse strand, counting down.
TGCTTAATTACCAAGTAGTTTATTTTTTTTAATTTTTTGTACTCTAGACGTCACAATAATCCCTCTCTCTGATCGCCAAATTTTCATACGCTCTTTCCACGTAAGACTGGTCTTAAATGGCATATATAATGACCATAAGGTCCTCATGTAGGAAAACACATACACAGAAAAGGCTAGACAAAATAATGGTACACACGAAAAATACCCACGTATAAAAAAAATATATTTAAATTATATAAACGCAAACTTTTCATTTGTCTCCTATTGTACCTTTAACCTACTATCATGCTCATATTGTGTTTATTAATCCTCCCACTAAGATTAATATTCCCTTTCATTTTAAATTTGTATCATTGGTATGTAAATCACCAGAGTTTGTAATTACCCCTTCAATAGTTTGAGCCTATAGAACATTTTAAAAATAAATAAGTCATGTACTTTATGATACATTCTACCAAACAGAATAGCAGCTCAGACATGTCAATTAACAAAAGAACTGGTTTCAAACCAGAGAAAAATCCTCAGCGTTACAATTCAAGCAATGCACACAATGTACCACAAATAGACATAAAGACTGTTATTATGTAGCACTCTTTCTGCATATTACAAACATTTTGCTTTCTTTTATAAAGAGAAAATACTTTTGTACCACCCATAAAAAGCTCCTACGGGTTCCATTAGAGCTGGATTTAAAGGTCACCGTTTCCGGCGCTTGTAGCCATGAAGAAACCGTACAGAAATTACCATAAAATTAGCAGCACTGTGAGGGTAAATGGTCCTGCTGTCTTAATTTACTGTACTATTTTGTGATGGGAAAACGGCCTACGCAGAAGATTATCAGGCTGCTCTCTTGCCTTTTTATTCAATGGAGAACAGGGAAAAAAAGACAGAACAGTTTGTTCTTTTCACATGTACAGCCATACAGGGTTCGTATTTCCAGGGTGCAAATAAGCACATCACTTATAATGTTGCTAATACTGACACAGAAACACGTCATTGATTTTACATTCTGAAACAAGCGCGTCCTTAGGGAATGAGTAGAGATCCTCCTTTTGGCCCAGTCATGGACGTTTTAAAGGTTTTTTTCCTTCTTATTTTTATCCAATTTGTGAGGGACACTAAAATATCAACAATTTAAGGTGATCTACATTGATTCCCTTGGTGTCTGGTGGCCCCTGCTGATGGTGAGAACCAAAATGATTTGGGTGGAGTGTGAAGAGTCTCTCTGTGGCACTGTGCCACACTCAGGGGCTCCAAGGAGACGTAAGAGAGGGACATGTGCCCAGGAATGTACACACCTCCCACAGTAGCTACTGAACCACACAAGCCCAAAGGTCCAAAAGGGTAACACTGTATATAGTCTGTTGATTATTGTGTTCATCAACATACAAGCAACATTGTTCAGAAAACGTCTCCTGATAATGTACTGTAAGAGGTGAGACATCGTAGCTCAGTGAAGACATGGTTGAAATGCCTAGCTTTCATTATGGTACATAGTTTAGTTTTTCCTTTTATCAATGTCCTTCAAACGGCACAGCTAGGGGACATCAGCAACTGGACCTGTGATGTGATGTTCTAACAATTAATAATAAATAGCTTGACTGCAGGGCTTGACAAATGTCCCTTGAATCCTGTAGCCAGGGCCAAAAGGTTAATGGCACTTAAAGTACCATAACCACTAATGTGTACTATGAGTGCTGACAAAAATGACCTGACAACAAAAATGTACAGATATTTCAGTACTTTAAGAATTAATATCCACATTTATTTAATATTCTTTTTTAAAAATTGTTTTTAAAAAGGGCACAATCAGCATCTCCCAACTTCAAATCAAGATACCATAAACAAACAAGAGCAGCCTTGTGTTCTCCTCCCCAAAAGCAACAATATAAAACATTTACAGACAATTCTATATTTCCCCATGTGACAAGGGTAATCTGTGAGGAAAACAGGCGCTTAGAGAGTGATAGTAGACATATAACTTTAGTAGCTGCTACAACACTTCAATGTGGATCTCTCTAAACACCTTCTTTGGAGGTAGATGAAGATAGCAGCAGGTTAGGACTAAAAATGATCGTTGTAATACATTTTACTGTTCTGAATCACTGATATTTGTGTTCAGCGAAGTCTCCCAAGTAAAACAGTAACCCCCATGTACAGGTTTAATGGTGTCTTGGAAAGTTAAAGGGATAAATATAGTGCTAGCAAATGAAATTCTCTGGACTGTCTGCCAGGGTTATCAGGCAGGTCCAGCAAATTGTAATTAATAAAATAACTTGGTTATGTAAAAATATTACATAAATATATACGTAGAATTAAAAAACTATATATATTTTGTATTTTTTTATATATAGGTATATATATACACATATATGTATATATATATTATTTTGTTCTATGCCCTTTCTTACCTCTGTAACCCTTTCCATTAACTGAGGATAGGTTTTTACTATCCTTATGTAATTCTTGTTCTAATATATATTAATATCAAAATACAGTTAGAACGAAAACACATATATTCTTTTATTTTTAACGTATTTATTTATATTTTATATATATATATATTATATATATAATATCATTCTATATGTATTATGATATTAATATATATAATTATACATATTAACCCCTTAACGACGAGTCCGTCACTCAGGGGATTGCCATAACGACTATTCCGGCGATCGCAGGGTTAATGGTGCTCCCAGACCAGGAGCACCCGATAGTGCTGCCCAGCACATGTGCTCGCTCTGACAGCATGTCAGAGCGAGCACATGTGCTTAGTATACTTACCTTCCGCCTCCCTGCACTTCCTGGTTCTGTGTGAAGTGCAGGGAGAGGGATCAGTGTTGATTCTGCCCCCTGTTTAAAAAAAGAAATAAAGTTTATTTAAAATCCCACCCACCTTTACTCATTTTAATTAAAAATTAATCCCTTCCCTGCCAATTGATCACTGACTACAGTGATCAATTGGCAGGGATTACATTTTACTGTCATCTGATTTATTTATTTTTATCCCTCAGGGGTTAAATTTATTTAATTAATTTAAATATTTTGAAATTATATGTTTAGCTAGCTGGGGTGGGTGGAAGTTAGTGGAGAATTGGGAGATTTGGTGTTAGACTAACTAGGGGTTAATGTTAAAAGTTTTAAAATAAACTTTAAAAAGTTAAAAATTAAGCTTAAAAAAGTTGTAATAACGTTTCAGTAAAAAAATTTAAAAAACGCCCCCCTTTACCCAGTCCAAATAAAAATTAACCCCTTCCCTGCCAGTCGATCACTGCCTACAGTGATCAAAATACAGATCACAGTATTATACTGTGATCTAATTTTTTTTAACCCCTGAGGATTAACTTTTATTTATTTTTTTAACCCTCAGGGGTTCAATTTATTTAATTAAAAATGGGGAATTTACTGTTAGTGCTGCTTACTGCTAGTTAGGGGTTAACTGTAAAAAAAAGCTTTTAAAAAAATGTTAAATCTGTAAAAAAAAGTTTTAAAATAGTTTAGGAAAGTTTAAAAAAATTAATAAGCAAAATAAAAGTTTAAAAACTAGTTTTTAAAAGTAAAAAAAAAGTTTCAAAAAGTAAAAATGTTTATTTAAAAACGCTCATTACCACTACACCTGGAACAAACTAGAGGAAAGATGATCCCACGCTAAGGTTCAAAATATGCCTTTTGAATTACCCCAGGGTGTATTCTTTAATAAATAGTATGTGCTTGTGGGGAAGTTTCAATAACCAACCGTCTAAACTACTCCAAATTGGAACATGGACACAGCGTAAAACTTCAAAGTTAGAAAAAAACTGAATGGCTGTGTCTCAAATGCGCCCCTTCAACATCCACATATACCTGGCAAAGGTACATACGGTGGTATTGCTGTACTCAGCCGACATAGCTGAGCAACATATGAAGTATTATACAGTTGTAGCACACATAAAGTTTGCAAAATATACTGTGCAAACTCACTTTGTGTGTCAAAAAGGAAGAAAAAACACTTATTACCACTACACTCGATACAAGCTAGCGAAAAAATGATCCCACGCTAAGGTTCAAAATATACCTTTTGAAATACCCTGGGGTGTCTACTTTAAGAAATAGTAGGCCTTTGTGGGGTAGTTTGAATTTAAACCCTGCTAAGATGCTTGGAAATTGCACATAGGCCCAGTGTCAAAATTCAAAGTTCGGTAAATACTGATATGGCTTGGTCTCCTATTTGGCACTGTAGCTTAACGAAATAGTGCCAAAGACATTCATTGGGGGTGTCTTTTTACTTAGCCGAGCATAATTTGGGGGGTTTGAACTTAGTGGAAATATACAAAATGCCCAGCAAAAATGCAATCCATATGTAAAAAACACACAAAAAAATTTTGATCACATACTTTAGCATATATTGGTGAAAAAATGGGGGCATGTTAAGGCACAATATGCACCTTATGAGATACCCTGGAGTGTCTACTTTTACAAATGGTAGGCCTTTGTGGGTTTTTTGAACAGTCAAACTGTTATAATACCCCAAAAGGAAGCATAGGCTCATTAAATCCGTCTCTCAAAATTCTACTGTGAATACTGAAAAGGACAGGCCTCCTAAATGGCACTGTAACTTCACGCAATAGTGCCATAGACATACAATGGGGGTGTCATTTTACTCAGCAGATGTAACTGAACACAAAATAAAAAAAAAAAAATTTGTACAGGAATAGCACACACCAACTTTACAAAATACACATGAGAATTTCTTTGTTATAAGTTTGTGTGCCAAAAACCAAAAAACAAACAATTTTACTCCAATATTTAGCAGAGGTTGGCGGTGAAATGGCCAGGTAGAAAGTGTCAAAACAACCTTAGGTAAATAGCCTGTGATGTCTACTTTATATAAATATATACTTTTGTGTGGCAATTTTGTTTTCTTTTATGGCTATTAAGCTTACAAGACAAACATACCAAATTCTTAAATCGCTCCACATTAAAAGTTTATTTTACTCCTTGTGCTTTGTGACCTGTAACTACCAAAAAAAACTTAAAATCCCAGACATATTATATATTCTGTAAATCAGAACAACTAAATGAATTTATTTTTAATTACTTTCCTTAACCTGCACTAAGTATGCACACATTATTATTATTGCAAAAACTGTAAAAAAAAAAACACAAAAATTTTCATTTTTTTTGCATTTTTCTGTATTTTTTTTTTTTTAATAAATAAGCATTTATATATATGTGTGTTACATCAAATTAAAGCCCTTTCTGTCCTTTAAAAAAACAATATATAATATGTGTTGGTGCAATAAATTAGAAAAATGCAAATTGGAGTTGAACGCAAACAGCAAAAAATGAAAAAAATGCTGTTGTCATTAAGTGAAAGACAAGCTTCTGAAGCTCTGTCTTTAAGGGGTTAATATTAAAATACACTTAGTGTATGTATGTGTAAGTGTGTGTGTGTATATATATATATATATATATATATATATATACATACATACATACATATGAGCTAAGTATATTTTATTGTACACTGTTTTTAACCTTTATTTTACTTTATAACAGGCAGCAGGGGGACTGTTGGTGTCCCCCAAAGTTCAGTCCTTGGTCCCCTACTGTTCTCCATCTATACTGCCTCCCTTGGTAAACTCATTAGCTCCTTTGGCTTCCAATATCATTTCTATGCAGATGACACGCAAATCTACCTGTCCTCTCCTGATCTCTCCCCATCCCTCTTGACTAGTGTCTCTGACTGCCTCCCTGCTGTTTCTAACTGGATGGCTGCCCACTTCCTTAAACTAAACATCTTCCTGTCCGCCCGCACCTCCCATGCCTCACCCTTCTGTCAGTCCCTACACTGGCTTCCTATAAAATATAGAGCTCAATTTCAAATTCTGGTTCTTGCTTTAAAATCTCTACATAATGCTGCTCCCATCTATCTATCCTCCCATATACACAAGTATGTCCCGTCTAGGCCCTTACGATCTGCTGAAGACTTACGTCTATCTTCTTTCCGTACTCCCACCTCTGATGCTAGCCTTAAAGATTTCTCGAGGGCTGCACCGTTCCTGTGGAACTTGCTTCCCTCCTCCATTAGATGCTCACCCAGTCTCCACTCCTTCAAAAAATCGTTAAAAACCCACTTCTTCATAAAAGCGTATCAAATAAACTGTTAATAGCTCCTGACTGATTCCTCTTCTGCAACTGTCACTAGTCTAATACTATCCTTACCTTTTTGTGTCATTTTACCCCACTCCCTCTAGCATGTAAGCTCATTGAGCAGGGCCCTCAACCCCTCTGTTCCTGTGTGTCCAACTTGTCTGGTTACAACTACATGTCTGTTCGTCCACCCATTGTAAAGCGCTGCGGAATTTGACGGCGCTCTATAAATATCATAATAATAATAATAATTCCAGGCACTCCCCTTGCTGGCACTACACATTTTCACCTCTCCACGGGCCCCGCCCCCTTGGTGACACATTCAAAATTGTCGATTTTTAGCCAATCCAATGCTTTCCTGTGGGGAAAGTATTGGATTGGCAAAAATCGACAAGGGGCGGGGCCAAATGCCATTTTGGCCAATCAGCACCTCCTCATAGGCAAGATGCATTGAAGCAATGCATCTCTATGAGGAAAATTCTTCGTCTCCATGCAGAGCGTGGGGACGCTGAAAAGGCAGGGCAGCCTACTGTGCCAAGGCCCAGGCCCCCTCCCCCCGCAGCTCGGCTCAGTCTGGCCACTGGAGGTGGCCCAGGGGCTTACCTGAAGAAGGCAGTGTTTAACAGCCCTTGAAGCTCCCCCCCGCCTATAGTTGTCCCAGCCTGCGTAAGATTCTATAAGTGTCTTTTTATGTGTTCACTTTAACTTAATTTGTATTATGTATGATATGGTACGCTAACCTGACATTCTCATCTGCATTCAGATGTAGAACACCTTATCGGACCATGAGAAAGGAGTTAAAGAGTTCTATATCTGTACATGTATAGATCCTGCACACTTTTGTGTAGGAACTCCATGGAATCTCCCAAGAAACAAGCATACAGTATGAATTTAAAGCACATCTAGAATTATTCTGCGATTCTCGAATCTATGGTGGCCAACAGAAAATACCCTCAAGTGCTTGGCACTGGGAAAACAATTAGAATACAAAGTTACCTCACTCTGGGAATTATCCTGCATTCATTGTGGTTCTTCATAAAATGGAAAATACATTTTTAGTGGTTCAGCTCTGAAACCACACCAGCTAAAAACAAACCTATCATAAAATTAAGGTCACCTTCTGCAGCTCGGAGATAACAAAAATGGCTGTTATGTATGAGAACCCTATAAGTTGAATTTCTCAGAAGTTAAGTTGTTTTCTAAAATACAATCAATAATTCTTTAAAGCAGAGCATTAAGTGAGTTTGAAATTACACATTAATTATTACTGTACCTCAGTCCATTTGTCATTCACTTCCAAAAATAAAACACAAAATGGGTCAGACTTGGAGGCCACATCTCTGTCCAGAAGATTTTGGCAGCTAACGGAGAGTTCCACTCTGCAGACGCAGTACTGAGACCCAACGGGGCCGGCACTAGAACTGGTGTAGGTGTACGCCATTGGTCGCAGTAATGCACGACGATCTGTGGAGAAATGAGATCTGGTTATATTCCAGAACACCCATTAAAGACCTTAGATTTTCCTGGCAAACATAATATAAGTATGTATAAACTTCTGCCTACAAAATGACTGCAATTAAAAAGAAGAGGATTACAGCATGATTTTGAGTTGTGCAACTCTCATGTAGACCACAACCTGCATCTTTATCTAGATTTTCAACATGAAAATGGAAGGAAGGAAATTTATGGAATTTATGCAATTATTATCAAGGAAATAATTTGTCACATAAAGAGTTGAAGATGTATCTATGGAATATCTGCCTATCCGCAGTGGTTATAGCGGCATAGTGGTAGAGTTGAAGACAACTTCGGATAGATCCGCTGCTATGCGTGGCATATGCTTTTAGATAGGGGACATTGCCATCTTTCAGGCGAGAAAAATAAGACAGGGCCTGTTAAAGCTAGGTTCCAATATTTTCATTGTTTGTTTTCTTTTTCTGTAATCCATTCCTCTTGTCTAAAATATGCAACAGGTATGCAACATTATTATTTATAAAGCGCCAACAAATTGCTCGGCACTGTACACTGGGTTAGTATATATCCAGTTACCTTTAATCACTCTTCTCTTCTGTGTGTTGGAGAGTCAGCACATACAACAGAAGGTAAGGATTAAGGGGACACGCCACTGACCATTTAAAAAATAAATCACTGTTTAGTAGATTTACCCTCACTGAAAACATGCATGCATTTAATTATGCATTTTGCATGCATGTTTTCATTGAGGGAGCCCTGTGTGGGGGCATTACTTAGGGCTGGCGATGGGGAGAAGGTGTTGTTAAGCCCTATGTGGGGGCAAGGGAAAACTACTGTAAACTCTGCCACTGCTGTCATTGCCTGGGGCTAGTGGTGGCCCTGGGAGATAATCGTGTGCAGAAAGCAAAGTATCAAGAGCGCTCAGTAAGCACAAGAATACATTTTTTTTAACTCTTCAGTAAAGTTGAGTGAGCCAGTCGGTGGAAGGGCTAGGTTTGCCATCACTGCCTTAGGGTGTCTTTATTCAACATATCTGTACAAGAGCACAGGTAAACCGATTAAATAGCCTGTAAAATTTGGTAAGTATTGTACAGAAACATAATTTTGTTGTTTATTAAAGAAGTCCTTGAAACTTTGAGACACAACATTGTATTTTACGAGAGGGTCACTTATACACTCTATATAGAAAGCTGATGGGATAGGTGTGGGTCCACAGGGGCCATTACTGATCCAGGGATGTAGTGTAGGAAGAAGTAGGTAGAACAGATGTGAGCAGGATTGGAAGAGGACAGACTCCTCATGTGATGGAGATGGCCCAATTGTTTTTCTAAAATAAATCTCAGTGTTCAGGTTTAATTACAGAGTTGGCATTTTCAGATAAATATGTTGGTTTTGTGTTGCAGTTTGGGCACTAGGGCTAAAAAAAAGGTTTGCCATCACTGCCTTAGGGTGTCTTTATTCAACATATCTGTACAAGAGCACAGGTAAACCGATTAAATAGCCTGTAAAATTTGGTAAGTATTGTACAGAAACATAATTTTGTTGTTTATTAAAGAAGTCCTTGAAACTTTGAGACACAACATTGTATTTTACGAGACACAAACCAAATATCCTCCTCTCTGTGAATATGCCCTTTCTGCTCTAAGTCCTGGGCTCGACAAATCCCAAGCGCCAGGTCGCCATGGCGACTAAAAATTTTGCCCTGGCGTCTGGGATGTGCCAGCTCTCTAATTAGTGTGGCCGCGGCCGTCACAGGTAATATTGCAGGCGGCCGCCCGCGGGAGCATAGTAGACAGCGCGCGAGGGAGCAGTACTCTGTAGCTCCTCTCTGCTCCCTCGCGCTGTGTAATGATGTCGGGAGCCGGAATATGACGTCATTACAGAGCGCAAGGGAGCAGAGAGGAGCTACTGGCAGAGTACTGCTCCCTCACACACAGGATGAGCGCAGCCCCACTGGACCCCAAGAAAGACACACTCAGCTATCCCAAAGGTAGGGAGGCTGAGTGGGTTTCAATTCAAACAAAAATGTGTGTGTGTGAGAGAGCCTGTCAGAGTGTGTGTGTGTGTGCCTGTCAGAGTGTGTGTGTGTGTGTGTGCCTGTCAGAGTGTGTGTGTGTGTGAGAGAGCCTGTGTGTGTGTTTGTGTGTGTGAGCCTGTCAGTGTCTGTCTGTATGTATGTGTGTGCAAGCCTCTCAGAATGTGTGTGTGTGTAAGTCTGTCAGAGTGTGTGCGTGCAAGCCTGTTGTCAGCGTAAGAGTGTGTGTGTGAGCCTGTCAAGAGTGTGTGTGTGTGTGTGTGTGTCTGTCAAGAGTTTGTGCGTGCAAGCCTGTTGTCAGCGTGAGTGTGTATGTGAGCCTGTCGGTGTGTGTGCACGTTTAGGTACCTGCCCCCTCTGTTTTTACTCACCTTTTTTCCCCATTTTCTCACGCCGTGCCAGTTTCCCCATGATCTTTATGATCTCAGCTAAGCCAATGCTTTCCCTTAGGAAAGCATTGGGAGGATTTTGTGCATGCGCACCAAATGTACCAATCCGCATCTCCTCATAGAGATGCATTAAATTAATGAATCTCTACGAGGAACAATCCATGCAGAGCTTGGAGATACTGACCCTGGGTGCAGCAGTGACCCAGGACTCTCTAGTGACCGTCTGAGTGACTGTTACTAGAGGTGTTACTAAGGAGCAATGTAAATTCTGCCTTTTCGCTGGAAAAGGCAGTGTTTACACTAAAACGCTTGCAGGATCAAGCTGTAGTGGTTCTGGTGACTATAGTGTCCCTTTAAGAATTGCATTTTCTCGTTGAAAATGACTGGCTCCTAACTTGTTTAGCTTTCTCCTAGATTCCAAACAAATTTGTCAAGCCTTGCTCTAATCCATGTCTTAGCTAACCAGCTGTGCAAAGGGAGGGTGGAGAGAAAAAAACATTTCATAGTGTATTGAAAAGAAAAAATAAGTATGTGGCTTTTCCCTAAAATAAAATACAAGTGCGTTTAAAAATAACTTTTTCAATGGTTATTTTTAAACTTCTGGGTCTAATGAAAGTAAGCTTGTTAAAATAGCTGACTGACACACCAACGTAGGCTTGGGTTAACAAGTTGTGAAATCTTACACCATAGTGGGTGCCTTGAGAAATAATGTTGGCATTATGCGTCTCACTCATGGGACAGATATTACAGTTTGGACTTTGTGTGTCTGCAATGTTTATTTTCCATGATTAAGGAATATACGCCCAATGCCCTCACTGCCCAACGTGGAAAAAAAAAAGTCTATTTGTACATTCAATGATTTCAAGAATTAATCCATGTTCTAGCTATAGTTCAGGGTTATTTCCCAGTGAACAGGAATCCATATTGATTTTTTTAGACACCGTGTTAACCAAGAAACCTGTTTTATTTTTTAATACTTGGCCAGGGACTCACTCTGAACATTAACCGATACTAATGTGTATTTAGTATTATTTATTACGCTCTTTCTGTTTTTTTGACTTGCATCGTTCATTTTCCATGAAGTAAATCATTCCGTTTTGGGTAAAGAAACAAAGAAAAAAGTCGCTGCCTAACGTGAGGATTATGCTGTGAATGCTAATAAGCCCCCACAGCAACTAGTATGAATGTAAATATTAAAATGGCATGAAGAATGAATAATGTAGAAAAGGATGTGATAAGGAATACATGGAGAGAGAGCAGGAAGATGGATAGAAGGTTAACAGAGCAGAGTACGGAAGGAATGGAACATGGGGAAGAGTAAGGAATAGGAAAGGGTAAATTATAGTATAGTTATATGGGATACAGTATGCTTTATATTAATGTTAATTTATAAAGTGGAAAATGTAATTGTGTGTGTAAGATATAAATTTGATATACCACTTATGCAGCAATAGTAATTATTATTATGGTATTTATATAGTGCCATCAAATTCTGCAGCACTTTACAGTGGGTGGACGAACAGACATGTAGTTGTAACCAGACAAGTTGGACACACAGGGACAGAGGGGTGGAGGGCCCTGCTCAATGAGCTTACATGCTAGAGGGAGTGGGGTAAAGTGACACAAAAAGGTAAGGATAGTATTAGACTAGTGGCAGTTGCAGAAGAGGAATCAGTCAGGAGCTATTAACAGTTTAATTGATACGCTTTTATGAAGAAGTGTTTTTTTTAACGATTTTTTTGAAGGAGTGGAGACTGGGTGAGCATCTAACGGAGGAGGGAAGCAAGTTCCACAGGAACGGTGCAGCCCTCGAGAAATCTTTAAGGCGCGCATCAGAGGTGGGAGTACGGACAGAAGATAGACGCACATCATTAGACGCTATGTTCAGGACACTAGGACCCAAGCACTGAAAAGCACTTTTAGGATAGGCAGTCAGTCTGGCATGCATTCACGCTAGGCTGACCTGCCAGTTATTTGGGCAAATCCACCTTTTCAGGTGGGTCCACTCCGTTTGAAAGGGAGCCAGTGCCACGGAGGTATGCATTGTGTAAGCCTGCCATAATGTCAACGTACTTCATTTTTGGCAAGTCGTATTGCTGCTGTCGTGAGACTAACCCACTTAACTTGGGAAATCCTTCCTCCTAGGGCTCTAAGCAGTGCAAGGTTAAATAGGGCCCTGCAGGCAGGGAGGTATGCAAAACTGAGGAGTTGGCCTGGTTGCCGAAATATATTTACATATAGAGCAAGAGGACTGCACTCGCCTAAACATGCATTATAAGGGTGCTGCTGGATGCAACATACAAAATCCAGCAGCCTCTCGCTAAACATCAACTTCAAAGCTCACACAAATGAAATTTTCTTTAAAGGTCCAATAAAATAGGTTAATGGAGAGGAGTATTGATGAGTATAAAAAGGGCGATGTATGTCCCAATGATAAGAAGTAGGGTGGAGAAGTATAGGATATATAGTGAGGTCGAAGGAGCAGTAGCATGAATTTAGAAGGAAAAATGGCTCACACGAAGAGCGAAAGACAATGAAACGGTCAGGAATAATGTGTAGAAATTAGTTTTCGTTTATTACAGATGATTAGTCACATGAACTGAAGTAAGATGAGAGGGTCACACATTGCCTCCTTTCCACAATTACACCACTGCCACACATGACCTATGCAGCCTGAAACTCTGTTCAGGGCTGCCTAATGTTAATTCTGTGCAAAAATTAAGTCTGTGAGCGCACCATCAAGGGGAACCTTGTATGTCACCTCTCTCCATTTTCTTTTATCCCCATCCCTTGTCCACCTTCCCATCCTCAGCTCAAAGAGAGTGTATGCACAAAGAGTAAAGGAGTGATGATGGACAGGGTGTGGAGAGCTTCGTCTGGCGCTGAATTCCAGATAAGTTTTATGTTTAATAGCAGCGCCATCGGAGGGGAGAGGACTCTTCTGCTCTCCCTATTTCTCAATTCCTCGCCATTGAGTGTTTGCTGAGGAATTGAGAGGCAAATGGGAGGAAAAAAAATATTTTTTAATAAGTTTTCTCCCAAGCTACACATTTTCTAGCAAAACCGCTACCACAACGTATAGATCAAATTTTATGCTACTTTGAAAGAGCTACAGTTGCTTTGGGCACTACAGGTGCCCTTCAAATTTGAAATTTACTTGGAATTCTCACTTTACCAAATAAAAGTGAGATTAAAATTAGGATTAAAATTCACAGCAGAAAATTGCCAGAAATAATACATACATGCATAGTAGCAGTAGTACCACAGAGACCAGTATTAAAAGCTTCAATAGAGGAAAACAGACTACTAGGCCTAGATTAAATTTTATATAAATGGTAAGCTTGATATTTTATCTAAATTCTCTTTTTATTTGTCATTTATTTGCAGTTTTAAATCCCCAAAACAAATTGCAAAGTGGAATGGGAAATATCGGCATTGTGTTGATAATAATAAGCTTTATATCTGAGAAATGATAATCATTTCGTGGAAATCAAATGGACCCTCTAAGCATCATGACAGGAGAACCACTCCCAGTTTAACATGTCAGACCATTTACGAAGGGTTCACAAGTAGTTGAGACTTCTTTATTTTGATGCTCTGTCGAGACGCTCACGGTCCTTCAACTCTGCACCAGTATGTTAAAGCTGAACCTCGTGCTTCTGTATTCGCATTTCAATGTATACCATGTGTGGGCATTAATCATTAGCCGACAACTTCAGCTGACACACCTCATTCAATGAATCATGGCCAAATTTGGTACGCTAATGCAAAGTGTAAGCTTTCACTTTAGCATGTTAGTGCTTACTAGAAAGATCACCGAGCAACAGAAGTATCAAAACTTTCATACATGGCTTGACAGCTTACAGGATTCTCCTAGTGCCGTAACCACCATGGCGTGTTGTAGTGGCTATGGTGCTTATCGTACCCCTTTAAAATCTACAGCAGCTGGAATTCCAGCATAATAATGCTGAAAACGAATCAGCGTTATGCAATGTTTTGCAATTGCCTTAAACACCAGTATGAGTTTGGTTCCTATCTGCCTAATGAGCATATAGCTAAAAATACATAATGTTGAACCCACCTGTCTGTCAACAATTCCCCATCTCGTTCATATAATTTTCTACCACCTTAACTATCACTAACCAGGTCATTGGTTCCAAGAGTTGCAGCTCCTCAATTGCAATGCCAAGATCACGACTTCCTTACATCTCATCCTAGCCTTTGACATCTTCTTTACACCTGTGACTAGCCTTAGATCCATGCATTCTAAAAAAACACATTTCTATTGCCAACTATACGCTTCAATGCATTGCCAACTCATGCAGAAAAACTGAGGGTCACCTTGAGGTGCAATTCTTTTCTACTACAGGAGCGTGATTGTGGGTAGACATCGTTCTTATTTGCTAGCTTGCCAATATATACACTCATTTTTTGTAACATTCTTTTGCTATGTTTCTCTTACCAATATATACCACATTTGTTCATATATATATATAAATATAAAATATTTCTACTTGTAGGTTTATAATATCTACATATCAATTTATAATATTTATCCTGACAATATTCCTTTTAATCATTAATACATATTTTTGTATTCATCAACTTTAATGATTATATTTTTTATGGCTTGCCATTATGCTATATATTTGTATTGGGCAAAGTATTTACTTAATAGTTTTACAGCCATATATTTTTTTTTTTACTTCATACATAGATCCCTACATATGTACGATATTTGGAACGCACGCACGCCATTTTTAACGTTGCGTGCATCCCACACATATCCCATGAGTCCATCCGGCCACTGGGAACCTAATTGTGCCGCGTCACTTCCTGGTGTGGCGCGTGCGTTCCACAGTGGCATACAAGACTTTTTACGCATATGAACTTTGACCTACTGCATCACTTCTGGTGCGGCTCACGAAACCGGAAATAGGACATATCAGGAAGTAATTATGAATCAAGCCTACCCTATATATACAGGATATGAAGAGGACATCCCCCACACTTTTGAAAAAAGCCCTTGGACGGGAGAAACGCGTCAAGTGTGACTTTTATTTTGTATTCACTTTATTGTTAATATATCCTTTTTAATAAATAGTTACTTTTTTACAGTACTATTTATTTTTGGCTTGATTCCTAACACCATCTACATCCCTAGGTGGGGATTATACCACCCATGCTGTTTTAACTAGAGCAAGTCTTGCTCTAAAGAATGTAAGTACATTTCTTCTTTTCATCTATTTTATATATTAGTACTTACTGCACCATTGGAGTTTCTTTTGTTCTTTCTACCTCCTATATATACCATTGGCACCTGGAGGACCATCAACACTTCAACCACCATACATCCTTAGATGGGGATTGTACCGTCCATGCGCTATACAGCAGAGCTCTAATTAGCTCTAATATATGTGAGTGGTTTTCTTATAGCGACTACTATCATTTTAATTGTATCATATTGTATTGCACTATTATTTGTCTTCTTTTTTTTTTCCTGAGGTTTACTACATTTCCCTGAAGGTCTATGTATGTATGAATTTTAAGGCGCAGTATACGCCACACTTCATTTTCATTTATTCGCCGCACAAGGTTTTTGGGAATCCTTGCATTGTATACCGCAGCCTGCACTATAATATAGTGAGCGCCTATATCCCTTGTTTTTTAGACAACGTTTGGAATGTCAATAAAATGAAAGACGATTGTTTTGTTGCGTAGAACATATATATATATTATAATTTTTTTAGATATATTTTGAATGAAAATATATATTTTTTTTTTTAAATTAATAAACACAGCAAAAATGTTTGTGGAGCCAAGTATGTATTCAATTGTATTGCTCCAATAAAATATGCTATATGACCAGCACTCAAGCCTTTGAAAGTGAAAGGGACACAACAACAAAGGTGTAAGAAGTAATCTGATAAAGCATTTGCAAAAAAAAAACCAAAAAACAACATTAAGGCTTAATGTATTTATCCCGACGAGACACCTAGGGACATCAACAATACGGAATTCAACAGAACATTTACACTTAGCAATGCCATCCACATCTGGAAACATCGCACTCAATATAAATCAATTCTTCTGGAAAAAAATACTCTTTATCCTAACAACGGTGATTAAAAAGGACCTAAAAACGGATGAGCAATGGAATCGTGCATTCCAAGCAGCATCTTGATATAGATGGTACTTGGTACATAACAAACTACGCAAGATATACACTGGCAATTCTTCTTTACATTGGAGAAATTGTGGTGAAGCATGTGCAATGATACAAATTTGGTGGTGGTCATGTCTAGTGATCGCTCACATGTAAAAGACTTTTACATTGATTCAGTAAAGGTGTTAAGGTAGTCTATAACAACTCGTAAAGTCACTCATCGTAACATGATATTCTTAGAAAGCTCATTAAAGTACTAGCCAGGTACTCTTGGGGGTCAAAGAAGTCACAGCTAGACACTGGAAGGACATCGTCATCACAATAACAATAAGGAAGATTTGACTCAATATCTATACAACAATAAACACCTGTATGATGAGGTTCAGTAACCCTGTGAACACATTTTAGAACAAGATAGTAACTAATTTGAGAAATTCTCCAACTTTTTGTGTCCTGAAGATTGAACATTGAATACTCCTGTAAATAAACACTTACCACTGCTACGTCAATACTCCACTAACCGGTGATATTATGGACATCAGTGGCATTCTGGTATGCTCATTATAATCATTATCCTCTAACATGTACGCTCACTGAGCAGGGCCCTCAACCCCTTTGTTCCTGTGCGTCCATTTGTTTGGTTACAATTACATGTCTATTAGTCCACTCGTACAGCGCTACGGAATTTGCTGGCGCCATATGAATAATAAATATATACACCCAGTAGCCATTTCATTAGGAAAACCTGATTGTTATTGCTTTTGGAACAAGCGGAACAAGAACTCTGAAGCAAAATATGATCGTCCAAACTGCAAAAAGAAGGGACATCTAAGATTGCTGGCACCAGACATCACACCTGACCTAAAAGTTTCATGTTCTACAGGGGGATTACTGAGAAAGGCGTGATACAGAAAAATACTCCAGAGAGCAGAAGTTTTGTCGACAATGAATTCCACACAGATCTCACTTTACTGAATAACCCTGTCAGGCAAGCTAGAAGGCCACAAATTCTTAAATAACCATTTTCTGCAACCGTGGTATGCGAATGGACATTTCTGAACGGAAAAGGTTTCAAATCTTGTACCAGTTTCACTCCTTGCAGGAAGATGAGGCACGGTGTGTGCATTAACTCCAAAACTAGCCAATTAAATACTGGGGAAATGACCTGGTCCGGAACATCTCAATTTCTCTCGAGTAACAGAATGGTGGTAGGCTCATTTTGTTTTCTATTAACAGTATAGGCTGATGGGTGTGGTACAATGGCATAGGATATCTTTTTGTTACTTTAGGTTTCTGAATACCAATTGAATGTTATCTGAATGCTTAGCATATACACTGATCAGCCACAACATTAAAACCACTAATAGGTAAAGTGCATAATATAGATTATATTGTCACAATTGTACCTGTCAAGAGATAGGGTATATTAGGCAGGAAATGAACAGTCAGTTTTTGAATTTAAAGGATCACTATAGTCCTGACACTATAGTGCCCTGAGGGTGCCCTCCTTCAGCCTACCTGATTCCAGCGCCGGGCTCCCTCAGCGCTGGTGACCTCTCCTCCCCCGCCGACGTCAGCTCCCTCTGCCGACGTCAGCGGAGCTGAATGTGCAGGCGTGGCAAGTTCAAGCTGTCAATAGGAAAGCATTTTTCGATGCTTTTCTATGGGCGCTTTGCGCAGCATCGCAGATGCGCCTCTAGTGGCTGTCCGGAAGACAACCACTAGAGGCTGGCTTAACCCCAAATGTAAACATATCAGTTTCTCTGCTTTCTCTGAAACTGCTATGTTTGCATCTGAAGGGTTAAAACCTGAGGGACATTGCACCCAGACCACTTCATTGAGCAGAAGTGGTCTGGGTGACTAGAGTGTCCCTTTAATGTGTTTGCAGCAGGAAAAATGGGCAAACGAAAAGATGTGGGTGACTAATATAGGGATAGCTGCCTACAGAGGGACCACCTGCTGCATGAACAAGAACAGCAGACTGCTGCGCTGATTGGGTATGAAGTGTGACGATGATATGAATATTTTAATACACATAAACTACCATTTTTAAAAATAGACATTTCCAGGAGAATAATTTTCCGTTCTACAAAGCATGCATTTCAAACTGGACATGATAGCGCAGTCCAGTCCTATGAAGTCGCAAGGTCTTTAACACAAAAACAAATCTTCAAGAATTTCATGCTACAATGAGCTCAACACTGACCAAAATGTTTCAGATACCTTGATGAATACTTGCTGTGAAGACCTCAGGCTATTCTAGATTCAAAAGGAAATTCTACGAGGTTGTTCTACATAACCTTTTATATGAATTGCATAGTGTTTATTCAGTAAACAGGAAAAGAAAATAATGCATTTTGTTAAATAAAAACTAAATCAGAGTAACGCCAGGGCAAATATTTTTTCCATCCCCACTATTTAGCCTTTGTAAATGTTTAATATAACAAAACGGTGTGTTTCAAACTATTAAGTTAAGGAAAGGACCTCTGAATCAAATACATGGAGTGGATGGAAGTTTTACGAAGCAAAAGGCAATTCTGATCTAACCCGCAGTATGGAATTTCTAAGACTCTAAAATGTGTTAAGGGGGAGGGTACTTCTTAAAGGACCACTATAGTTCCAGGAAAGCACTATAGTGCCCTGAGGGTTCCCCCACCCTCAGGGTCCCCCTCCCGCCCGTCTCTGGAAGGGGGAAAGGGGTAAAAAGGTACCTTTTTCCATCGCTGGGCGGGGAGCTCTCCTCCTCCGATCCTCCTCTTCTCCTCCCATGCGGCTGAATGCGCACGCGCGGCAAGAGCTGCGCGCGCATTCAGCCGGTCACATAGGAAAGCATTCATAATGCTTTCCTATGGACGCTTGCGTGCTCTCACTGTGATTTTCACAGTGAGAAGCACGCAAGCGCCTCTAGCGGGTGTCAGTGAGACAGCTGCTAGAGGAATTGGGGGAAGGCTTAACCCATTCGTAAACATAGCAGTTTCTCTGAAACTGCTATGTTTATAAAAGAATGGGTTAAGCCTAGCTGGATCTGGCACCCAGACCACTTCATTAAGCTGAAGTGATCTGGGTGCCTAGAGTGGTCCTTTAAATATGATCAAAATAAGAACTCAATGAATTAATCTGGGAATGTAAACACTAAATCTGAGCTGGTCATAATACCGCAAGCATTTAACCCCTTAAGGACACACCTTCTGGAATAAAAACGAATGACAGAATATTTCCGTCATCTGTCCTTAAGGGGTTAAAAAGTTAGAAAGTGGATGAGTGTACAATAGGTTTGTTTAACAAACAAGTCTACACTATTTGAGCATTATATATATATGATATATATAGAATTCTGTTACATATAAAAAAGACTTGCATATTAAAAACAAAGGTGAAAAAGAGCTTAGCACAAAACATGAGACAGCCATTTCCCCTTTCCTGCCCAATCGCGGTGTGTACAATCCCCAGTTCTCTCCATTGAGGAGTCATGGAAATCTTGTTAAATCAGAGTTATTCATGAAAGTGAGAATTCAAGGTGAATTCAAATTGAATTTCAAATGTAAAGTAAAATAAAAACCTAACTGAAAATATTCTCCCAGTCAGCTAAGCTTTCAGTTTAGCTACTTTGGTCTTACATTTTAAATACATTTTAAATGGTCATTTTAACCCTGTAAGCATGTCTGAGAAATCCATGCCCACAGAAAAAAACCTTTTTTTTTCTTTCTCTTTTAAAAAAAAAACACCTATCGTTAGCTCTTATCATGCCAACAGATTACATTGTTTTTATTTTACCAGAGCTAAAACTGGGTGGCTAGCTGTCTCCACTGTTATTCGGCAAAAAGAAAAAAAAACAGCTCTAACCCAACGGTCTGCTAAGATCTGTGTAAAATCTAGGACTGATGGACAGACTCTTCCTGTATTTACAGCCAGTTCCAAAGAAAAAAATTAAATTGAAATCTTCTAATGTACAAGTTGCTTCATAAAATCATAGCTTAGCAAAACAATGAGCTGCGATACAATGATATAATAACAGTGGCCACTAAGCATCGGCACTTTTGCTGTTGTGGACTATGTTTCCCATGATTCACAGCCAGCTGAATTCAGCTGGCTGGGTGTAATGGGAAGTGTAGTCCTATCTATTACCACCCAATGGTTCAGCACTGATGTATGTAGAACTTACCATCCAGCTCTACTGAGCTCTTACTGGCAAACATGGAGCACATCCTTCCAAGTGAAAATACCCATTGCCGTACACGTAGCCAACTCTGAGATTTTTCACACATCATACGTAGAAGGAAAGTGATGCAATGGAAATGGTACAGACTTCAATAATATGTAATTTACTAAATGCAATTTTCCACAGAGTTTCTTGGGAGATAATTATCATTTGTTACGAATCTTTATTTTTAGGTTTCTTAATTATAGCATAAAACTCATTGGAAAGTGGCGAAATTAGACGACTAGGTACCTGACTATAAGGAGGACGAGAATGATGCAAAATAAATGTAAAGCAACCGATTTAAAATCGGTCAATTCTATCCATGATAAGTGGTTAGAATTTTTACATTAGGAATGTTCTATATTCGTTCTATCACACAATATAAATTAAATACCACAAAATCAATATATAAGATATTATTTTATATATATTTCTTTTTCATCAATCGTAGGGTGTTCCTTTACAGTTTATCCCCAAAGGCTGGCTTCAGTACCGGATTTCCAGATCACCCAGTGGCATCCGGCTTCTGAAACGGAGCTTCAAAAAGCACGGAATGCAGGCGGTGATTGGCTAGAGCGGTCAGCTGACACTCTAAGCCAACCAGTAGCTCCCCATTCATAAAATTGATTGGCTAATGTTCAGTTATTACTCTAAGACAATCAGCGGTGCCCCTGCCCTGTGTACTCTGCCCTTCCTGAACCTCAGTTTCATGGGAGAGTGGCCTTTGGGAGAGTGGAACATCCAGCGACGGAGGCAGCCTTTGATGTTAAACCGTTCAAGAACTATTTAACCCCATAAGGTAAGAGAGCAATCGAGTGCCTTCAGGCACCATAATAACTTAATTTAGATGAAGTTATTATGGTGCAGGAGTGTTCCGTTAACTCAATTTGGAACACAGCAGGTTAATGACACACATGGCATATTATTATTATTATTATTGTGGTAGAAGCTGTAAAATGCCTTAGAAAACCTCAGGCGCTCACATGGTTAAAATTACCATATAAACATCTAGGACCAGGACGCATGCCTTGAATGCCAGGAACGCCTACCAGTAGTTAATATATGTAAGAGATAAGTGTTAACCTAATAATTGGATAATAATCCTTGTAATATGGGTGTATTTTGTATTTTCTCTCTACGTATGGAATACGTAGTTTATGGTATATATTCTTTGTTCTCTTTTGTCTGGTGCCCAGTATATAGTGTATTTCATAAAACACTGGGACATTTGTAGCTGCAAATAATAAATGTTTTTGTATTTCCAACGACCCGTGTTTGGAGTGTCCCTGTATCATCCGGGACTGGAGAAGTCTTGCAATATTATCACTGCACTCAGGGCCAGATTAAGAGCCCAGTGGGCCTGGTGCTGACAATTATGATGGGGCCTAATTACAGAATCTTATCGACCAAAAACACTAAAACAGTCATACCTCCCAAGCTTCATGTATCTGATGGAGATGGTGTTGGAGGGAAACTCAAAGGATGCAGCTATAAGAAAACACATACTCTATGCTAATCTCTCTCTAATTTATGCTTTCATCTTTCAAGTAAATCCATACCCCCTAACAGCAGTGTCCAGTGAAGCAGGAAGTCAATGGGCGGGGTAAAAGGGTGGGCCATTGACGTGAATCACGTGACCAGAATTGCCAAAAGAAGCTAACACGCCAAAAAGGGGGGCATGTCTGTCCAAAGAATTGGAAGGCCATCCTGGCATCATTCTCCCTATGTAACACAGTGTCAGTGTACCCAGTCCCCTAGTTTCCCTGTGTCTCAGTGTCCTGAGAGAAATGTGGACACAGTGAGACACCAGGGGACACAGACACTAGGGGACACAGACACTTGGGGACACTGGGAGACATAGGGGCACTTGTGGATACAGACATGGGGACACTGGGAGACATGGAAACACTGGGAGACATGGGGACACAGACACTAGGGACACAGAGGCATGGGGACACAGACACTGGGAGACATGGGGACACATACACTGGGAGACATGGGGACACGGAGACATGGGGACACAGACACTAGGGACACTGGTTGGGAGGCATGGGGAGACAGACACTTGGGGACACTGGGAAACATGGGGGCACTTGGAGACATGGGGACACTGAAAAATTTGGGGCTACTGGGAGACATGGGGACACAGACACTAGGGACACTGGCTGGGAGACATGGGGACACAGACACTAGGGACACTGGCTGGGAGACATGGGGACACTGAGACACTATGGACACTGGTTGGGAGGCATGGGGACAAAGACATTTGGGGACACTGGGAGACATGGGGGCACTTGTGGACATAGACATGGGTACACTGGGAGACTCAGGGACACTGAAAAATTTGGGGACGCTGGGAGACATGGGGACACAGACACTAGGGACACTGTCCAGGAGACATGGGGACACAGACACTAAGGACACTGGCTGGGAGTTACGTGGACACTGGGAGACAGATATTTGGGGACACTGGGAGACATGGGGACACTGAGACACTAGGGACACAGAGACTGGGGGACACCGGGAGCTGTGGGGACACTGAGACACTAGGGACATTGGCTGGGAGACATGGGGACACTGGGAGACATGGGGACACTGAACAATTTGGAGACACTGGGAGACTAGGAGACATGGGGACACTGAGACACTAGGGACACAGAGACTGGGAGATTAGGGGATACTGGGAGCTGTGGGGACACTGAGACACTAGGGACATTGGCTGGGAGACATGGGGACACTGAACAATTTGTAGACACTGGGAGACTAGGAGACAATGAGACACTAGGGACACTGACTGGGAGACATGGCGACACTGGGAGACATGGAGACACTATGTCCCTAGTGTCTCCATGTCCCAATGTGTCTCCCAATGTCCCTATGTCTCACAGTATCCCCATGTGTCTCAGCATTCCCATGTGTCACAGTGTCCCCTAGAGTCTCAGTGTCCCCAAGTGTCTGTGTCCCCTAGTGTCTCAGTGTCCCCATGTTTCCCTGCTGCCTTTCCCCCCCCCATCCTTCACATACCTGAGCTGTAGGCTGTCTCTGCAGATTGGGAGCTGCTGTCTGGACTCTCTGTGCTGTGTAGCTGCTCCCCTGCGGATCAGTGAGTAGAGAGAGGCAGGGAGGGATGTGCTGTAACTTCCTATCCCTGCCTCTCTCCATACACAGTGACCCCTACTGGCTGGTGCTGGTATTGCAGAGTAATCTCCATTTATACTGAGAAAAATATCTGCATTTGTATTACCGGTATTAGTGCAATACCGGCACGGCCAGGCAGCCTAAAATACCGGCTGAGCTGGTAAAATACCAGTCAGGTGGCAAACCCAAGAGTAGTGTGTAAAAAAAAAAAAGATTTTTTTTTTTCTTTTAAATGGGCCTATTCCATGGGCTTGGGCCTGGAGCTGCAGCTCCATCAGCCCCTATGTTAATCCGGCCCTGACTGCACTATGAAATGGGATCAAACGGGCACTTTAGATGTTTTTAAGATGCACCTGCTTTATCATTAACCATGCAATTACAGACTTTAGATTAACACCATGCGACTTTGGTATCGTAACTGGCAGAAAAAAAATTGTGATAGTTATAGGTTGTGATGTCACTGAAAATTCACAGGCATTCAATAAAATACCAACAGTGGATTGAAATTTACACCATTGTTTGCAAATCACATACAAAAACACTTGGTATTTCTTCAAATGCACCTTTGTAAAAATGCTACCATGATTTAAAAATGTGTAAAAAAAAAAAATAATCCCCAAAGACCAGTTACACAATCAATGTAACGCTATTTACAGTGCCTCTGCAGAAATACAGAGGGGGCAGAGTTAAGCTCTAACAGAGAATTTTTTTCTCTTAAAAAGAAATGGAACAAAGGGGTGGGCAAGTTGCGCTTTGTTCTCTATCCTTGTCCTTGTTTTGCAAACAAAAATTAACTATATTAATTGTTTTTGTTTTTTTTATTAATGAATTAAACGTTTTGGTAGAAAAGTCTATAGTGTAGAATATCTAATGAAAAACACCTTTATTACTGGCATTTACTTATGAAATATTATGAATTCCCAAAGATCTAATGCCACATTCTAATCAATAGGCCAATTAACTGGCCTATAAAAGCAGTATATATTTAGATGTGAATTGTCACACTGCAGCACATATGAATGCAATTTCTCTCCAGGACAAATTGCATTTCTAGGAGCAGGTATCGCTGATTGTTTGGTACCTGGACAGGTCATATTCTGGTTACCATGGCAACCTTGCAATTTGTTCTCAATAGAGACTTCAGAAAGCATGGGTGTGATTCCGAGATAAACACATACAACATGACAGGCACTGCTTAGAAATGTCACAGAAAGGATTATTTTTCTCCTTATTGCACGTCTCCCTGCTCCTTTTCTGGCCATTACACATTCAGATCAAATCCAAAGAAAAATATATTATTGTTGGTGCCACACGCAACATCTGGTTGAATACTTTTTAATTTGTATAATGACCCCCCACACCCGGGTTCACAAATAAAAAATGATGCGTTTATGCAACATTATTACAGTTAGGGCACAATAGTTAAACACCTAGTAGCACTATTCACCAGATTTCTCTTTCTTAATTTAGTGATAAAATCATGTATTGGTTGAAAAGAGAGAAAGTGAAGATTAGACAAAAATGTTTTACATTTTTGCCATAATTCAACCCTTACAGCTAAGTATTCTAAAATGTATTTCAAAATTATTATCAATATTCCATTTAAATAAGTCAATAATTTAAACAGAACGCAATACAATAAGGGGAAAATTGTGTAACAGACTGGAATGGAAATGTAATTTGACAATGACAAACTAGTACATAAAATCTGTTCTATATGGGGGAAAATGGAAATGGCAACATCAATTTTAACCAAATTACACATATACAAGCATATGGGTAAAATTATTCACTTTCGGGCACAAGATAAATTGAAATGTGTACGTTTCATGCAAATTTAAAACAAATGAGACAAACTATAAGAAGTTTTAATAGGAATGATAGGTTGATGAGCTTACAATCTAGAGTACGTCACATATAAGAATATTTGTGTGTTTGACCGATTCCTAATAGTAACCTAATTATTGGATAATTTTCAGATAAATTTTTTTTTGTGTGGTTTTTCTCCTGTTTCGATATCGATATTTTATACTTTCTGTGTGTTAAAACTAATAAACACTGATTTACTAAAATTGGATGCCATCTGTAGTTGCATACTTTTTATTTTACACAAACGTTTATGGTACAGTATGGTGGGCGCTAGAGTTACAATATCAAGAAATATTTATGCTGCGATAATAAGAAAACAAAATTAACAGCAGCTAAACAAAACAATATTCGCACTATAATTATCGTGTTCGGTTTTTAAACAAAGTGTATATAGGAAAATTCAACTGTTCAGTCGGGTTAAAGTGGAGGCCTCCCACAAAAGTCTTCGTAAAGAATTCCAGCTAGTACACAAACGTTTAATGAATAAGATCTTTGTGTAGTAAATTTACATATTATATAGAGCCTTACCAAGAGTTACAGAAAAAAAAATAATAATTGCACCCCAACAGCCTCATATTTTTTATTTTATATTTTTGCCGTGCATTGGAATATTACAGACAGGCAAGAGGTACCCCAACGGCATTCCTCAGGCTTTTATATCACGTTTTACATTTGGGGTATCTGGGAACATATCACAATTTTAGATTATAGGTAGATTACAACAATAGAAGTAAATCAAGAAGCACGTTGTTATGTATATTTCAGTAGATTAGGTTCTCGTTTAGGTTAAGTAAGTTTGCAAGACAAACATATCATGGAAGAGTATGTAGAGGGAAAACATGACATGGACAAACATTATAGGAACGAGACTGTATATTTAAGCATAGCATATCACGCTAGCTATAAGAGATCCACTAGACTAGTTAATGAATACTAGTAATTAGGCTCTTAGTAGGCTGACTAATATGGTGTGGTGGTTAGACGTCTCTTTTGGCTGCATAAGCTATGAGTGAGTGGTTGCTTGTTTTGCTAGACTTGAGCTGGAATATGAGTAACGTGAGAAACATATGTGATAAACACAAAAGCAGCTTCAACATTTAAGATTAGACTTTAGAGTGTACACCCCAGATGGGTCCCATGTCAGCTAGGTAAGGGTCAGTTCTTGCATGCCAGGCGACCCGTCTTTATTCAGGGAGGGTTTCTTTATTGGGACAGAAGGCTTGGTGACTGCTGTGTTACTGATAGTCCCTTTGTGGGTCGTTTGCAGTCCAGTCGGGTGCTTGTCTTGGGCTGGAGAGAGGTCCCAGTTAACATGTCGGCTATAGTTGGTCAGTCCTTGCATTTCAGCCCCCTTGCAGTAAGCTGATCGGTATGGCAGGTTAGGCCAGGGTGCTGTAGCATTGTCACTCTCTCTGGTTGGTATCCTCCGGTGTGTCAGGTATTAGTGCAGCTCCTCCACAGCTTGTACAGCTTGTGCAGCTCCTCCACAGCTCAAGTATAAAAATAAATAATAAGTTCTAAAAATATATGGCTAAAATGCAGGTACAACTTTAAAAAAACAACAGCATAAAAACCACAATGCGTTTCTCCCTTCAGGGCTTTCTCAAGTGGTAAAAACCAAGTATTTTGGCTACCTCACTACCTGCCTTTTAGCCATATATTTTTAGAACTTATTATTATTTATTTTTATACTTTTACCTGACATCTGGACCCATCACCTACTGTGGACAACCAACCAAAAAAATCCTCCGTGGGGATTATACCACCCAGGCTTGATACATAGAGAGGTTAGTCTGCTCACGCTATTGTAAGTATAATTTTATTTACCTTATTAAAACTTACCTATCCATATAGAGAGCCCTATTGGCTGCTTTTTTTGTCATTCTATATGATCTACCTCATCGTTATCCAGTTGTGATTTACCATCATTCTACAATGTACCAAAACCAGAGGGATATCCTGCAAGTGGGGATTGTATACCACTGCATGCTGTTTTACCTAGAGCTGGATGTAGCTCTACCATATGTGAGTTGTTATCTAAGTGACGTTTGTCCTAATACGTACTACCATACTGCACTATTGGTTTGCCTCTGTTTTTGTTTTCTTTTCATATTCTGCTATCAAGCGAAGCTACCAAGAGAGTCCCATACCAGGACTAGAAGATCTATTGCCACCTTTGAGACTGTGCCGTACCATTTGGTATTTTTTATTCTTTTAAGTTTTATTGTGGACTCTTTTTATATCCTGTGGGTGTTTTATTGCTCTTATTGTTCTTATTATTATATACTATTGTGTTTGAAGTATTTTTCTTGGCACTACCTGTATATTGTTGTTTGACTTGTTCTAGTTTTCTTGGGGTTGGAGGGATTCCCGTATTTTCAGGTGTGCTGCCTCCCATGCTAGTGTTCTTAGTTTGTTGAGCACTGCTCTATTCCTTGTTCAGTTTTATGTCTAATGATGAACTTGCACTATGCTTGTTGGGGACAGTTCCTTTGTGTCCCCAAAAGTGGGACATAAGGGAACAAAATAGTGACAGGACACGAATAATCGAATAATCCCTACTCAGAGATGCACACAATCCTCAGAATGCTTGCAAAGCAGTTAGGAAAGAAAATCCATAAAACAGCTATTTTTGCTCTAAATGTACTGATATCCTTAAGTAAGTTCTTCAAGTCTTTTATTTCTAAGTACCTACAGTTCTTGAATAAAATATATTTTTTTAAAAGATGCTCAACAAATAAACATCAAAACTGCAAAAAAATGTTTAAACAGGCAAAGGAACATTCTTATAGCTAAATAAAATTTAGTTCTTAGCAGTGATTAAAGCGGCACTGTCTGTGGACTTTGCAACAGTGACATCACCACTGAGGGTCAGGTAAACGTGAGATTTATATACCTGGCATT
Source organism: Pelobates cultripes (assembly GCA_933207985.1). NCBI lineage: Eukaryota > Metazoa > Chordata > Amphibia > Anura > Pelobatidae > Pelobates > Pelobates cultripes. The sequence continues at coordinate 32,486,404 of OW240923.1, read as the reverse complement.
CAGCGACAGGAGCCAACGTCACTGTTGTACTCCCGTGAATGTGCGAAAGTACAGCATTGAGGTCATGGCGTATCCTGCAAGACCGTTGGCTTCTCCATAGATGAGCCAATTCCCTGCCGTTCCCACTGGCTGGGGGAGTGTCATGCCAAAAGCATGAGTTGGTGTTTGATGTGTGTTTATATATGTTAAGAGTTGTTTTTTGTAAACCTTGGGATGACATTTATTGTGGTCTTTGATCTTGCACCAGGCCTAGACCATAAAACATCTAGATAGCCATCACCAGAGCTGGACACAAGGAATTTCATAGAGTGGGCAATAGACTGCCAGACCAACCCCCTCTGATCCCCCCCCAGGGGTCTGCCCACTGAGAAACAACTAGTTTAGATATATGAGGGTGTTGGACTATCCAGGGAAGTCAGTTATTCATTTTTCTTTTGTCAGTAACTTCTAGGAGACCTATACCATCTAAGACTCCCACAAGAATTCTATATGGGGTAAATATATGTAAGGAATTTCTTGTGTTTTCTCCTATTTTATTTTATGTACTGTTTTGCAATTTGTTATCTGTATGTCATTTATTTCTGTATTTTGCACTCAGCACTGTGAATCCTTTTTGTCAGATTAAATGTTTACTTAATCAGCTTGTGTCTCTGTTCTCTATGAGCTTCACTCTCCAGAGGAAAGCTCAGGTAAACACGTTACCAAAAAGGGGTTAACTATATATGTTTTATCAGTAAAAGTAGAACTGTGATACTATAATTCTCCTGTGTGTGGGGTAACCTAAGACGCCCGGGTTTAAAAGTCTTGGTGGTGGCAGTAGAGTATGTACTAAGGGAGTTAGTGTAGAAGGGATTGCAGGGGTTAATTAAGTGGTTGCTGGGACTAGCAACAGGTAACCAGGGATCTGGTGTCATTAACCCTGTCACTTCCACACTCTCCCCACTGTCTCGGCTGGGCCTATAGCCCACGCACGTGACAGGGAGACTGAAACTTCTAGACAGCGGTAATCCCTACTTTGTCTCAGTATACAGTGAGGGGGGAAAAGTATTTGACCCCCTGCTGATTTTGAACGTTTGTCCACTGACAAAGATATGATCAATCTATAATTTTAATGGTAGGTGTATTTTAACAGTGAGAGACATAATTACAAAACACATGTCAAAAAATTTATAAATTGATTTGCATGTCAATGAGTAAAATAAGTATTTGATCCCCTATCAATCAGCAAGATTTCAGGCTCCCAGGTGTCTTTTATATAGGTAACAAGCAGATCTTAAAGGGATTGCTCCTAATTTCAGCTTGTTACCTGTATAAAAGACACCTGTCCACAGAAGCAATCAATCAGATTCCAAACTCTCCACCATGGCCAATATCAAAGAACTATCCAAGGATGTCAGGGACAAGATTGTAGCCCTACACAAGGCTGGAATGGGCTTCAAGACCATCACCAAGCAGAGAAGGTGACAACAGTTGGTGCAATTATTCGCACATGGAAGAAACACAAAATAACGGTCAGTCTCCCTCTGTGTGGTGCTCCATGCAAGATATCACCTCGTAGAATTTCAATGATCATGAGAACAGTGAGGAATCAGCCCAGAACTACACGGGAGGATCTTAATAATGATCTCAAGGCAGCTGGAACCATAGTCACAAAGAAAACAATTGGTAACATACTACGCTGTGAAGGACTGAAATCCTGCAGCGCCCGCAAGGTATCCATGCTCAAGAAAGCACGTGTACAGACCCATCTGAAGTGTGCCAATGAACATCTGAATGATTCAAAGGAGAACTGGGTTAAAATGTTGTGGTCAGATGAGACTAAAATCAAGCTCTTTGGCATCAACTTAAAGGACCACTATAGGCACACAGACCACTTCAGCTCAATGAAGTGGCCTGGGTGCCTGGTCCAGCTAAGATTAACCCTTTTTTCTATAAACATAGCAGTTTCAGAGAAACTGCTATGTTTACCTATGGGTTAATCCAGCCTCTAGTGGCTGTCTCATTGACAGCCGCTAGAGGTGCTTCCGCGCTTCTCACTGTGATTTTCACAGTGAGAAGACGCCAGCGTCCATAGGAAAGCATTGTGAATGCTTTCCTACGGACTGGCTGAATGCACGCGCGGCTCGTTCCACCCATGCGCATTCAGCGAGAAGAAGGAGGAGGAGAGTCCCCCGCCCGGCGCTGGAAAAAGAGGTAAATGTAACCCCTTCCACCCCCTAGAAGGGTGGAAGGGGTCAAATACGTATTTCCCTCATTGACATGCAAATCAATTTATACCTTTTTTGACATGTGTTTTTTTTGTCAGTGGGCAAACGTTCAAAATCAGCAGGGGATCAAATACTTTTTTCCCTCACTGGATCTCTTGACTGGGTTTTCAGTGAAATTCCAACACAGTCACGATGGGTATTTCATAAAGATTCTATCTATAGGAAATACTAATTGTTCAAGTGGGGGGTGACAGTGCTGCTTTAAAAAAGCCAAGCCAAATTTATTTATTTGAATATGTATCAGATATTCTAGCCAAGTCTGGTATCTGATACAAATTTCAAATGTATAGTAAACTTTGTGCGATGGGACACCTCCTTATCACTTGTATATTCCTTGATGCCTTGAAGAATTCCTTCTGAAAAGCTTTTATACATCTTTATGCTATATGGTTTACAATAATGTAATACAACAATACTAAAAGTGGTAAAATTCTGCATGGTTACTATAGCAACTTTCCTTCAATTTTTTTTTTATAATTCTAGTCACTCACATTCAAATAGAGGCCTTTCTACGTTTTATTTTTCAATTTCTAAGCAGGCTTTTAATGAAATGTTTAAATACAAATAATTAAAATACAACATATTTGGATTTTAAATAACAAAATATACACTCAAACTCAAAAAGAACTTCCAGTCTATCACAATAAAATTACTTGCTATTTAATCAGATATTAGACTGCTTAACGGGATAAAATGCTCCGTAACACAGAACTTACAGCAATTTATTTTCCCTGGGGACACTTAAAGCCATAATTAAAGTTTGAATCACAAGCTTTAATTGCAATAGGCACGTTGGCACCAAACCGTGGGATTGATATTATTGAGAAAAAGAAGCTCGGGAAATGTAAAATAGATATTCACTAGAACAATTAAATGACTGTACATATAGGTGGAAGCTAGATTAGTCATAAAAAAACAACTTTTTTTGAATTCCACATACTAGTGATTTATTATAATACAGTATTCCCTGCTGTACCGATACAGTTCTTCCAAAATGACAATTCGTTGTTAGAACGGAGGAATTTAATGCCTAGTGGAACAATACACAAGGGGCCACATCACCAGGCAAGACTCATCGGAGTGAGACTTACCTGGGAATACATTTTGATTGGTTGGATAGCCGAGCTTATTGAAGAAACTTTTAGTATTTTACTAAATTCCAAATTTTGGGAAAATAAATAAAAAAAAATATCTTAAAAGTATGGTTTAAACTTTAAACCATACTTTAAGGTATTTTTAAAGGAACATTCTAAGAACCATAAATACACCCTGGCATCCCCTCCTCCCTAAAAATTGTAAGTAATCAAACCGTTTTAGCACGGTTTGACCTCTAACCTCAGGTTCGCTGGACATGCTACCACTGCAACTGGCCGGTAGCCAGAAGCTTTCTGTCTGAGCTAAGCTTCTGGCTTTCTGTAGTGTGGACAGGAGAGACGACGGAATACTCCAGGTTAAAAGTCAAGTCATTCGAACATAATGGGGGTAGGCGCCAGGACACCCCTGACACCATAACCACTACAGAGCACTGAATCCTCAGCTGTTATAGAGGCTGTCAAGGCATCCTTTAGTTTGTAATTCTACAACAACTGGACATGTGCCTTTTGGCTCATTCCTGGTTTAAGAAAACTATTATTTTGAGTTTTAAGAGAGAGAGCAAGAGATCTGGCGGAGAAATACCAAAAATCCCTTGTAACTGCTGACTGATGTTCTCACATAACCTTTCTCCATATAACAGCAGGCACAGTGGGAACATTCATATAGAACAGAAACCCCTCTGGGCTGTATGGATGTCAGACAGCAGTATGCGCGAACAGAACGAGAGCAATCAGCCTGTCCTCAGTAGGCAAAGAAAATTACACTTCATTACAACGGGTCATATTGACGACTGTCTCTGCAGCTTGTTCTGTTTATTTGTAGTTAAGCATCCAATCAATGCCTACACTGATCATACGTCACTTAGAACAGAACAATATGGACCAGTGTTCATGTGCCTGCAAGTGCAGAAATAGTGAAACTCTAAACTGATCTAATGAAGGGACCCTTTCTTAAAGCAACTTGTCAACTAAAGAGGAAAGTCTACTTTCCACAATTAAAAAATATACACTGATCAGCCACAACATTAAAACCACAGACAGGTGAATGACATTGACACTTCCATATTGTTAGTGCGTATAACAGCAGTAATCCTCACAGTAATAATGCTCCCAGTAATGTGTCTTTAAACCACAATAAATGTGTTTAGAAATCAGTCTGTGTAAATAAAACACATTGTTCTTGTTCTAAATTACATTTTAGTTCCATAAATCCTTATTAGTAAGCAACCTAAAATTTCTCAGAACAGTTTGCCACTGGCCACATCCCCGCTCACACCTCTAGTAGTCTTTATTTCCCCAGCTTGCCTACACCCCCTACCCCTCATTCTCTCTTTCTTTAGTTCGCCAATTTCCTTCATATATCTTATCTTGATCAAATGTTTTCAATATGAGGCACATGCTTTTATTGCCCGTTATATATATTATATATGGCACAGTTTATTTTTATTATTCTCTTGTATTTTTTTCACTCATCCCTATAAATTTCATATCCATTATAATTATTTTAATAAACCTTTAGAAAAAGGGAGAGAGACAGACAAAGCAGGAATAGTTGAGGACGGTAAATTGGAGATCAGACGCCATCACCTCATGTCTTGGTCCGGAGAGACTATATAGAGCCAGTTTATAAAGCCCAGGTCAGGTGACTTGATACCATGACTGACAGAGTGCGAATTGCGGGCCCTATATCTTAGCGTGCTAAACACATATGTGTGCAGACACAATGATCCATCGTGTAGTTAAGTGACCGTACACAAGCGACAAACCGACTACTGTGTGCCTCAGGTGCAACGGCGACCTGCAGGCAGCTTGGGAGGCTACGGCCGGGAGTTCTAGTCCTAATCACAGTGACTTGCCGGACGCAGCAACTAGTCCAGTGGCCACGAGACCTAGTTTGACGCGACTTTAGGTATACAGTACTCCCCCCATAGACTCATACCCTAGTTTAAAGAGCCTATTTGCATGTATCAGCCTAGGCGACATGATGCTAATTTGTCTGTTGTGTATTCTTGTTTTGCACCTATCATCGTTTGCTGCGCCAAGTCACTACTGATGTATTGGTGTGTACCCATGTCTTATTTTTGTTACTTTTATGACCATACAATGATCAAGGAGTGTACTATTTGTACAAATCCCAATAAAATACAAATTTAAAAAATGGAGATCAGGTCAGGACCTTTCTGCTGATATCAACTTTGACCAAAGTAATTTTGGAGTTCACGATTGCTGTTGATAGTTCTGGATAAACATTGTATAGGATAATAGGAAGAATACAATGGATGGTAGGAGGTATAGAGTTGGTTATGGACACTGAAAATACCTAGAGATGTGAAGGATGATAGGTGAGCAGTGAGATGGGAGGGTTGGATAAACCAATGGGTTTCTGAGAAGAGGCTGGCAACTCACATTATGAGAAAAGTTAAGATAGTAAGTATTTGAAAATGGAGAAAATGTAAGACAAAATGGGCGGAATAACAGGAAAAAAAAAGCACTGTTTGAAGGACATTCCATTTATTTTTTCTTATTTTTTAAAAAATGTGATGCTATGTTTAAAACCTAATTATATTTCTGTTACAATGATTTCAATTTATATCTACAACAGTTTTTTGTTTTGTTTTTTATCTTAATTACGGATACATTATGGATGTGAGATAATCTCAGACTAAGTACGTCTCCCACCATTGTCTACCGCTGCCAATATTTCCTATTCGGTTGAAGAGGGCAATGCTGTGTTTGTACATTTTCAGTTCATATACACTATATTACATATGCATTACTGCCGCTCCCTCTCTAAAGGAAATCCCGTTGCCTAAAACGCAAAATTCTTTTCATTCCCTTACAATTCCAAAATTCCATCTTTTCATTCCCATTTCCAGATTCAACATCCTGATTCCCTCCGCACACAAAGCCGAAGTTTTGCTATCACTACCCATTCTAACTATCTATGGCCACAACTTAACTTAATTACCCCCTGTAACCTTATTTGTTAATTCCCCACTATTGTTAGAAATTCACCCCTACTGAATGTGCCATGGACCTCCAGGCTTGCAGAGGTAAAGGTACTTATGTTGAGCCCTGCTCTTAGTTGTCCTCTCACAACTTAATTCAGTCAAAATTGAATTGCTTTTATTCCCTGCCACATCATTATCTCTGTTTGATTCCTTTCTAATTGTTCACAGCCTCCTCCATAGTCAGCCACACAAGGGATTGTCTCCCCCCGTGGTTTCGAATATAAGTAATGCATCCACTTATCACTTGTTTCTTCACAATATTGATTGCCCACTCCCTAATCTTTACCAGGCGTGACTACTGTGATTTCCGCAAAACCCCTGCACTAAAAAAATATACAAGAAACCGTTACTATCTGTGAACTCCTAAACATGTCTCTTCTCTGCTCATGTTATATACCCTTACTGCGAAAAACTACCACTGGCTTACAAAGTTCCAGCAACGTATCTTCAAACTTAAAGGAACACTATAGTCACCAAAACAACTTTAGCTTAATGAAGCAGCTTTAGTAACATAGAATGTGACGGCAGATAAGAACTATTCAGCCCATCTAGTCTGCCCAATAAGTTTTAGTGTATAGATCATGCCTCTCAGGTTTCACTGCTAAATTATCTGCCATTTAGGAGTTAAATCGCTTTGTTTCTGTTTATTCAGCCCTTGTCACACCTCCCCTTACTCTGATTGACACAGCCTGCTTGAAAAAAAAAAAAATGGTTTCACTTTCAAACAGATGTAATTTACCTTAAACAATTGTATCTCTTTCTCTGTAAATTGAACTTTAATCACATACAGGAAGCTCTTGCTGGGTCTAGCAAGCTATTAACATAGCAGGGGATAATAAAATCTAAATTAAACAGAACTTGCAATAAAGGAAAGATACATTGTAGATGACTCTTTACAGGAAGTGTTTAGGGAGGCTGTGTAAGTCACATGCAGGGAGGTATTACTAGGGTTTATAAACAAAGTGATTTAACTCCTAAATGGCTGAGAATTGAACAGTGAGACTGCAGGGGCATGATCTATACACCAAAACTGCTTCATTAAGCTAAAGTTGTTTTGGTGACTATAATGTCCCTTTAATGTGGCCAAACAGAGATAAACGAAGGTTTACTGCAGTACCCAAAAATGAAACTTAATAATTCTAACCTTGCACCCTGTTGCTCAAGGTAGACTCAAATCCAATGCCAAAAATGTCCCCTTTTGGCATTGAAAAAGGGAAAACCCAAAACGTTTGTTTTTGGTCCTTCAAATAAATTGTATGTAGCACTCCCTGTGTACATGTAGCATCTAGTTGTGCTTCCTTGAATAATTTATACATCTATATACATGTATTTATATCTACATATATCTATATGTATGTATGTATTGATTGATCGAATCTCTTAATTGAATCAATGTATCTCTATGTAGAGCATTCAGCATCTCTATATAAATCGTGGAGACGCTGAACACTTCAAACAGAGATGCATTAAACCCAGGGAGCCCCTCTAGTGGCTGGCCAAGTGATAGGCGCTAAAAGTACTGTTAGGCAGCAGTGTAAATGCTACCTTTTCTCAGAAAAGGCAGCGTTTACACTGCAAAGGCTGCAAGGACAGTCTCTAAGGCTGTAGTGATTCTGGTGGCTATAGTGTCCCTTTAAACAGTGTTTTATATATACAGCATCAATTGTAATGCTTGGAGTGCAGAAGACATACAATGAAAAGATGCACAATGAAGTCCAAATTTAACTCTTTCAATGTTGAGAAGCTCATCAAAATATCCATGGGTGAAAACTGACCAGATTTATCTTAAAGGAACACTATAGTCACCCAGACCACTTCAGCTCAATGAAGTGGTCTGGGTGCCAGGTCCCCCAGGTTTTAACCCTTCAGATGCAAACATAGCAGTTTCAGAGAAACTGCTATGTTTACATTTGGGGTTAATCCAGCCTCTAGTGGCTGTCTTCCGGACAGCCACTAGAGACGCATCTGTGACGCTGGAGGCATATTATGCCTCCATCACGCAGGGCGTCCATAGGAAAGCATTGAGAAATGCTTTCCTATTGACAGCTTCAATGCGCGCGTGGCACTTGCTGCGCATGCGCATTTCGGCTCCGCTAACGTCGGCGGGGAGGAGAGGTCTCCCTGAGCGCTGGAATAAGGTAAGTTGCTGAAGGGGTTTTAACCCCTTCAGCGCCACAGGAGGGGGACCCTGAGGCTGGGGGCACCCTCAGGGCACTATAGTGTCAGAAAACCACTTTGTTTTCCTGACACTATAGTGATCCTTTAATTTAGACTAAAAAATAAAAATAAAAGGATGTGTAATCTCTGTAGCTCTAAGAGTCAGTAAATTATATTCCAACAAGGTTGAAGCCAATTTTAAAATCACATGAATCATAATTTAACTGTAGTGGTTATGGTGCCATGAGTGTCCAGGCGCCATCCCATGGTGAGAAAACACATTACACTTGCACCAAACAGTCAGTACTCACAACACACATGACACACGGCGATCACACACCACACACAGCCAGCACTCATCGCACATACATGACACACAGAAAACACACAGCAAACGACCACCACACACAGATGGCACACAGTGAGAGCACACCACACACAGATGGCACAGAGTGAAAGCACACCACACACAGATGGCAAACAGAAAACACATATCACACGCTCACTATGAAAAAGGTGGAGACTATGGGTGGGCAGAGGGTGAGACACTCAGGGTAATTCACAAGCCTGAATTTTTGCAAACTATATCCCAATGGCAAACCTTAGGCAGCAATAACTGGTTTGTGACAAAGAGTTAGAGAATGTTTCCACGTGAGTTATTTTTACCTGCAATTTTCCTATCAGAATTATTTTATGAAAATTCCGAGTTCAGCAAATAGCCCAGTCAGTGCTCAGGGCTCTTGGCAGGGGTCCCAGTCTTATTAATGTAAATCCATTTTGTGCCAGAACAAGTCGATTGTCCTGACAGCCAAGTAGACTGGGCTACCATTTAAAAATGATAAATGAAAAATAAAATCTATAGCCCTATACATAGCTCTGCAAATACACATCTTTTATGAAGGCATTTCATGATTCTACAGACGCATGCACACAGTTTCAGCGCACACCCCAGCCAATTAGCAGCAGCTGTCAGAGATGAAATGAAAAAAAAGCCATGTTTCTGTATGAAATCAGTAAAGGTTGTCTATTGAGGTTGCCCTTTACCAATTACATATACAACGAGTCTCTCGTAGCCGGCAGCCATAAGAGGCTGTCGCAAAACACACACACAAAAAAATTAGTGGCTCATTTAGTTTAGCTAAAAGAATGAGGCAGGAGGCACTAAGGAAAAGCTTATCTTGGCATCAACCTTGGCTATATAATCACATTTGGAGCTGTATTCTAAAAAGACTTCACAGGATAGTAAGCTCATTTAAAGTGACAGTAAAGATTAGATATACTAACCATTGTGTAATTATATTGTGTCAAGAGTGCCTTATATAAATCAGGGAATACACAGACAACAATGAAACTGGTAAAGTGCCTTATATAAATTAGTGAATACACAGACAACAATGAAACTGGTAAAGTGTACCTTTAATGGTATATACAACCTATACTCATTTTAAACAGTATAAAATGCCATCTATACATTTGCTAGAAATTCTACTAATACAATGTGTGGACTACGAGAAAAACCTATTTAATAATCAGTGTTTCCTCCACATGCCAGTCAGTTCTTTGGCATAGACCTCTATGCTGATATATTGACTGAGAGAAAGAGTAGGAGAGATCTCCGTCAAGAGGTCCCACTGCTCTCCAATATAGCAAACACAGTACATGCACTGTAGCTTTTATGGTTACTCCCTACCCGACACTTCTAGCGTTGCCTCTGGCACAAAAGTGCAAATAACACACTGCACCCCCAGATTCCTTCCTCCATGACCACTTCAAAAAGCAGAAGTGGTCATGGACATTGGTGTAACGACTACAAACAGCAGTAGATATTATTTATAAAGCACACAAACATTTCACAGTGTTATACAATAAGTGGTTAAAACACAAATTTGACACAGAGGACAGAAGGAGGTGAAATCCATGCTCAAAGGCACTAGCGATATTAACCGAATTCTTAAAGAAACACTGTAGCATTAGCAGTAGAAGCATGTATTCCTAACCTTATAGTATTACCCTATTTTGATTAGTGCCCCCCAGAACTAAAATAAAAATGATTACCCCCTGTGCTAGTCTTGTCACGGCCGCCCTGCCTTCCCAGCTGAGATCATCAATTCTAATGATTTCAGTCAATTTCAGGGCTTCGCCGTAGACAAGCAATGGAATGCGAGTGCGCAGAACGCCACACTGCGTCAGTCAGCATCTCTTTATTGAATCAATGCATCTCTATGGAGAGCATTCAGTATTTCTATGCAGATCGTGGAGACGCTGAATGCTTCCCACAGAGATGCATTGAACCCCGGAAGCCCCTCTAGTGGCTGTCCCAGTGAAAGGTATAATTAAGCAGCAGTGTTAATGCTGCAGGCACAGTCTCTAAGGCCCAGAGCCACTACATTAAGTTGTAGTGGTTTTGGTGGCTATAGTATAAGCATTTGAGCAGTGTTTTATATATACCACAAGTGTAGTTTAATTGTGATGCTTGGAGTGCCACTTCAAGGAGTATTGAAGATCTATGTTGTCTACAGCAGGAGTTCCCCAAAAAAAAGTGGCACCATTGCATAAACCTTTTTTTTTTTAATGTGCTGGTGTGTATCAGTGTTTGTATGTGCCAGTGTGTGTGTGTGTATATGTATGTATGTATGTATGTATGTATGTATCTGACACACACCCTCCACACACACTCTAGCACATAGTGGCACACAGATACACACACCTTGACACACAGATACACACACCTTTACACACTGTGTGTGTGTTGTGTGTGTATCTGTGTTTGTATGTGCCGGTGTGTGTATCTGTGTTTGTAGGTGCCAGTGTGTATCTGTGTGTGTATCTGATACACAGATACACACACTGGTACATAGTGGCACACAGACCTTGACACACATTGTGTATCTGTGTGTATGTATCTGTGTTACACTGGCACACAGATACACATACTGACAGATACACACACAACAAACTGGCACACACACAGTGACACATGCACACACTTTAACACACAGATACACAAACTGGCACATACACATACAGATTCACACACATTGGCAGATACGCACACTGACACAGGCACGCATACACATATGTTTAGATTTGCTGTTAACTTACCTTTTTTCTTCCTTTAGTGCTGCAGGGTGCTGGCTGAGGACGGTGTGCAAGGTCGGCAGCTGCTTACTCCCCGCTGCGATCCCTCTCATTCCAGCCGGCGCACTCTATCTAGGAGGAAGTGTCACTTCCTCCCAGCATCCCATACAACAGGGGTCCTGACTGGACCCCTGTTTAGCGACACCAATGAGGTGGCCCTAAATGCTTGGGCCACCTGACGGGCAATTTGCCAAGGAACCCCAATTTTGTTCTTGCAGAACCGGAAACGCTGGTCTAGAGTATTCCCATTTATTGACCCATTCATTTAAAGGGCTGGGATGAACTGCAGATACTAATTAACAGTACACTCCATGCTAGTATCATGAACTCCAGACTAGATTTTGATAGAGCCATGGACTGGTATTGGCTATTAAAGGGATAGTTAAGGCACCATAACAACATCATATAAATTAAGCTGTTATTGTACCTTATGGTATCAGGAGGCGCCCGGGGGCCCTATTACCTCAAGGAGTTAAACCGTTGCCTCCAGGGCTGATCCTGAACCCTCCCGCCCCCCAGGCGACATCTGACTTCTGAAATTTCAGGGGCGCCGCTGTTTGGCTGAGAGTGGTCAGTTGAGATCAGCGCTGGAAGTTGTATTTGGGTTTAAACCATTTGAGAATGTTTTAACCGCTTGAGGTAAGCGTGCGCCCCGGGGCCTTCTGGCACCATAAGAACTTCATTTAGATTGTTATTATGGTGCCTGGAGTGTCCCTTTAAGGGGTTAAGGATCATGCAAATGTTAGTCATGATTTAGTTGCCACTGTTGTCATGTGCACTAATTGTGATGTTTTAAATTTTGCCGTATATTGTATTTCTGTTTCGCTTTCTAGTTTTTTGGGTTTTTTTTCACCTGAGCGGAATAACTCTGTTGATCACATACGGTTTGTGAAAACCTTGTTAAATAAAGATTGACAAAAAAAAGGTTGTACATATGTTAGGACTGTCTTGTTTGTACAATAAGCTATTGAAAAAGGTCACTTAGGGAGAGATCAGGGCTGCCACACAGTAACCTATTCTTTTGCAGCAAGAATTCCCAGGAAAACACAATGAACACATTTTTGCTTATCAATTCAAGGTTCATGTAGTGGCTGTAATAGTAATTTGTTACTACAATCTAATGAGCATATGTTTCAATTCAATTCATTTGCAAGGAATACAGTGTGTTGCTATTAGAGCTGGGATTTATTCCATGCCAAACACACCAATGTAAATAGAAAAATGACAGCACGGTCTCCATGGAAATTGAATCATTGTTTCTAGGCAACATGAGCATGTGCATTCAATTGGTTCAACGGATAGTGACATCATAGCACAGCAGTGATGTAATCAGGGGGCAGGAAACGGTAGATGTTGCTTGCATTTTAACATTATTTTTGATTTATAAACAAATATTTCTAATAAAAGGATTTGCACCTGTCATGCTAAAAAAATAGTGCACCAACTTTATAAATATAATACACTAACTAAACTGGCTGCTATTCCTAACCATTTATATTTATCAGTCTGCATAAGAAGACGTAAGTAGAATAGCCTTTATACATTTTATTTAACCCCTTAAGGACACATGACATGTGTGACATGTCATGATTCCCTTTTATTCCAGAAGTTTGGTCCTTAAGGGGTTAAACAGTAATTGGTTTTTAAAATCTAATTTTTCATGCACCAAAATTATATTTGCTAATAAATTCGTCAATAGCAGACAGTAGTTGATTTGATTGACACTCTCCTTTAATCAAAAAGTATTAGTCCAAGCACCATAACCACTTCAGTGATTTAAAGTGGCCATGCTCCCTGGAGTCCGATGAAACCCCTCTGCTGCCAGTCTAACTCCGCCTTCGGCAGCATCATTAGGAGTCATTAGTCAGCCTGGAACAAGAGTTCTGGGCTGGCTAGTGTCAATTCTGAGTTTCATTCACTTGCTGAGACCAGTCAGCTGATACTCTCAGCCAATGAATAGCCAGTGGGATCGCCATCTTGCGTCTGCAGCTCTGCATCAACCAAATGTAATCAGAGAAAACATAAAAGAGAATACCCGGCATCACCAGGGTTAGAGGGTAAACCTAAAAAACAGTTTGCCCTATTACCAGAGAACAGGGCTTATTATAACCACTACAGCAGGTTGTAATGCAATTGTATTTTTTTTTTTTTTTAAATCTTTTCTTCTACAATATAAGTAAAATGTATTTTAAACGTTTATTGGATTGTTACAGGGTTAGTCCAATCAAAAAATACTATTTTAAAAACACTTTTTTTTTTTTTTTTAGAGTAATCTCTGATGCTCCCCACCCCCAACCCAAAGAGGCCAAGATCAATTTCCTCTGCAGCCCAATTTTTCTCTGGTGACGTTACTAACCCTCACTGCAGGGAAGGCCGTGCCGCTATTGGTCGCCTGTCACCACCACTCCCAATATGCAGATTTAACATTAACCAGCCCAAAATTGTCATTCAGGGCTCGTTATTGACCATGTCAGAGGTGGATACACCTAAGGCAACACTGATTTATATCTCAATATTATAACTATTATTATTATTGGCATTTCTATAGCGCCAACATATTCCATAGTGCTGTACAATATTATAAGAGGGATGATTTAACAATAAATAAGACAATTACAAAAAGCTTACAGGAACGATAGGTTGAGGAGGGCCCTGTTCAAACGAGCTTACAGTCTATAGGAGGTGGGGTATAAAACACATTAGGACAGGAAATATCAATCAAATACGGTGGGAGTGAAGCAGAGCGGAGAGACTGAGAAGGGGCATACCTGCGGATCTGTGAAGAGATATAAGAGGGCCTAGAATTGTTCAGTGCTTTATAGGTATGGTTAGTACTTTGAATTGACTCCTATAGGATACACTGGCTAATGTAAGGACTGACAGAGGGGTGAGGTGAGAGAGGAAAATGTATGTGCAGCATTTCAAACAAAAAAAACTCTCCACAGACTCCAAGCACCGGAGTAACCCCTGAGTTATTCACCATTTCTACTTTTTTTTTTTAATTATTATTATAAAATAATATTTCAAGAATCTAGACAATGTTAATGCATAGAAAACCTTACTGCATACAACATGTTTGGGTTAGTCACTAAACTTTGAATTATACCGAAATTCTGGGAATTGTGGTCCAATTAAAATTAGTGATCTGCATTTCTCCAATCATGTACATATAAACGCACAGCTAAAATGTGCGCTACCTACACATTGTTCTACGGATTTATTTTCTACAGTGCAAATTGACCAGAACTCATAAACTAAACCAGGGGTAGGCAACCTACGGCACTCAAGGTGTCTTGGCACGGCACTCAAGGCTCCTAGAGCCAAACAGGCTCTGACCTATCAGAAGTCCCAGTGAAACTTCAGATATCTGCTAATACAAAAAGGTGGTGAAGGACAATCCTCAATTTATGCATTGCAGCACGTAGAGGAAGTGATCTCAGATAACTCTCATATCACTTCCTCCCAGCACTTGTGAATGGGAATCCACACTGTAGTAGAGCAGCCTGCAGCTGCTGTTGAAGCTCCTGTCCTTGACCTGTACCTGGCCAGCCTGGCCCCCACTGGAACCTGGGGAAGCCACCCACAATGCTAGATATACAAAAAAATGCACAATAACCTTCCCCTCATACAAATAATACGAACAGCCCACAAACATACACACAATCCACACAAACGTAACCCGCTAACAATCCACATATATGCACACAACCCCACATGCAGCCTCTCACATGCAATACCCCAAACAGTCCCCACACATACACACACTACCAAACACACAATGTGGCTCATCCATCCACACACACAATTCCACAAGCAGCCCCCATACACAGCCCACATTCATATGTATCATACACGATACCACAAACTACTCCTGAACATATACAATATAATAGCTCATATAAGCAAAAATATAAAGATACAAAGTAATTACAGTATAAATAACACAAACAGAAAAGGGCACGCTATGGGACATCACAATCCTATATCGGCACAGTGCTGCTAAAAGCTTGCCTACCTCTGAGCTAGACAAAACCAAAACATATGACAATTAAGGTGTTTACTAAACAGCTATCTGTAGTAACAGACAACAAAAGTAACAACATTAAGTAACAAACCAAACTAAACCAAAAGCAGAAAAGTTTCCACTCAGCTAGCCTACAAATACTTTTCATCATTAACCTTTAACCTAGATTTTGTGACTTTTCATTGCCAAGAGACAAATAATTCTACTGCAGTGAGATAGCTGTCTCTTTAGGTATATT
The DNA here is from genome assembly GCA_933207985.1 of Pelobates cultripes. NCBI lineage: Eukaryota > Metazoa > Chordata > Amphibia > Anura > Pelobatidae > Pelobates > Pelobates cultripes. The sequence goes on along the minus strand of OW240923.1, from coordinate 32,470,475 downwards.
TGGAATTCCAAATCACAAAGAAATGGAAACACACTGTTTGTCTGCAAACAGAAAAACCTCTACATACAGTTATCAAAAACAAACTTTGCTTTTGTGCATTTTCTTATTTTTTTCTTGGTAAAGTATATTAGTAAGTAATACAAACGAGTTAGCACAGGAAGGTTTGGTTACAATGATTTACAAAAACACATGAGCCCTTTTTTTGTGCCTTTTCTAAAAATCAAATAAATGCTTGCCTTAGAAAGAAATACAATCATTATACACATTCCCCCAATCTAAAAGTAACAGTGACACTATCCATTTAAAAATATATATTTTTCAATTTTTCTAAAATATTTATAGATTACGGGAATCAGGAACCAGATAGACATTTTTACGCTTTGTTTTGAATTTCAGATCCAATCTGCGCACATACAATAGACTCAATGCTCAAAATTACAACTTAAAAAAAAATGGTTTGGCAGCTTGTCAAGTCCCGATTTCATTTAACTACAAAGATGTGTATTCAGTACAAATGGAAACCTGGTCATTTGTTTGTTGAAATGTTGGTTACACAACAGATTGCAAGCTTTTTGGTTCAGAACCAACTGCGTACCAGTTATTTGTGTCTGCACCAAATTCTTGCAATTTTGCTATTGAATAAAGCAACGATTTACCTTTTTTTTAATTCTTTCGTTTTTCTGACCCAAGAGGGCAGCAGTACACCCCATGTGGCCCAATTAACGTCTCAATATAGGATGGCCTTTTTTCTCTGTACTGCAATTGCTTTACTCACCCCAAGCGCAGAAAGGGTTAAGAAGAAACAAGTAAGAGTTCTTAGTGCAATCCTGGAATTATTGAAGCCTAATCCATTGTGAAATAACTAGAAGGCTTACTTTTCCATGCCAATTACACCATTGCGTCCTGCACTTTCATATTGATATTGTGTAATGCTTTTTCTTGTAAGACACCGGTAACATATTTATTACGGAAATGAACAGATCACACAATATTGTCACACCTTTTAATATCTGGCCTCAAGATGTCAAGCGTTATTGAATCACATTACATTCTATATAACATCTAATGCCAGAGAGTACTATTTCAGATTGTCATACTGATTAGAAATGCAAGGGGCTTTCATACTATTTGTTTAGGGATTGGTAAATTGAAGGGTCATTTCAAGCTCCATGACCACTTTAGTAACTTCAAGTTGTTATGGTGCATGGAGTTTGTACATGCAGCGTTTCGCTATGCAACACTGCACATACAGAGATTAGCCCCTCTGCTGCTGGCTGTGAAGTTACATTGGGACATCATCAACCAGCCCCAAATAAGAGTGGCTAATGTGAATTCTGTGCCAGTTTGGCGTCTGGCGCCAGCACGCACAGGCAATGGCAGCACACACACCCCTCTTTTCAGACATCCCTCCTCTTCTTGTGAAAGATGTAAGCCAAGGGGGATCGACCGGCAGGGAGAATTATTGATCTAGGTGCCAACATATGCCAGGTTATTAAGGCTTAAAAAATAGAAAAGGGGGCGTCAGACTGAAAACCAGTTGGTACATAATTTTACACATCGCGTGATTTATTCACTAAGCTGTGATTTGTAGTTAAGTTAAAAAAAACTAATTGTTACATTTAGGCTAATAGCGGATTTGTGAAAAAAAATCTCCAAATCGGCAATAGCCACAACTTGGCTACCTTTGCCTGTTTTTTGCTATTCAGTTATTAATTGAATGGTTAGACGGTTATTCACTGAAATGTGAATTTTCAGGAAGTCAAAGTGAATTTTAAATTAATGGTCAGGCTAACGGAACTGGAAATAGTCTTACAATCATTTTTATTTTATTTTGCCATTTTGTCCCAAATGATGAAATTCTCTGTGCATTGCCAACAATTCCCAACTGTCAGTGAAAAAATCCTATAATAAACATTACTCATAACCTTAAACAATTGCTTACCCATTAGGCCTGTCTGCCGTCGCCCAGAAACCTTCTTGGCATCGTTTAACGGGCCTTTAGACTTGCCCATTTCCTTACTGAGATGGAATGCGGACTTTGTTCAAATGAATAAACACAAACAACTGAGTACCGCTTCCACAATGACACAGATGTGGCCAGCTTACAGCTAAATCTGAGCTACAACATCCAGAACACTCAGACAGTAATATCCTGGCTGAAGGTCATGGGAGCTGTAAAATTATATAATCAGCTTGGGAGTCATTGGTTGTTGACCTGTAGGTCTCGTTAGATTCCTCATGGAGGTATTAATGAATTTCCAGTTTCTGGTTGGTACAATGGTCAACCCAAGCCAGTGGATGGCTATCCTTTGCACTGCATATTTGTATGAACCAACATTTCCCAAGATGCTCAGCCAGCTGTTATCCTAGCCATGCATGATGGGAAATCTAGTTCAGACGATTAATTAATTCCCTTTTGGGATCACTTTAACCCCTTAAGGACCAAACTTCTGGAATAAAAGGGAATCATGACATGTCACACATGTCATGTGTCCTTAAGCGGTTAAACCAGCTTTTATGAATACAGAAGAAGTATTATATTTGGTTTTATTCTGCTTTTATCATTTCCCGCCCCAGTATATGGTTTCAGTATGTAATGTTGCTATTTAAATTAACGGTGAAATAAAGCAACATGCCCAGGGTTAAGCTCCTCTTGGCACAGGCAATAGAAATTAATGCCTTTATTCCCTAAGTGTGTTAATTATGATTTTTTTTTTTTCAGATGGTGACATCTGCGTCAAAAAAGGACAGATTTTTGGCGCAGAATAGATTATGGGATGGATTTAGTCCAAAACTATTGAAAGCGATTGCCAATTCCCCCTGACGCAGAGTTTGGCGCTCACTGCAGATCCTGATTCTGAAATTAAGCATTAGTAAGTTAAAAAAATATATATCATATTTAACTTGATTTAATAAGTGGATGTGCTGAGAGCTCTTTCTGTCTGTATTGTGCTTTCAGCCTAATCTTGGTTAATATTAATGAAATAAAAAGCCACACATTATCATTCAGTATTAGGTCAACCTGCACGTAAAAGCAGAAACTGATGATAATGCCTCAGGCATCATGTCTTTCCAATGCGTCACACACTGCAAGCCATAAATACATACTTTGGTGACGCATTCATGTTTTTTTTTTCCTGTTTAGCCTTTGTACTAAAAGTAAACTGTGAAAGGCAATAACTGCCAATTTGCCGCCTTCTATATACGATCACACTGGTATGGCAGGGATTCAGAACACACTGCATGAAATTAAAACATGCAGCGGCAGAACAGAACACACTGCTGGTAGGCGCAGGACATGTGTAGTGGGTAGCACTGGATAGGTGCAGTGCACTGCAGACGGTCAGATGAGGTGCAGGGTGCAATGTAGGATGGCACAAAGCGCGCATACTCTATGGCATGCAGGCAGTCACAGGACAGGTGCACTGCACGGCAGTTTTCAACAGGACAAGTGCACTGCACGGTGGGTTGGGGTTGGAACAGGACAGGTGCACTGCATGGTGGGTTGGGGTTGGAACAGGACAGGTGCACTGCACAGTGGGTTGGGGTTGGAACAGGGCAGGTGCACTGCACGGTAAGTTAGAACAGTACAGATTTAGTGCACTGCACGGCCGGTTGGAACAGGACAGATTCAGTGCATGGCCGGTTGGAACAGCACAGATGCAGTGCACTGCAGGTTGGAACAGGACATGTACAGTGCACTACATGCAAAAAATGCATACAGGCGCAAGAAAGTGTAGTGTACCTCTAACTCCAAACATAATGCATTTCACACAGCAGGCCAGCACTTGATATTCACAACAGAGTGCAAACTTCAGGAAGACATGAAACAATTGCAATGTAATGTAAACTACAAGCAGACAGATACAGTGTGCAAAGTAATAAACATATACAGTGCTGAGTAGGCTACAAGCAGGCACAAACCATTTGCAATGTCGCTACAGATAAGCACAATACATGGACACTGACTGCTTATAGTGTACACAGCACTTAAGAAGGTCCTGGCTTTAGATCCTTTTTTATCCCTCTATTTATCAAAGTTTTAAAGGAATACTATAGTCACCAAAACAACTTCAGGTTAAAGACGCAGTTACGGTGTATGGATCATGCCCCTGAAGTTTCCCTGCTTAATTCTCTGCCATTCAGGAGTTAAATCACTTTTGTTTCTGTTTATGCGGCCCCAGGCACACCTCCCCTGGCTGTGACTCACACAGCCAGCATGAAAACAAAATGGTTTCACTTTTAAGCAAATGTTGTTTTTAAAGTTTTTATCTCCTGCTCTGTAAATTTTACTTTTAATTAAATAAAGGAGGATCCTGCAGGGTCTAAAATCTATTAACAGAACAGGAGATAAGAAATTCTAAATTAAACAGAAAAACAAACATTAGCTCTCACTTTACCGGAAGTGTTAAGGAAGGCTGTATATGCCACATGCCAGGGAGGTGTGCCCTGGGCTGCATAAACAAAGAGATTTAATGCATGATCTAGACACCAAAACTGCTTCATTAAGCTAAAGTTGTTTTGGTGACTCTAATGTATGGATTACATTCTCTAACGGGGTTGGAGGGGGATTTAATCTATGTGGCAAGAGGAGGAGCTTAGAGAGGGTCTTTTAATCGTTATAAAATACTAATGCTGACTGCATTGGAATTTTATTGAAATTTCAACAAAATTTCAAAGATACCATAAGACGAAGTAAACAAGCCTCAGGTTGGCAAAAGTTGATACAGTTGATACAGTGGCAGTTAAACTAAAATGAAGAATGTGGCAGTGCAGCTTTAACTTGTCCAGCATAATAAGAACAATTACAATAATTGTAAGCACAGTGCACACTGTAAGCAGACACAGAACGTCTACAGCACCGCGAAGAATGCAGGCAGACATGTCATGTACAGCACCGTACAGAATGCATGCAGATATAGGACATGTACAGAACCGTGCAAAATGCATTCAGATATAGGACATGTACCGCACAGTGCAGAATGGCTCTATATAAATACCATAATAATAATAATAATAATAATAATAATAATGCATACAGATCTAGGACAGGTACAGCACCGTGCAGAATGCATGCAGATATAGGACATGTACAGCACCGTGCAGAATACATGCTGATATAGGACATGTACAGCACCGTGCAGAATGCATGCAGATATAGGACATGTACAGCACCGTGCAGAATACATGCAGATATAGGACATGTACAGCACCGTGCAGAATGCATGCAGATATAGGACATGTACAGCACCGTGCAGAATGCATGCATATATAGGACATGCATAGCACAGTGCAAAATGGAAGCAAGCACTACATATGAACAGTAGCTAACAGAGTGTATACAGGCATAGGACATGTACAGCACCGCGCAGAATGCAAATATAGGACATGTATAGCATCGTGCAGAATGGAAACTGGCACAGACCATGTACAGCACTGGACAGAATGCACACATAGACCATGTACAGCACCGGGCAGAATGCACACATAAAAACACGTACAGCACCGCATAGAAGCAGGCACATTATATGTACAGCACCGGGCAGAATGCACATAGACCATGTACAGCACCGGGCAGAATGCACACATAGACCGTGTACAGCACCGGGCAGAATGCACACATAGACCGTGTACAGCACCGGGCAGAATTCACACATAGACCGTGTACAGCACCGGGCAGAATGCACACATAGACCATGTACAGCACCGGGCAGAATGCACACATAGACCATGTACAGCACCGGGCAGAATGCACACATAGACAATGTACAGCACCGAGCAGAATGCACACATAGACCGTGTACAGCACCGGGCAGAATGCACACATAGACCGTGTACAGCACCGGGCAGAATGCACACATAGACCGTGTACAGCACCGAGCAGAATGCACACATAGACCGTGTACAGCACCGGGCAGAATGCACACATAGACCGTGTACAGCACCGGACAGAATGCACACATAGACCGTGTACAGCACCGAGCAGAATGCACACATAAAAACACGTACAGCACCGTGTAGAAGCAGGCACAGTATATGTACAGCATCTTGCAGAATGCATTGATAGACCATGTACAGCACCGGGTAGAACCAAGCACAGGATATGTACAGTACTGTGCACCCTATATGCAGGTGGTTAATCTGTGCAGCGCTGTACCCACAGTCGCATAACACTTCCACTACGGAGGACCCTGAAGATAGCCGGTAGGAGCACTAGGTGTACAGCGCAGAGCTCACTGGATTCCCAGCCTTGCGATATACTCACAATTTCTGCTAACTCGGCTCCTCCAGGCTCGAACACAGGAGCTCTATCCACAAACCACGTCCATGGACGACACCCCGGGCTGGGGACTGGATCTCCTGGTGATCTACTAGTGATCTGTGTCTAAATCCTGGTGATCTACTAGTGATCTGTGTCTAAATCCTGGTGATCTGATAGTGAATTCTCACAACAGCAGAAATCACTGAGATGTCTCTGAGCTCTTTCCTTCAAACTACTGAGCTAGCTGTCTCTGGGCTCTCTTTCCTCCAGGTTACTGAGCTGTCTCTGAGCTCTCTTTCCTCCAGGTTACTGAGCTGTCTCTGAGCCTTCTTTTCTCCAGGCTACCAGCTCCACAAGTGCCATGTGCCAGCTCCACAAACTCTCTACTCCAGGCAGGGTTTTAGTGGGCAGGATCAATCAGTCTCTGTGCTCTCTCTCTCTCTCTCTCCTTAGTTTTGTAGCTGTCCCACTCTAAACCAGCGGGATGTCTCTCAGGGGCACTTCAGCCTTATGCTGTGTCTTTACTTCTGTCTCTGTTCCTGTGTTGATGTCTCTGCCCCATCCCGTACTCTCTCTGTCAGTAAAGCTGTCTCCTCCCATGTGGGTGGGAGTGCATTCACTTTGAGAGTACTGCCTTCCTTTTACACACTGGATGTGACTCTGTTTCCTGTCTGAATTCCAGCTCTTTAACTCTTGCACTGTTTTACCCCCCTGCTGGTTTACCCCTCTAATTTGCATGTTTCCCCTCTCTATTCCTGTGAGCTCACTGGGTGTCTATCTTCTTCCCTCACTCTCCTATCAATAGCTCATTTTAAACTACAACTGGTATCTTCTTTACATAATCAGTGAGTGAGTCTAATATATCTTGCTAATTATTGGTTGCAGCAATTCTTTTTCCTTCCAATGTATAAATATAAAAACAAAACACACAAAAAACCCCCCCCCCATAAATTGGATTTCATTTTACAATGAGGAAATAACTACCTTGGAGTTTCTATGAGTTGAGCCAAGAGGTCAATTTATTATGTTCCCTTAACAGTAAATGAGGGGTGACTTCAAAAAAGACTTGTAAAATGTAGTGCACTTATTGCAGTGGTTATGGTACTAGGAGTGCCCTGGTGTTGTCCCACGGTGAGTGGTCAAACTGTTATAGTACCGTTTGACAATGAATCTGGGTCCGTTTACCATGGATGCCTATCAAGTAGAAACTCTATGTCTCTGTAGAGTGAAACATAGCTTATAGGGGACAGTGTTTCTTAACCTTTTACGAAGGAGTATACCTGCAAGTCTAAAAACATTCCAGTACTCCTGCCTCGAATTGATGTAAATTTCAATTGAAACATCTAGACGCTGATATTTACCGTAAATTAATCCCATATTAGAGAACAAGACTGATTAAAGGTAGTAAAGAAAATAAATATAACATAATGTGAATATTGTGTATGTAAGGAGGAGTGGGTGAAATAGTAACCTGAAGTATAAAAGTCACAAAATAAAAATATAATAGTTACGCACAGGGCACACCTGGCATCATAATAACACTGCGCCATAATGGTTAAAGTGCTTGGAGTGTTCCTTTACAAAATGTCCATGAGCCATCTGGCAAGTTTATTTAGAAATTGGGTTTCATACGAGTATGTAATAAAATATATTTTCAGATTATCGTACATAATGTAATAAGAGCTATGATAGTAAGTTATTTCACATAAAAGTTATGTAAAAAAAAAAGTAGTGAGACGTTGAGTTGCCGACGAATCATGGCTATTGTAGTGCAAGAGAACAGGTGGAAACAGATCTTACGGCCAAACTTGTCCTACAAGATATAACAGGAAGATCTCTGATGTATCGAGTCTTGTTATGTGACTATCACGGTATTGTTCAGCCCACAGCATAACAGATGGGCTGGTAATTCAGCCACAAACTGGCATGGAACGCAACAGTAATTGGAACCAGACACTGATTTATAATAATTTAATACAATTAGCTTTTTACGAGCATTAAAGCTGAATACTCAACAAATTATTTAACAAATGGAGTAAATTGGGCAGGATGGGATTGATTGAAGGTACATATGTTTAGCTGATAAAAACAACTGTTGTTTGTGTTTGTCGACTGTTTCGTGTAAGTAAAAGAATGTTAATACTCAAACTATTGAGAGGCACTGACACTTAATAACCAGCAAGGGTCAGGCACTGTCACCCCCTTGAAACATGAGTATTTTATAAAGATAGAACCTTTATGAAATACTCATCTTGACTGTGTTGGAATTTTAGTGAAATTACAATAAATTCAAGAGATATACTGAGAGCAAGTAAGGACTACTTTGTCTCTGTATTTCTCCTCCGTCCTGACTTTCTTAGACTCAAGGTGGAGTCTAAGAATCAATTCCCACAGCTGTCACCAGTGATGGCTGCAGTGAATTGGCTGTGATTATGCAAGATCCCGCAGTCTTTCGCGATCCTCACAGACCTCAATGCTATACCATGACATCAGCACCAAGATGGCGGTGTCCGCGAGGGACAGGTTCAGTTAAATAAACTCACCTTTACCTGCCCTCTCCCCCCGGGCACAGGACCCTCAATGTCGCCGTTGGGGGACTTTGCAAATTCCTTATCTTATTTAATGAAAAATACTCCATGGGTAAATTCCAGTATGGATTAAAAGGATTTTGATTGTGATGAACTGACCAAAACACATTTGTCCCAATTTTCTTTTTTTCTTCCAGCTATCTCTCGCTACATTGTCAGGGGCCAAATGTAGCTGGCAGGTTTTGAATCCACAGCCCAATGGTGCCCAATTTGCCTATTTAATTCTATGCGATAAATGCTGGTATTACTATTTCTGAAACACTCTGCTAGTGGCACTCAAGATACAGTTGCACTATAACCATTACATCTCATTGAAGTGGATAGTTGGCGTCGCCTGGCACTGTCCCTCCTTTCAGTGATAAACCAATTGCGAGTAGTTTAAAATAAGGATCCCTGGCTTCCCATTGCACTATCCTTACACACCTAATTCTAGCCATACCGACTAATATCTGAATTGGCACTGTGATAGGCTGAAACGGACCAGTTGACACTCTCAGCCAATCACAGCCGCACATTGCTGCTCAGGTTAATGCTCCCTCTTTAGCCCAAGCAGCATGGGGGTGCATGGGCGTGAGCTGCTGGGAATTCTCATATAGCCATAAAACATTAAAACACTGAATGGAAGGGTGGCTCCAGGGGACCCCAGACACTGCAGTTACAATACCTACAGTGTCCCTTTAAGATTGCGAATCAATAACATTCTCCACTTAGAACCCTTGAACCTTCCATGAGTACACTGATCTCGGATGATAGTTTGTCTCAGTAATTTCCTGTGAATGTTCTACTCCGTCCAGTAAAGCAACACTCTTGTACCTTTCTCTACTGTTGAACTCTAGATCTCAACTGTTAGCTGATAGACCACAGGAGGCCTGCTTATTGCCAGACTACCGTGATTCATTGTCCGCGGTGAAGGTCAAGTTCTCTCCATTTTGGATAAAATGCCAGTACCTGTTCTCGCCTACGTCACATTACGTGCTTTTTTGAGTGTCCAGCAATCACCTAACTGAATCACCACACGACCTTTCTTCATTCCATATAGAACTAATCATCGCTACTCAATGCTGTTCTTGATTGTAAAAATAGTATTAGCTTTGGTTCCTATTTGCCTTTGCTGTCGTGTTAATGTTACAGTAATAACAACACAGTATATTACCGTTTTTACATTTGATTTATCACCTTACACTTTTCAGAGATGTTAGATCAGTCTACATAATCTGCAAACATAGATAAAATACCCTGCCATAAAATACAGTTTTTTGGCTTTTGGACTCAAATATATTCATTATAGCCGTTAAAACAGTTTCACAGTTAATTGATTTATGTTGAATTTTGTACAGTACGCTATTGAGTACTGTATATTGAGCACTTTTCAGGAGATTATGATGTCAAGAGAAAAGAAAGGAAATTAGGAAAATCTTTGGATGTCATAGGTTTAATTATAAACTTAATGACTGTGCTTAAAGGAATTCTCTGTAGTCATTTGCATATGACGCATTGGAAAGGTATCTTCAGGCTTTTTCCCATCATCCAACCATTATTTAAAATGATTTCTTAAAATAATCTACACAGCGTAACTGAACTAATCGCTGCTTTTCAGTTTATACCACCGATTGTGATATTTACAGGTTTATTTTTCAAAAATGTGACTTTGCAGGAATTTACGGTGTACTTTAAGCTTTTGGCCAAAATACCTTAAAGGAATACTCTAAACACTAAAACAACTATAGCTCAAGGACGCAGTATTGGTGTATAGGCCAGGCTCCCGCAATTTCACTGCTTAATTCTCTGAAATGTAGGAATCACTTTTTTTAAGGACATTAGGATGTTCCATACTGTTAAACTACAGGGAGTGCAGAATTATTAGGCAAGTTGTATTTTTGAGGATTAATTTTATTATTGAACAACAACCATGTTCTCAATGAACCCAAAAAACTCATTAATATCAAAGCTGAATATTTTTGGAAGTAGTTTTTAGTTTGTTTTTAGTTATAGCTATGTTAGGGGGATATCTGTGTGTGCAGGTGACTATTACTGTGCATAATTATTAGGCAACTTAACAAAAAACAAATATATACCCATTTCAATTATTATTACCAGTGAAACCAATATAACATCTCAACATTCACAAATATACATTTCTGACATTCAAAAACAAAACAAAAACAAATCAGTGACCAATATAGCCACCTTTCTTTGCAAGGACACTCAAAAGCCTGCCATCCATGGATTCTGTCAGTGTTTTGATCTGTTCACCATCAACATTGCGTGCAGCAGCAACCACAGCCTCCCAGACACTGTTCAGAGAGGTGTACTGTTTTCCCTCCTTGTAAATCTCACATTTGATGATGGACCACAGGTTCTCAATGGGGTTCAGATCAGGTGAACAAGGAGGCCATGTCATTAGATTTTCTTCTTTTATACCCTTTCTTGCCAGCCACGCTGTGGAGTACTTGGACGCGTGTGATGGAGCATTGTCCTGCATGAAAATCATGTTTTTCTTGAAGGATGCAGACTTCTTCCTGTACCACTGCTTGAAGAAGGTGTCTTCCAGGAACTGGCAGTAGGACTGGGAGTTGAGCTTGACTCCATCCTCAACCCGAAAAGGCCCCACAAGCTCATCTTTGATGATACCAGCCCAAACCAGTACTCCACCTCCACCTTGCTGGCGTCTGAGTCGGACTGGAGCTCTCTGCCCTTTACCAATCCAGCCACGGGCCATCCATCTGGCCCATCAAGACTCACTCTCATTTCATCAGTCCATAAAACCTTAGAAAAATCAGTCTTGAGATATTTCTTGGCCCAGTCTTGACGTTTCAGCTTGTGTGTCTTGTTCAGTGGTGGTCGTCTTTCAGCCTTTCTTACCTTGGCCATGTCTCTGAGTATTGCACACCTTGTGCTTTTGGGCACTCCAGTGATGTTGCAGCTCTGAAATATGGCCAAACTGGTGGCAAGTGGCATCGTGGCAGCTGCACGCTTGACTTTTCTCAGTTCATGGGCAGTTATTTTGCGCCTTGGTTTTTCCACACGCTTCTTGCGACCCTGTTGACTATTTTGAATGAAACGCTTGATTGTTCGATGATCACGCTTCAGAAGCTTTGCAATTTTAAGAGTGCTGCATCCCTCTGCAAGATATCTCACTATTTTTGACTTTTCTGAGCCTGTCAAGTCCTTCTTTTGACCCATTTTGCCAAAGGAAAGGAAGTTGCCTAATAATTATGCACACCTGATATAGGGTGTTGATGTCATTAGACCACACCCCTTCTCATTACAGAGATGCACATCACCTAATATGCTTAATTGGTAGTAGGCTTTCGAGCCTATACAGCTTGGAGTAAGACAACATGCATAAAGAGGATGATGTGGTCAAAATACTCATTTGCCTAATAATTCTGCACTCCCTGTAAAGCGGTCTTTAAACCCATTGCGTCAGCATGGAATGTCCTAACATTCTGGTTTGAGCAGGGTTAGATCCCTGGTCACATTAGGGGGCTTCCCTCTGTCAACTGGGGCTACATTTAGTGGCCCAACTGACACATGAGCTGTATGCTATGCATTAAATGACAATTTGCATACAGCACTTTAAATACTTTTAAATCAGCATGACTGAGTGATCTAGCTCAGCCGCTTTATTTGTGATCTTTCCCGTCAAGATACGGACACCTACAAAGCGTCTCACAATAAAATGCAAGTAATGTGTATAATAGTGTATCATGGCTCCAGAGCAGAGTAGTCTGTATTCTGTACAGCAGTATCACAGGGCTCCACTGTTACAAACCTCACAATAATGTGATATAATGTGTGATGGCTGTGTTTAATGTATATGTGTCACGTGTGTTGGCTGTGTGTGATATGTGCTTGTTGACTGTCTGTGATAGGTTTGACGGCTGTGTGTGTTATGTGTGGCTCTATGTGATAGATGTGATCTGTTTGTTGGCAGTCATTGAGCCTTACACTTGATAAAGCCCTACAGGGTGACCAGACCACTTGATAAAGCCCTAAAGCTTGAAAAGTATTTGTTACTAATAAAGTATTGTTTGGCTACTTCAATTTTGAGTCTCTGCCACATACTTTCTAGTTATTTTAACACTTTTAGATTGTCTTTTACCTGGCATCTGTTCCTACCACGGGTGACATCCGTGGACTTCTAGCTTCTACTAAAGAATCCAAAGTGCGGATTATACCACTCACACCTGATACATCGAGCGGTTTGTCTGCTCATTAAATTGTAAGTAAGTTTTCAACTATTTCCTGTACCCTTACAAAAACAGGGAACACTAATGCTTTTTCCTTTGTTTTATGTGGTGCACCATACTGCTACTCTTCCTTGGAAAAGAGTGGGGATCTGAACAACTGTATGCTGATAAATCTTGAGCTGGTTTAAGCTCCATCAAATGTGAGTTGCCAATTGTGGATTATGTGTTGTGTGTACCTCACTTAAACTGGCATATTGCCCTATTGTTTTTTTTGTTTTTTTATGTGCCTCTGTTTTTTCCTATATGTTATCAAGACGTGAAGCCAATACCAAGCAATTCAAATGAGAATTTTGAGTATAAGGAACACTATTCTGGGACTATTTTTATATACCTGGTACTCCATTATTGTGCTGTTAATTTTTTCAAAGACATTACCAGGTTTTATTGTATATTTTCTTTGATTTTTACATTGATATTTTGATGTATCTTAGTACATATCTGACTTTTGGCGCATCCTGTTTTTTCTTTTTTTAAATTCTTTGAGCCTCCGTCTAAAACTCACCCAGGAGCTGGGCATGAACAGAGAGAGCACCTGCTAGATTCAGCATAAAAAAAACCCAATTTGGTTCAGTAGAGCCCCACATTCATGGCTGGAGCATCCCTGGCCGCCCTGCCACGATTTGCACAGTTTGTGTATTGGTATATTACAGAGACCCCAGTCAGGGTCGGATTAAAATAGTGGCGGTTATCCTGCTGTAATAGGCCCACAGTACTGGCTGACCTAACATCATCTATAACCTGTGTTAATCTTTTTTATGTGATGTTCCATTTCCTTTTACATCTCTGTTGTAATATGTAATATTTAACACAGCAAACACGTCCAGACCAGGCACAATCAGGGCATGCATAGGACTGGCGAGAGAGAGATTCTGTGTATTTCTTCACCTCCACCTAGAGCAGTGTTTCTCAACCTGTAACGGAGAAGTACCCCTGCAGATCTAAAAAATAATTCCTGTTCTCCCATATCGAGAAAGTAATTTCTATTAATTTAAATTTCAAATGAAACGTGTAGACACGGATATTTAAGTTAATCCCATATTGGAGAACAAGTCTGATTAAAGGTAGCAAAGAATATTTTTAAAATAAATATTGTGTATGTAAGGATTGTATGAACTATTAATATGAAGTATAAAAGTCACAAAATTAAAATATTATACTGTACACACAATAGGTACAAACAGAGGACACTGATATGCACACATTTACACACAGAGGACACTGACACACAAAATCCACACACACTGGCAGACACACTCTCCCTTATTTGACACACATTGACATACATACTTACATACTTACAATACAAACATTCACTGACACACACTCACTGATTTGACACAAACATTCACTGACACACACACACACTGATTTGACACACAGTGACATACACACTCTCACTGACTTGACACACATTCACTGACAGACACATACATATTCTCTCACACACAAACAAATTATTATTTTTAAATTATTTTTATTGAAGTCTAGTGATGTCGCGAACCCAAAAATTTCGGTTCGCGAACGGCGAACACGAACTTCCGCAAATGTTCGCGAACCGGCGAACCGGGCGAACCGCCATAGACTTCAGTGGGCAGGCGAATTTTAAAACACACAGGGACTCTTTCTGGCCACAATAGTGATGGAAAAGTTGTTTCAAGGGGACTAACACCTGGACTGTGGCATGCCGGAGGGGGATCCATGGCAAAACTCCCATGGAAAATTACACAGTTGATGCAGAGTCTGGTCTTAATCCATAAAGGGCATAAATCACCTAACATTCCTAAATCACAATGGATATGGATTGACACCTGACATATGACATATTGACACCTTGACATATGGATTGACACCTGTCCTCAGAGACCCTGATACACACTGACACAGAGCAGAATAGAGACTGTTCCTCCTACATAGGGTCACTTGGCAGATATGGATTGACACCTGTCCTCAGAGACCATGATACACACTGACACAGAGCAGAATAGAGACTGTTCCCCCTACATAGGGTCACTTGGCAGATATGGATTGACACCTGTCCTCAGAGCCCCTGATACACACTGACACAGAGCAGAATAGAGACTGTTCCCCCTACATAGGGTCACTTGGCAGATATGGATTGACACCTGTCCTAAGAGATCCCATGATACACACTGACACAGAGCAGAATAGAGACTGTTCCTCCTACATAGGGTCACTTGGCAGATATGGATTGACACCTGTCCTCAGAGACCATGATACACACTGACACAGAGCAGAATAGAGACTGTTCCCCCTACATAGGGTCACTTGGCAGATATGGATTGACACCTGTCCTAAGGATCCCTGATACACAATGACACAGAGCAGAATAGGGACTGTTCATCCTACATAGGGTCACTTGGCAGATATGGATTGACACCTGTCCTCAGAGACCATGATACACACTGACAGAGAGCAGAATAGAGACTGTTCCCCCTACATAGGGTCACTTGGCAGATATGGATTGACACCTGTCCTAAGGACCCTGATACACACTGACACAGAGCAGAATAGAGACTGTTCCTCCTACATAGGGTCACTTGGCAGATATGGATTGACACCTGTCCTCAGAGCCCCTGATACACACTGACACAGAGCAGAATAGAGACTGTTCCTCCTACATAGGGTCACTTGGCAGATATGGATTGACACCTGTCCTCAGAGCCCCTGATACACACTGACACAGAGCAGAATAGAGACTGTTCCTCCTACATAGGGTCACTTGGCAGATATGGATTGACACCTGTCCTCAGAGACCATGATACACACTGACAGAAAGCAGAATAGAGACTGTTCCCCCTACATAGGGTCACTTGGCAGATATGGATTGACACCTGTCCTCAGAGACCATGACAGAGAGCAGAATAGAGACTGTTCCCCCTACATAGGGTCACTTGGCAGATATGGATTGACATTTATCCTAAGGATCCCTGATACACACTGACACAGAGCAGAATAGGGACTGTTCCTCCTACATAGGGTCATTTGGCAGATATGGATTGACACCTGTCCTCAGAGCCCCTGATACACACTGACACAGAGCAGAATAGAGACTGTTCCCCTACATAGGGTCACTTGGCAGATATGGATTGACACCTGTCCTCAGAGACCATGATACACACTGACACAGAGCAGAATAGAGACTGTTCCCCCTACATAGGGTCACTTGGCAGATATGGATTGACACCTGTCCTCAGAGACCATGATACACACTGACACAGAGCAGAATAGAGACTGTTCCCCCTACATAGGGTCACTTGGCAGATATGGATTGACACCTGTCCACAAGGACGAGCTGCAGGCTTCCTGGCAGGGCCCATACAAGGTGGTAGAGCAGGTTTGTGATACCACCTTTGTGATCGGTGCGGTCACAGGCACGGGAGGCAAGCGCATGCTCCATTTGAACATGCTCAAGCCATACCACGAGCGCACGGAAGAGGTAACCGCGATCTGTGCACCTGCCACTGAAGATTATGATAATTTGCCACTCCCAGATCTCCTAGACCTAGAGGGCCAGAGCGGAGACCTGGGAGAAGTACAGTTAGGAGAATGGTTAGACCCCCAGGAGCGAACCCAGGTCCAAAGACTAATCCAGGACAAGGGGGCCACGTTTTCCAACCTACCTGGGTACAGTCCGTTAACCACTCACAAAGTTGAAACCCTAGACCAGACCCCCCTTCGCCAAACCGCCTATCGCATACCCGAAGCAGTTAAAGAAAATATTCAGAAAGAAATTGAGGAAATGATGCAGTTAGGGGTGATAGAACACTCTGACAGCCCCTGGGCCTCCCCGGTAGTACTAGTACCGAAACGGGACGGCACGACCCGTTTCTGTGTAGACTACCGGAGGCTAAACGATAAAACAACCTCAGACGCCTACCCTATGCCCCGGATAGACGAGCTCCTAGACAAAATGGCCAGAGGCCAGTACCTCACCACAATAGATCTGTGCAAGGGGTACTGGCAAATTCCATTAGCCGAGGACGCCATCCACAAGTCGGCATTTGTCACCTCGTTTGGCCTGTATCAGTTTAAGGTCATGCCATTCGGGATGAAGAATGCCCCGGCTAACTTTCAGAGGATGGTAGATCGGCTACTGGATGGGTTTCAGGAGTATGCCTGCGCCTACTTGGATGATATAGCCATAAAAGCCTAAAGCCCAGTAAGTGCCATATAGGAACGCGTAAAAACCTCCCCAAGATAGTAGTATGGGCCCCAGAGTGTGAACAGGCCTTCCAACAGCTAAAGACGGTGCTCATTAAATCACCTGTTCTTTCTGCTCCTGATCCAACTAAACGCTTTCTCGTCCATACAGACGCTTCTATGTTTGGATTGGGAGCAGTACTGAGCCAAGTCGGAGCAGATGGCGGCGAGCAACCTGGGGCTTATCTAAGCCGGAAACTTTTGCCCAGGGAAGTAGATACACTGCCATTGAAAAGGAGTGCCTGGCGGTGGTGTGGGCCCTCAAAAAGCTGCAACCTTACTTGTATGGACAACCGTTTACCTTACTCACAGATCACAACAAATTTGGGGCACTGCGCGTGCAATCTAATGTGCCACCAGATAGGAGTGGTGTGTTAAGTAGTACTATTCTTATCAGTTTAATCCCTGTTACGTCCCCTATCAGGGGACGTGTATATGGCATCGATTTTAGGAACCGGGAGATGAAAAAAGATGCTTGGTCGGTCCTCCTCCTTCAAATTTGGGGCACTGCGCGTGTAATCTAATGTGCCACCAGATAGGAGTGGTGTGTTAAGTAGTACTATTCTTATCAGTTTAATCCCTGTTATGTCCCCTATCTGTTGATGTGGAGCAAGACGCAGCAGCAGAAGAGGACTCAGCCGAGGAGGTTATGGAAGAGGATGGAGTAGGAGGAGTAGAGGAGGTGGCAGCAGGCCTGCCTGCAAGTCGTGGCGGTGTCACCAACTCCTCTGCAGAGCCACGCATTCCATGCTTGGCAGCCGTCAGCAGGTTTGCCCAATGCGCAGTGTAGGTGATATACCTGCCCTGACCATGCTTTGCAGACCAGGTATCAGTGGTCAGATGGACCCTTGCCCCAACACTGTGTGCCAGACATGCCATTATTTCCTTTTGCACAATCGAGTACAGGTTGGGGATTGCCTTTTGTGAAAATAAATTTCGTCCGGGTACCAGTGAGTGAGTGGTGGCACTGGGCACAGTATCCACTGTGAGCCTGACACACCCGCTGGCAGACAACTAACTGCTATTCAATCTATAACAGTGAAAAAAGTTTTTTGTTTTTAAATGCAAGCTATTATGACACCAGATATGAGTGGCACTGTGAACTGGCAGAGTACATGCTGTAGGGCTGACACACCCGCTTTGAGACAACTAACTGCTATTCAATCTATAACAGTGAAAAAAGTTTTTTGTTTTTAAATGCAAGCTATTATGACACCAGATATGAGTGGCACTGTGAACTGGCACAGTATCCACTGTAGGGCTGACACACCCGCTTTGAGACAACTAACTGCTATTCAATCTATAACAGTGAAAAAAGTTTTTTGTTTTTAAATGCAAGCTATTGTGACACCAGATATGAGTGGCACTGTGAACTGGCAGAGTACACGCTGTAGGGCTGACACACCCGCTTTGAGACAACTAACTGCTATTCAATCTATAACAGTGAAAAAAGTTTTTGGTTTTTAAATGCACGCTATTGTGACACCAGTGAGTGAGTGGTGGCACTGGGCACAGTATCCACTGTGAGCCTGACACAGACGCTTTGAGACAACTAACTGCTATTCAATCTATAACAGTGAAAAAAGTTTTTTGGTTTTAAATGCACGCTATTGTGACACCAGTGAGTGAGTGGTGGCACTGGGCACAGTATCCACTGTGAGCCTGACACACCGCTTTGAGACAACTAACTGCTATTCAATCTATAACAGTGAAAAAAGTTTTTGGGTTTTAAATGCAAGCTATTGTGACACCAGTGAGTGAGTGGTGGCACTGGGCACAGTATCCACTGTGAGCCTGACACAGACGCTGGCAGACAACTAACTGCTATTCAATCTATAACAGTGAAAAAAGTTTTTTTTTTAAATGCAAGCTATTGTGATACCAGTGAGTGAGTGGTGGCACTGGGCACAGTATCCACTGTGAGCCTGACACAGAAGCTGGCAGGCAGGCAACTGCAATTACATTACACAGAAAAAAAAAGACTGATGTTCTAGCCCTAAAAAGGGCTTTTTGGGGTGCTGTCCTTACAGCAGAGATCAGATGAGTCCTTCAGGACTGTAGTGGACACTGTATACCCTAACCTAGCTATGCATTTCCCTATCTAATCAACAGCAGCTACACTTTCCCTCCTCTCACTAAGCATGCAGCTTGAGAATGAATGTAAAATGGATGCCTTCCAGTAGGTGGGAGGGTTTGCTAGGGAGGGTGTGCTGCTAATTGGCTGGAATGTGTCTGCTGACTGTGAGGTACAAGTTTACTCCATGATGACGAACCGCGCATATGTTCTCCCGCCGTGCTATGTTCGGCAGGAACTATTCGCCAGTGAACCGTTCGGTGCATCACTATTGAAGTCCACCTAGCCTCCCTACCTTTGGAAAACTTAGAGTGAATCATTTTGCTGGCATTCAGTGTGAGGCTTGTGTAATCTTCGTGCTCTCCCTACACTGCTCCCTTGCACGCTCTTTAGTGAAGCCGGCGCCGTACTGACATCATAACCCGACTCACAGCATCACTGTGGGGAGAACACAGACATCAGCGCTCCCGCACCGTCCGCCTTCATTCTCCCCTCCAAACGCAGCACATATGGACAGAGATGGCACAAGCCATCCAATTAAGAAGGTGCCAACTCTGCCTTAGCGCACAGCTGGCCAGCTCCTGGTGTACCCCCAGCCTGTGGTGTGTGTACCCTTTGGGATAGTATGCCTACTACAGGTTGAGAACCTGCGACCTAGAGGGCAGGATTGTCAACACAGAGTAAGGGTTACCTCGACTTACTGCAACGCAACTCTCTCATGGATTTCAATGGATAAGTTGATATTAGAATGTAAGCTCATTGAGCAGGGCCCTCCACATCTCTGTTCCTGAGCATCCAGTTGTCTGGTTACAATTACATGTCTGTTAGTCAACCCATTGTACAGCGCTATGGAATCGGATGGCGCTATATAAATAATAAAATAAAAATAATAATAATATTCAAGAAGCACCTTTACAATGCTAGAATAATTCAGCCCCATATGTACAGTGACAGAAAATGGCAGAGCTGTTACAATGATTGACAAGAAGCCAAGATGCAAGCATTCAGTTTTTACATACAGTACATACTGTGATGTGGATTGATTTAACACTTATTTGTTAAATATTGGGGAAAAGTAAACAGTATTATAAAAAATCCTGAGAAATTAAGGTTTGTCTCTAATATCCAACTTCACTAAGTGAAGTCAGAGTGAACTATTTGAGTGTAAAATATATAGTATCTCCAACTACAGCAGTTACAACTATTAGAAACAATTTTAAGCTATGTACTAAAATAAATAGCCTCAGTGATACAATGTCAGATGTTTTAATATTTGTCTGGGAGATGACTTGGACTTGATCCTTGAGCCATCTAACAATCTCATTGTAAATTCATAGTTGATTGTTAAAGCAGCACTTTCACTTTGCAGAGGATGTTTTTAAATGAACCTTTTTGT
Organism: Pelobates cultripes; assembly: GCA_933207985.1. Taxonomy (NCBI): domain Eukaryota; kingdom Metazoa; phylum Chordata; class Amphibia; order Anura; family Pelobatidae; genus Pelobates; species Pelobates cultripes. Next base: position 32,449,681 of record OW240923.1, on the reverse strand, counting down.
ATTGGTATCTTTGGGGGACGCGGGGGTAATATTCTTAGTTTTTAGTTATACACGTGGGCGTTGCTGAGGGGTTCTTTGTTGCCTGAAGCCCCGGATGTGGGACCCTTTAGTCTTGGATCTCTGCAGTTGGTAGAAGAGGCAAAAGATATCAGTGGGGGTTTGAAATTTTGAATTTTATATCAGATATCGTCTTCTCAAAGCAGCCACTGATTGCAAACAGAAAACCAGTAGGATAATGCTCCTTCAGGCCTTTCTCCAGCATCCCCTCCAGGTGACAGTCGGGAGTGCAGTAGAAAATAACTTTCTGAACACTCCTCTATTAGTTAGGCAGAATGGCTGGATTGCATTGAATAGCTGGCTGTGCAGAATGTGCTTGTTTCCAGCTAAGCTTTCTTTGAGATCTCAGAGAACATCGAGTACGCTACTCATCGGGAGACAGGTGGGGACAAAACACAAAAAGACAGGGACATGTCATGATATATCTCCACTCTCTGTTAGAGTATGGGTCATCAAGTTTTTCTTTGGTCTCAAGACCCAGGTGTTTTTGCTACCTAGCATGTTCTTTAGTAGCAGAATTGTTACTTCAGGTTTTACCTGTTTAATCCAGACGGTTTACTAGTTCATACCTTTATGGTTCATGGTTCTCATACCTTTAAATTCCTTACATAGTTCTAGATTTTCTAGATTTGACTGTGGTATTGTTTGTAACTAATCTGATTTCTGGTTCCTGACCAGCTTACCCATTTGTACTTCTGTACTTCTGACATTGGCTAGTTTAGAGACCTGAAATATTTCAATGTTCCCTGTAAGCACTAAGCCCAGCCACTGTCAAATTGTCTTACCACTGTATCTTTGTCTTTGGTAATCGACCTTAACTTTGCTGAAGTTCCAAGCATTCAGGGCAACCTGGAGGTCCTACATAAAGTCCAGACTTGATGGATCTGTGGAATACTGATCAACTCACTACAAAATTTCCATCACTGTGTTCATGCCACAAACACTGACAAAAATGAGTGAAATACTTGCACAAAACATTTTTATAATATCCATTATTATAATTGAGATGGTGTATGCTGGAGGAAGCAATTGTCCTTAAACCTGTGAAAGCAAGCATGGATGGAAATTGCTTCCCCAAGCGTGATCAAAAACAGCATGTTTCATTTCAAATTCCTGATAGACACTGTGACTCCTATACAAATCATTGGGTAAGTTATGAAGCATGTTAAATTGAAGAGACAGAGCAAGTATTGATCCCCATTTTGTCCGGTTACTTTGTAAGATGAATTCGGAGAAAAAGAAAGAGTAAGACACAAAAATTAGTCCATGGCTACCCATTCTTCTATATCCTTTATTCCCAATTTTATTGATAGGTTGCGTTTTAGTTTTAAACTCTTATTATGGTGAGTCGGTCAGAAGTGGCAAATATAGAAGTCACAAATAGTACATATTAAGTTAGCCAAAAATAGGATAATAACCTGTCAACGTACATGACATGTTTTGGTAAAAAATAATCACAAGAGAAAATCAAAAATAAAGCAAAACACGCTCTCTTTCACATGGTATATGCGAGAAGGCAAAGTAGACAAAACATTCCATTTTAACACTTTTGAAATTGAAACAGCATGGGGGTTCGGATGGTAAATCAAGTTTGCCCAGTTTTAAGGGGTTGATTTTGTTTATGCTATGGTGGGATGGCCTCCTATCACTGTAGGAAGATATCAGTCTGTAATTTCAAAAGTAGATTTAATTTTGGATTGGATAAATCTATCCAAAGAATCAACATAAGGTTACCAATTGATAAAGATGTCTTTTGTTAAGGTGCTTTTGTTTAATGAGGTTTCTACCTAATCCATGTTAAATAGAAAGCAATGATAATGGCGGAAGAGAGGGACTAATCCAATGATATAATATACCAAAGACCATATTGGCTAATTTAGGAATGTGGCCTGAGTCGTCTGCTGGCACCCTCAATGTTGCTAGCAATGGAGAAAGACAAAATGATCTACCCAGCAATTGAGTTGTATAATCTCAAACTTGCTTCCAGAGTGCACGAATCCCCACATTTTAAAGGAAAATAGATTTTGAGGAGAGTAGTAATCATGGTGTGCTATTTGCAAATGCATTTCTTCATAAGAAGCTGATGGAATAATTTAAATTTGCTTGACAGTTGTAGCTATGAGCACAATGGGAGTCAATGTTGGAAAATGAACAACCTATCAAGATAAGCCCGATTGCATGGGGGAGTAGTCCAGGTGAGGTTGAATTACAGAATCATGGGCACTCTATGGAATAATTGAAATCTACAAAACTAAAATGTGGAAAAAGAGTGCCCATCAGCCTACATGTCTGGAGATATGCAAAGAAAGCAACGTTGAGGCTTAGGAAATGTATTGTTAATTAGCTGAAATGAGAGTATTGACTTCTTATGATCATCTAGAAAATCTAGTATTCTATAATGTCCTGCAGTCTCCCAGGAACGGTAGAGGTATTGAGCTTCCCCTATCAAAAGGAGATACATCGGTGGTATTGCCACGGAAGCCCTAGACATTGTTTTGATAGTGGATGCTAATTAAGGATTTTCATGTGCTTCCTCTAGGAGGGAAGTGTAGAGTGTGTTTAGCAATTCAGAAAGTGCTATCCCAGGACAAAGATGTTTTTCTACAGATACCACGGTAAATTGTCCTGGTCCTTTAATCCACTCTAGTACAGGGCGATTAGGTGCGGCCAAAGTGTAGATTTTTAGATTCAGAATATCGAGACCTGGATTAAATCTTGGTTGAGATAGTTTATGCATTGCAATTCTCGGGTGTTTATGTTGACAGAGTAATTTAGAGAAAAGAGTGTTAAGAGTTATCTCATCTAAGTGTGAAAGAATGAAAGTATTATGGACAGGGCCTGTTGGGCAAATAGAAGCCTGGGTACTATGACTGATTTTAAAAGGATTGCTCCACCAGATAAAGAAAGATAAAAATATGCCCATCAGGAAAGGAGATCCCTCATAGCTTTTGGACCTGGGCCCAACTGCAAAACAGTTGTAGACTTATAGATGTATAGGGGGAGGCACCCTTGGGCGAGTTATTTTCATCCATCCTGTGAGTTTTACTCATTACAGCGCACTTACATATTTGTATACAGTGTTACACTATTATTTGTTCTTTATGTGGTAGATCTACAGCTGTGTCCTCCATCTTGTTTGCATCTACTTGGTATTTGAAGGGATAATTGCTGGGATATCCCTGGAGGAAGCTGTTACTACTATCTATTAAGATAAGTGTTTGTTTTCACCACCCTTTTATTTTGTCCGGTGTGAGTGATTATATTTGTTTTCCTTTTCATATATAAATGTGACATGATGTGTGGCAAGATGGTGAGTGTGACAGAGTAAGGAAGTGAGTGTGAGAGTTGTTAGGTGAGTGTGACAGGAGTAGGATGGTAAATGACTGTTTGTCACATTACCTTTCGTTGCATAGGCCGTGACACAGCCTGGGGAGGTCCATAAGGTGGAGAGGAACCCTTCTCACGGTCCCTCTCATCTCTTTAGCGGTTCTGACGTCGGCTGCTGTAGCTCCACACCAACGTCCTGACGTCACGGCTCGCCAAAACATTTAAATTCTAACGTTTTGGGGGCGTGGCTGTATAATTAAAGCCACAAACTATTTAAAGATCTCATAGCGCGAGGACCATTGCCTTGTTGTGGTTCTAGTTTACGGTTCCCAATAGTGCTTTATGGTCTGTGTATTTCTGGTATTTTGATCTCGGTTTTCCTGACTATTCTCCATTCTGTAATCCTGTGGCTCTGTGATTGGTTCTCGCTTCCCTGATTTCTGGTTTCCCTGACGCGGCTTGTCCCTGACTATTCTATATCTAACAACGTTTAAGGCCTGCCATTCTAAGGACCGGTAAACGTTGTCATATTTATTATCCTATACACACTTCATGTTGGGTCACTAGGTATCATGACACCGTGGCAGGATGGTGTGTGACAAGGGGGAGTAACAGTATAGCATCACCCTCCCGCTTACATCCTGTGCAGGAAGGGGGGAAATAATTCATCCCTGATTGTCCAGTGGGCTCTCTGATGGTCCGTTGGACTGCTGGTGCAGCCACAATCCTCCCAGTGTGGCACTCTGTGATGACGTCAAAGCACAGGCTTAGAAACCCGGTATCTGCATTCTTACTACCTCACAAACCATGAGGTAGGGAGTCCGGCTGCACCACGGACCACCAGTGAGTCAATTTCTAGGGAGCCAGCAAAGAGCCTGCAGTATCTAGCTCTGACGCCAGCGGCGTTCTTCTTCATTTGGTGTCCAGGGCACTTGCACCCACAGCCTTCATGTGGTGTCCAAGGCAATTGCACCCACAGCCCCCCTAATATTGCTGCAGGGTTAGCAGGAGTTATATTAACCAATATTTTAGTAAGGAGTTTGAAATCATTATTTCATATAGTGATTTGCCTATAGGAAGTTGGGAGGGATGGCTGGGTCTTTGTTGGGATGTAACTTGGACTTTGACTAGATAAATGGCATTAAAAGGGGGTGTTAAAATGCTGTTCAGCTGGCTTTTCAGGATTTTAGAGTAATCAGTCGTAAAGCTTGTCGGGTCTTTTCCTTCCTCTCCCGTTTTTATTCCCCAAGCTATCTCTTCCTCCCGAATTGAGGCATTAAGAATTTCTATTTGATCATTGGTTAGTCTAGGTGGGTCTGCACCACTTAATAACTCATCTCTATCACCGTTTCATACGGCTGCGATTTAAAAAATGTTAGAAAAGTAAGTGTGGAAAACGGAATTGATTTCCACTGAATCCGTGGTAAAGGTTCCATCTGGCTATGTGGATGACACGGTACCACCCTGATTTGGGCTGAGCTCTATGCAAGAGGAGTTTACCCATCCTTCCCGACCAGCGGAAATATTTCTTTTTATAGAATTCTAATCGTTTTTTTGCTTCTTCAGGCAAAAATGAGCCTAATAATTTATTGTGGTGTTCCTGACAGGGGCTCGACAGAGCAAAGCCAGGCCTATACACCTGGCCATCGATCACGAGTGAGGGGGGGAGCAGTGGTATCTATAGTCAACGGGCCGGGGACGGCATAGTTACATAGTTACATAGTTACATAGCTGAAAAGAGACTTGCGTCCATCAAGTTCAGCCTACCTCACATTTGTTTTTTGCTGTTGATCCAAAAGAAGGCAAAAAAAACCCAGTTTGAAGCACAATTTTGCAACAAACTAGGAAAAAAATTCCTTCTTGACCCCAGAATGGCAGTCAGATTTATCCTTGGATCAAGCAGTTATTACCCTACATTGAAAGATTATATCCTTGAATATTCTGTTCTTGCAAGTATGCATCCAGATATGTAATAAACAAGAACAGCTGGATATCCTGACCAAAAAGTAAATAAGAATTAAAATTTAGCTTTTATTAGATATTTTAAAAACTTTATAGAAAATCTAAATAGTTCCAATTGGTAAGCATAAACATAGGTAATTTAACAAATAAACCAAATATAAGTGCTTTTTAACTGAGGTATATACAAATTTGATAGGGATAAAACAAAAGAAGAATTAGTTTATTTTATGTATTGAAGTGGTCTGGGTGTAGTGTCCCTGTTCCCTTAAAGGACCACTATAGTGCCAGGAAAACATACTTGTTTTCCTGGCACTATAGGGTCTCTAGGTCCCCCCCACCCTCAGGGCCCACCTCCCGCCGGGCTCTAGGGTAAGGAAGGGGTTAAATCTTACCTGTTTTTCCCCGCCGGGCTCCCTTGGCACGGGGAACCCTCCTGCTCCTTTTCGCTGTCATCGGCTGAATTCTCAATGCTTTCCTATGGACGCTGGCGTCTTCTCACTGTGAAAATTACAGTGAGAAGCGCGGAAGCGCCTCTAGCAGCTGTCAATGAGACAGCCACAAGAGGCTGGATTAACCCATTTGTAAACATAGCAGTTTCTCTGAAACTGCTATGTTTACAGCAGAAAGGGTTAATCCTAGATGGACCTGGCACCCAGACCACTTCATTAAGCTGAAGTGGTCCTTTAACTCTGCAATGTAAAAAATAACCGTTTTTTTGAGAAACTGCAATGTATACATTTCAGAGTTAAGTCTGCCTCTAATGGCTGTCTACACATAGCCACTAGAGGAGCTTCTTGCAGTTTCACTTAGTTTGACTACGTGAAATGACGCTGGACATCCTCATGTTTCGAAAAATAAAAGATTGCGATTGTTTATAAAAAAAGTGGGCGTTTGAGTTATTTGGAGCATAAAGATATCTTATGAATAATGAGGTTGTTAGATTTATTAAGCAGAATGGTTACTTCCCTTGAAATGGAAAAATAGGGGTCAGAAATACATGTTTTTATCCATCTCACTGCCCAAAATCTAGGAGGATCCTCTATCAACAATGGATGCAGCTGTTGAGATTCTCCCTGGACTGCAAAGCAGACTTACAAAAAGGTGGTTCCATGGGCGCCAGATGCTGGCTTGTGTATTGACTTGGGACTGATGGATCGGGACATATCTCTATGCTTAGACTATGCCATTTTTAACTTGAGATATGTCTGAGGTTGGAATGGGCTGACGGTCCATCAACTAGGGCTAGAATTATTCCTAATGCGACTTTACCAGTGTCTCTTGTTGTTTACTCAGTATTACTCAGATTGCTCCTGTGATGTTTCATTGTCATTTTACTATTATTTTAAGCCTTGTTTTCCCTTGTCTAACATTTACTATGTCTACAAATCGTGCAGATATTTTGACATGCTTTGATATCTCTTTTTATAATTTAAGATGACACGTGACATTTATTTGAGTTATATTATTTGATTTTAATTTTGCAAAATGTTATTTCTGCCAATTTACATTCTCACATTTATTCTGTACAAAGCTAACTGTGGTTCGGATGTATGCTGGCCATTTAAGCCTGTATTATCATCTCATTAAAAATATAATTTACAACAAAAAAATTATAGTAATGTACCCTATGGATTTCTGCGATAGAAGGCAGGCTGTATAGAGCCAAACTTCTACCGATCCAAGTGCAACTTATAGACTCCAATAGACACAAACCACTACTGATACAAATTAAACTTCTTATAAAAGGGGCGTTTAAAGAAAAAGTGAATTGTTATATAGAAAGTAGGGGGAAAATGGATCTTTCACTGAGCCAGATATTTGGTGTAGACATTTTGACAGTGAGTTATTTGCTCAGTGAACAAACTAACATGTTTCTATGGCTGTAAATACCCCTCCAAGCATACACTGCAATGCAGAAATTTGTCTTGCAACCAGGAGGGCATCGTTAAGGATCAGTGTTCTGCGCACTCATTATCCCTCCTGTTTATTTTTATAGAAAACATGCCAAAGCTGCTGCAAACCCATCTCGGATTATGACATCCATGACTCAAGATTTGGAAGCAGCTCTTTAAACTGGAAGCCAATTAAAAGCAGTTGTTCTTGGAGAGAAAAGCTGGGTCCGGTATTTGGCTACTGTAAGAATTATGGAATGCCTCATTATTTTTAAATAACAAATCATGCTGCTGCTTTAACGAGCTGTTTGCCATTAACCCTAAGATCGAATCCCCTGCTTCTTTCTTTTACAGTTCCTTGTACGCACACCAAAGAGATCTTCAAAGTAACAAAAATCCCAGATAATTCTGCAAAAGGGTGGATTTTGATTTGAAGATCTAACTTTTGATGTGTACAAAGTAACCTCTGCCCCTAATCAAACTGAGCCTATAATTGTGTGCGTAACACAGCAGGAATATCATTAGGACTGTCCCAAATAAACAGAACCGTCTGGCTAGGCAGAGGTAGGCTGGTCTGAGTGGCAGGGGTGAAATTATTTCCTTTCGCTGGTATGATAAGTCTGTTTAAATCACAATTTAAATCCCTAGTCAGTAAGACTCGATATAAATCAAGATTTGTAAAGTCTCATTCTTGCTGGTAGTTCTAACATTTAATATTTACGACCAGATAAAAATGTCATATTTAGATTAGGTAAAACGGCTATATTAGAACTGATTTTAGTTTAATGGGTTAATCACTCATGTTTGGAGAATGACTTAAATAGTTTTATTTAACTAAAACAATACGATTATATAACATATTATTAAATACTTATTTCACTCATTGACATGCAAATTAATTTATAACTTTTTTGACATGCGTTTTTCTGGATTTATTTTTGTTATTCTGGCTCTCACTGTTAAAATACACCTACCATTAAAATTATAGACTGATCATTTCTTTGTCAGTGGGCAAACGTTCAAAATCAGCAGGGGATCAAATACTTTTTTCCTCACTGTGTATATATATATATATATGTGTGTGTGTGTGTGTGTGTGTTTGTATTATACATAGTTAAAATGTAATAGTAATAAGCTTATTAAAGTGAAGTAATGAGATGTAACAGTTTCACAAGACCAGGAATGGCCACCCCTTCCAGCTGTTGCGGTGTAATGTGTCTGTCATAAAGTCACATGAAAAATACACCAGCAAATTTATACCCAAAGATAGCCAAATTCCATTGCACTATACTTGGATCATCTGCGTTTCCAATTTGAGCCACTAGAGGGCTTCTGTGCACCTTAGACTACATGCACCATCACCTGTGAGTGCCTGTATACTTTCAGACACGCAATTAGTGCGTCCTATTTAGTTACAATCCTCACTGAGCTCCAGGCAGTATCATACAGATACATTGGTGCAAATAGCCACTTTGACAATTTCTGCTTTGCTTCCTGATCTCATTACTTTTTGGCAGTCCCACGCTTTCCTAAATTAGTTTGTGATTGATATTGTAATTTTGTTATTTACTTTTTGGATATAACCTGAACTCTCTGGAATTAGATAATCTTGCATTGGTGGCTACAGGCTGCCATTGATGTTGTCATTTGCCCTGATTCTGATTCAGAGCTAACTGCCAAAAATGGAACTACAAGTCAGTTCCACCATGTTTAATTGCAACTGGGGAAATCCTCAGCCAGCTTAATGCAAGATTACCAAAGCACAAAGCAAGGGCTGTCAATACAGTCATAGTGAATTTCAAATTTTAGGTCAAGATGGCTTGTAGAATGTTTGAAATTCAACCATTTTTAAAATTCCAGGCGAGCTAACGTGAATTCTGTGCATATTTGGTATCTATTATCTGTACACATAGCATGCTGGGAAAGACAAATAATAATTGCAAGCTGATTTCCCCCCTCCCCCATCTGTACCACCCACTTTCTCCTCTTTGATTTGGTTGGAGTAACCCTTTAAAGACTGAGCACTCACTCATCTTCATTGGCACAAATTAAACAAAATTATTGTAGCTTTAATACGAAGCAGTCATAAAGGTTTTAGCACACAAAGTTCCTTTTGCCAAGAACGATTAAATGTGGCTTTAAACCTGTTATAAACCCTTTTATTATAGTGAGTGCTCTATTTAAACGACTCAGTAAACAAGTAAATAACGTGATTTTTGGAAGCACCTTGCAGGATATCTACTATGTTTTTAAGATAGTGCTTACTTTAAACTTTACAAGAATATGATCAAATCTTTGTTTTTAGAATATTCTAAAGAGCTCAAATCGTTTGCGAGCAAGGGAGCTGATTCCTTCATCCAGAACCTTTGCATATTGGATGCGCTGGTAAAGCACAGCTTAAACTATCTGTAATGTTGGCAAAGGATTGTGGAATCGGGGAGCTACAAAAACAAGCCCATATGGCAAGCAGAAAGATCTGTATGTTTCTAAGGTCAGATATAAAAATGTCTCTGTTGTACTGAATGTTGACAGAATCATCAGAAATACCAGGTCAGAAACTAGTTACTACTGAGATTACTTGGATCGGGGAGCACATAAAAATAATTATAAAGAAATAGGTTAATATTAAAAATAATAATGAGAAAAAAAAATAATAGAATATGTCGTTAGGACAAGCAATGCCAGAACATTCCATTGGTTCCAAAATGGTTCCTGTAATTTGATGGGGCCGTTGGAAATTATTGTACCTCTGAGTAAAAATTGCTGCTTCCCAACCCCTCCACCTTCCCAGGTAAACATTAAAATATTCTAGAATGAATATACAGATGTTGAATTTATGGCTTATTTTTTTTTGCTTTACATATATATTAATAAATAAATCAGGTGTTATGGCTTGCTATAAAGCATAGCTCCCAAGTGTCCCTAATTAGGAGCACATATTTTGGGCACAAATATCTCTGTCCCTCTATTGTAGGAGCTCCATATTTATTAAAACAATAAATGTGTTTAGAAATCAGTCTGTGTACATAAAATGCTTTGTTCTTGTTCTAAATTACAATTTAGCTGCATAAATTGTTGTTAGTAATTCACTTAAAATTTATCGGAACATCCCCGGCCCTGACTCCACCCCCACTCACACCCCTAAAATGGAAGTGTCTCTCTTTGTCCATTTGAAATGTTGGCAAGTATGATTTAATTCGCACAGACAATGGGAAGATTTATGAAAGTGCCGTGTTCTGAAAAGTGACAAAGTAGTAAAATTGGAGTAATGATTAAAATGCAATGATTCTGTTGGTCTCCACGGGGATTGCTCAGTTTTTTTTTTTAACTGCACAACTTTTCAGAACACAACATACATATATATCTTATTACAATACACAAAAGATACTAACATGAGGCTGTGAGTAGGTGGAATGGCTTTCAGATATTGCTGTCTTAAAAGAACACTATAGTCACTATAACAACTACAGCTTATTGAATTTGTTCTGGTGAGTAGAATCATTCCCTTCAAGCTTTTTGCAGTACACACTGTCTTTTCAGAGGAAATGCAGTGTTTACATTACAACCTAGGGAGAACTCCAGTGGCCACTCCTAAGATGGCTGTTAGAGGTGCTTCCTGGGGCAGGGATGCACAGTGTGCAGTACTGCCATTCAGTGTCTCCACCCTCTGCATGGAGACTCTCAACGTTCCCCTCAACGTTGATTCAATGCACCTCTATAAGGAGATGTTGGTTGGCGTAGCACGGCTGCAACCCTCATAATGTCCTGCATGCCTGTGACTGGCAGAGTATTATGGGAAAAGCCCAGCGTTGGACACACACTACTGACACAATTATTTAATTTAAAAGTAATTCACATTCATCTGGTGTCAATTCACCGGGTGCTGTTTGCCCACAGAGGAAAAAGAATTCAGTTAACATAGTAATTATCTAATTAGGTATTCTAATAATTAGCAGTAGGCAATTTCCCTAGTGAGTAGTATCTCCTAATGAGGAACATGGCCACAGTTTGAGATGAGCTGACTGTGATGGTTTGATGCTGTTAAATAAATCTTTAGAAAGATAGGACGAGAGTTGACTCCCTGCTGCTATTACTCCAGCTGAGCTCTGTTAGCCTTATGAACCCATTATCCAAACTCCTGGCTTATTGTCGTTATCCTCATTATCTAGGTATTTAAACCCGACGCTTCCGCACGCTTCTTGCTGCATCGTGTTAGCATTTAAACTGATTAAGCCAATTTGTGCTCTGATCCTGTTTTGTGGATCTGAATCGCGTTCTCTTTATTCAACAGGAATGGTGGGTATTTTCGCAAAGCCCATCATTTTAGGTGGTCCATAACCCCCAGCAAGAGGATAATGAGGATCGACATGTGGAGATGGATCTGGCCAAAACAGTCTTCATGTGTCCAACAATTACATCTAAACTCATGCTTGACCATTACCATCTAATTACTAACAATTTGTAATCAGTTGTGAGATTGTATTGTCAATTTGCCTCTTCTTCCCTCTTCTCGGCCACTCGGCTTATAGAAAATCATTGGCTTGGGGCGTCATCGATAGGATTAGAGCATCAGTTTAGACTTTTACCAAAAATGGTTTTAATAGAATCTTACTGTGATTGTAAATAAGACTTGGTAGCTTTTTTTATTTTAGATTTTATTAAGCATTTTTCTCTGTTTATTACTTTTTTGTCTTTTTTGTAATGTCTATTTTATCCTATTAAACTATACAGTTCAGTACAGTTTTGCATATTTGTTATGTTTTGCAGTGTTTTTTTTTCCGCTTGTTCACTGTCTCATATGCCTAATATTGCAAAAATGTTTCCTGACGGGAAATCCAGTTCTTTTCAATAAGTCGCCCACCATCTATCTACATATATATATATATATATATATCATACATGCCCACACACTACCAATACAAACAATAAAAAAAAAGTTATAAAACGTATTTAACCTTGGACTTCTTGGTGGGTCTATGCATCTGTAGGCAGATCTTTCCCACAACAGGAAAAGGCACTCCAATTAGGTACGTCTCATTCTAGTCAATGTGGACATATTTCATCTCATAATTTCCTGTCCAAGAAAAGATTATGGGATAAGTAGCTTATTCCCAAAGACCAGCTCCAATCATCACATGGGACGATTTGATCTTGGCTTTAAACTGAGAGCAGATATATCACGGTCGCGTTCAAGAATGTCCATTTTAGATCTATTTCAATGGAAATTGGTGCAGGAAATAAAAAGGCCCTTTCATTGAAAATGCAGACACTTTGGGAATGGTGGCTTGATCGAATTTCTAAGGCTTAACTTGTGGCAGAAGAAATGGAATTACCAAATATATAAAAATACCAAGACGACAGGGCAAATAGACATTCAAAGAAGACGCAGAAAAACCTTTCAATGTGCTTTCCTTGTGGCAATGTTCTATTATTAGTAAGCAGAACCTATGGTTTCAACCAATGGAGAGTATTTGCTGTTTAATTTCAACATAAAATGGTTATTCCAAGTACCAAAGAATTGAAGGTCATGCTGCCTGCAGTCTGTATACGCAGCATTTTCCTATTAAACTCTTGTCAAATGTTTTTTTATTAAAAGGTTTTCATTTTTAACAATAATAATCATTGTAAAAAAAATGAGATATTTGGAATAAAGAATAAAAATACATATAAATCAAACAAATAAAAAGAAACGAAGGGGGGGGGAGGGGGGTGATATCCATCCATTATAAAATTGATAACATATCAGTGTCAAATAAGGTGTAAAAGCACTCCACGTTAAATAGTGTACAAACAGTGTCGTACAGGGCCGGACTGGGAAAAAATTCTTCCCGGGCATTTTTTAATTACAGCGGAAAAGGGGGCGGGGCTAGATAGTGTGTGTTTTTTCATCCCCAATGACAAGCACGCCCCATCACAAAGTGAGCATGTTGGTTCAATGCTCATCCAGGGTAGACCATGTGCAGAGCTCTGCTGAAGAGCTCTAGCATGAGAAAAAAAGCCCTGTATTTGTTCTGCACAGTGCAAGCAAATTTAATAACATGCTTGCACTGTGTTTGCATGAAACTTGTCTCAGGGGTTTCCATGATTGGGATACTCACTGTATCCCATTTATGGAGATTACTAAATGTTTGCTTACATAGAATCTAGTGTGTGCATAGGGGATGCAGAGTGTGTATATCAGAAATGTAGTGTGTGTGTAGGGGATCTAGTGTGTGTTTGAAGGACCCAGAGTGTGTATAAGAGATCTAGCGAGTGTGTGTGTGTGTAGAGGATTCGTAGTGTATATAGAGATCTAATGTGTGTATATCTGTAGATGATCCAGAGTTGGGTAAGAGATCTAGTGTTTGTCTGGAATATAATGTGTTTAGGGGTGCAGTATGTGTGTGAGGGGTTCTGTAGTATAAATACATATATGTTTGGAAGTATTGTGTGTGTGTGTGGTTCAGTGTGTTTGGGGGTTGCTGTGTGTATGTGTGAGGTGTGCAGTGTGTGTATGTGTGAGTGGTGTAGTGTGCATTTGTGAGGACTATAGTGTGTGTGTGTGTGTGGGTGCAGTATGTGTGTGTAAGGGTGCTGTGTGAGGGTGCTGTGTGTGTGTGTGTGAGGGTGCTGTGTGTGTGTGGGTGCAGTATGTGTGTGTGCGAACAATAGTAAAAGGAGAGGCACATAAACTCCAATCATAAGAGTATATTCGTTTGACATTATCCTTCTACATGCTTCAGTGGTAAGTTAATGATTCTGTTGTGTTTGATGGCAATCTGAGGTGCATTTCATAGATCAGAGGTCACATTTACAGTGTGCCATTCATTAGCTGAGAGCGGTCAGCTCAGGTAAAAGGGCAAACCATTACTAAACAGTTTTCCCCATTACCAGTGATCCAAACCAGGACAGTCCTGGGCCTCCTGGCATCATAACCACTACTGATGTAGCGGTTATGATGCTTGAAGTAGCCCTTTAGCGACAACGACATCTGCTCAAAATTTTATATCATACTATCCTGAGGAACGTACCTGGTCTCTAACAGCACCTTCGCAAAGTGTATGATGCCATTTTTCAAACAACAAAAGTTAGCTTACAGAATGTCATCTATAAACAACAGCTTGAAGGAATAGTTGGAGACATGGTGTAGCTCTCTGTAGCTGACAGAGAAAGAACGTTAAGCAAATTGTCTTTTAATAAAAACGATCTACCTTCAATGAGTGACCAATGACTGAATAGTCTTGGGATTTTTTCCATTAAACATGAATATGCACAGAAACTGCATTTTAAGGATCAATTTAAAGATTTTGCATTTTTTCACCTCAACTAAAATTGCATTCTTTTTTTCCCCAGGATAGTTATTGGGATACACGATCTTTGGATGTTCCCACTGATTGGCTACTATGGCCGTCTGCCTTCAGAATGTGGAGCATTTATCCCATCAGTAATCCTATTAGAAAGTCACTAAGTAAAATAAAATGTGAGTTATTTTTGCTTTGGATCACTTGACATTGAGTCACCAGAGCTTTCTTGCCCTTTTAATGGAAAAGCTCTAAAGAGGCATATCCTAGCCATAAGGCAACCTTCGACACTCCATGTGTTGTTGACTACATCTCGGAAGATGCTCTTCCAGCCATAATGCTGACGAAGCATCAAGGGACGTATAGACCACAACATTTGGTTTGCCAAAAGTTGTTTACCCCTGCCTTTAGGAAAGGGCCTGTAAGGAGCCTTTTTTTTTACCTTTTTAAAGAAATGACATTGTTGAGGCCTAGCCTTGAGTTAAAATAAGTATTCTATGATAGAATATCACTTCATATTATGGTCAGATGATTGAACTAAAATCATAACATATTTTAACATGGAATATTTTCTACTTAACCCTTTTAGTGAGGGGGGAGTGGAAAAGTTAGATTGGGGGATATATGACCAGGGGTTTGTTGTTATGGTATGAGACTGCAAGATTTTTAATGGAAGCCCTTCCTTACAACCAGCCTCCCCACAAACTAAACACACACATCCTCATCACACCCCCAAACCCAGACAAAACGTGCAGCCTCCTCCACTCAGTCTTCAACACATGCAGACTGGTGTAGGAGAGACAGTGGTAAATGCTAGGTATGATGAAAACTAAAGAAGAATAGTAGAAAAAAGACGGAAGTTGGGGAACAGTGTAAGACACGTTCGGCGTGAGATGGGTAGAAAGACACTGGAAAAAAGCGACTGGTAGGAAGATGGGTAATAGAGGAAAATAAGAGATAAAAAGGGGGAGAAAAAAGACTACACGGAGATGTGGGATTGGGGCAGCAACTGGATGTTTGCCGATGGCAGTAAAATTCTGGGACTGGCACTGCATAAACTTATTAATATATTGCTACTTAGTAAATTGGTTAATAAATCTAGCAATGCAAAACTGGATTAATAATTATCATCATTTCAGTGTAGGGAAGATCTATAGACTTTGTTCCGGGTCAAGACAAACAATTTGTGCTAATCTTATATTAGGAGTAAAATATAAAATTGAGTGCTCTTGACCTTGTACTTTTAAATTTAAATGAGCAAGACCCTTACCTTATTTTTCCATCTCCGCATTTAGGGATTTGAAAATGTTTTCTGAGAGTCTTTATTTAATGTCCAGTTTTCATTTAAAATAAGCACATACAGCCTGATTATCTAACATTCTAAACAGATTAGAGCTGAAAGAAGGGTCTGTAAATATGCTTCTTGTTGGGATCAGAATGTAATTACAGCTACTCTGGAATCTGGATTAAGAAACTCAATGGCTGAATTGTTGGTTAATGTCTCCGCAGATTGCTGCTTTTAATCTTAACGTTTGAATGTTCGTTACTGGATGGGACGTCAACCTTGGTTTGTATATATGGAGAATACAGAGTATTAGACAAGTGATTTGATGGCTTCAGTCAGGGCCGTTGCTCTAAATCCTTTTCTTTTTAGAAATTTGAGAATATTTCAACATTTCGGGTTTGTTTTGATGATGATGATGATGAGACTAGATTTGCCACCTTGTTTACATTTTCGGACACCTAAACGATTAAATGCTGCAGGAAGGCTCAATACTGGTATTGATTTAATTTTGCTAATTGATCATTTATTGTTTTTAGGGAATCAGCTATAGAAGCAATCACAGAGATTTTTATTGTCTTAAAAACAAAAATTTACTTTCATGAAGTGGTTTTGGTGTAGAGATCATGCCCTTGCAGTCTCTTTGCTCAAGTCTCTACCATTTAGGAATTAATCACTTTGTTTATGCAGCCTTAGTCACACCTTCCCTGTCTGTAACTCACACAGCCTTCCTAATCATTGCCTGAAAAAGGAAGTCTATATTTACTAGCTTTCTTGCTGCATAGTGTGTTTCATTTAGAATTTACAATCTTCTGCTCTTTTAATTTCCTGCTAGAGCATGCAGCAGCCTCCTGTGTGTGATTAAAGTTCAGTTAACAGAACAGGAGATAATAAACACTCATTCTGCATATCTGATCAGGAACAAGGTTGGATTCTGTGGCTCTTTAACAGCACGTCCGACCAAGCTCTTGTTCCCCAAAAATTCCTCCCAGAGCACAAAGAGTTGAACAACCTTCAAGTATAACTAAAACATGGCAGTCCTTAATGAAATGACAGAAGAGAAGAGCTGCTTCCATATAGGGCGGCCTATACCATGCTTTTCAACAGTTCTGATTTAGGAGAGACAGTCCCAATTTTCATGACCTGTCCCACCGTCCCAACTTTCTTTGTGTCCCGCCTTTGGGCTCTGAATGCGCTGGTCTTGGAAGATTGGCAGTCAGCCTGGGGTGTATTCACACCAGATTGACCTGACAGTAATGTTGACTGATTGTCCCCTGTCCAGGCGGCTCTGCCTAATTTGTGGCAGAGCCAGTGAAACAGTTACCGGTGGGCATGGGTAAAGGGGGCAGACCAGTGATACAATTATTTCACTGGCTCTGAAACAAATTAGGCAGAGCCGCCTGGACAGGGGGCAGGTCCGTCAACCATGACTGGCAGGTCAACCTGATGTGAATACACCCCAGTCTGCCTGCCAATCTTCCAAGACCAGCGCATTCAGAGCAGACCCAAAAGCAGGACACAAGGAAAGTTGGGACGGTGGGACAGGCCATGAAAAATCCTAGATTGGGACTGTTGAAAAGCATGGTATAGGCTGGCCCTACATGGAAGCAGCTCTTCTGTCACTTCATTAAGAACTGCCATGTTTTAGTTGTACTTGAATAGTACTCTGTAACAAGTGTAACCCCATGTATTGTGCACACATACATTCTAGATCTTCAGCTGATCCTAAGTGATGCCATCATACATCATCACTGGGTATCATACCCAAAATAAAGTGCACTATAAAAGCAGTTGATTCTTCTGAATGCAGCTTCAGTTTGGCGTTGCCGTAATGGAGCTTCACATTTTCGAGTTGACATCTTGAATGTGAATCCCGCACATGCATTTATATATTGCCTGTCGTTGTCACTCAGGTGGCTGACAGCCGAGCGCTACACATAGTATAAAGCACATGCAGCTTTTTGTGTCTCTGCCCTGTCCCACTTTACTTCTATAAAATATTTTCGCTGCTCACAAGAAATCTATTCATTTGATTTATTTTTGGAAGCTGTGTTTTTTTGTCTTTTTCCCTCAGGGGGATTTGGATCTCCATCACATTTTTTATATATTTTTTTCCTGTTCTTGACGTTTGTTCTTTGCTCGATTGCCAGTACTGCTGAGAAGTGAACCTTCCTGCAGAGACCTAAAATTATATATTTTATATATTTCTTTTTTAAATTCTCTGGACTGATCCTTTTACCGTTGTAGAATTTAAACCTATGAATAAATGAATCTGAGCTTTAAATAACGTTAGGTGTCTAGTGGCATGATTTCCCACCCCACCTCCCCCCTTCGTATGATATGTACCAGTAAAGTCCCAGATTGACTTTTTTTTTTTTTTTTTTTTAATTCTTTATTTTATTTGTGCATGAAAAATCACATATAGCACACCAAGCCACAACAGCCAGGGCATGCAGAGTCAAACAAAGATTTGCATTAAGTAGACAGGGGAAAAAACTTTGCACTTTTTTGTTTTAGATTATTATCGCTTGACACACATATTGTACATAAACAGGCTTACTAAGAACAGGTTGAACATAGATAATTTCTAACTGCGTTGCCTTAGATTATTAAAGATTAGTGGATCTCGAAGTATGCTTGAAAAACTTTGCACATTTTTGGATTATTATCGCTTGACACACATTTTATACAGAAACCGGCTTGCTACACAGATAATTGGGCTTCTCTATAAACATGCTTGATAATTATGAGTGATAAGAGTTGTGTATAGTTAGAGTCCTGCTTATGTATGGTAACCATAGCACCGTTGGTCTGGGTTGGCTACACGCCAGGTGGGCCCCGTCAGCACAGGTAGAGGTGATAAATGGCGTGGGGGTTGCAGCTGGGTAAAGAGTGGTGGGTGCTCTCCGGGCTGTGTTTAGTCCCAGGGTCGGTTCATGCCAGGTAGGTCATGTGAGGCAGGGTCTTTGAGTCCCGGTGTGGGCTAGAATGGGGCCGGAGCAGGGTGTCGCCAGGTATCTTGGCTGCCTTGGCATGCTTTGCGTCGGCGCTTGTCGTGTGGTTGTCTCCCCTGCCCTGTCTGCATCAGGGTTGTGGCTGTGGGATGGTGCCACTGACCTTTCCAGCTACCGGTTCTCCGATGTCTGCCTCTGCCTCCTAGCAGCTTGCTCTTGTGTAGTTTAAGGCTGCGTTGCCGATAGGGGACTTCCCGGTTCTGCCCGCCGCCATTTTAAGTGAGCGGAGTGCTGCTGCTTCCTCCCGCCCGCTCCCGTCTGGCAGGGCTTGTTTGCAGGTGTTTGGGCTTGTAGGGGTGCCATGGTGGACCGTGATGACCCCCAGCGGTCCAAGGGGGGGGGGGAGAGATTCTGCGTCTGCAGGACTTCGGGACTGGAGGACCGGCCGCGTCCCCAGCCCCGCATCAACCGCTAGGCCGCAAGTCGGACCTGCCTTGGCTAGTGTCTCCTGGGAGCCTGTGATGCCTCTGTCCCGTTCCCACCAGTAGCTCTGTGGAGTGAGTGAGCGTGAGACCCATTTAGCTTGTCTGGGTCGGGGTAAGGGGGGCTTAAAGTCGGCTGTTTGGTGGGAGCTCTGGATGCTTGCGACTGCTCCGCATGGCGGTCAAGCTCCGCCCCCCCCCAGATTGACTTTTTTAATGTGTGTTTGGTCACTTTTTTACTTAGCTCCTTTACTGTACCTTTAAATATTCTGATATTTGTTTCACTGCCAGGAATTTAACCCTTTCTAATTCACTTGTACCCTGAACCTTAAAATCTCATTTACTTGTTCCCTGAACTTTATCATGTGATATTTTGTATACACAAAATCAAATTGCAATGATTTCATATTCAGCTGTTTCCAGTACAAAATTACCGCACATTTTAGTGTATTCTCATCAATATACAGCTGTTTGTTTTTTTACAGCATTGACAAAATAGATTTTGGTAATTCAGTAATTTCACACATCACAAAATGATTGTTTTTTTCATCAATTTATTTACAAAAGACTTTGCAAGTATAAAAAATATATATATACACAACAATACAGGTTTTTAGAGTCTCTAAGATGGATCATCAACATTGAAGATTTCAGGATCTGACACCCTGAAGGGACACTTCTTCTTAAGGTTAATTAAGGTATATTGTCAGCATTATTTGGCATACATAAGTCTTCACAGATGAAAAGGAGTGAGCACACTGCACCTGTCTGACGCATTTCACAATTAGAACAGGCATTTCACAAATATAGCACTTGACCTTCACAAAAAGACCTTGAAATTTTCTGATGTTGGAAGATCCTCTGAGGATAGACTAATGAAACATTAAATATTCAGTGCAATTTTAGCTTTTTATAGGGATGCCAAACATTCCCCACCCTAAAAAAAAACAGTAATATATTCACTGCACAATGAAAAGCCCTACATTTAAGGGATGCGTAAAAAAAAAGGAAGACCAAATCTCACCATAATCAGAATTGTACAAACATCTGTAGATAAAAAGAAAACAGGGCAATTAATTATTTGTGTTGCTTGGTGACCAACTCTGGTCGTAAGCAAATAGTGTATAGGAGAGTTAAAGGACATACTCGTTTTTCTGGCACTATAGTGCCTTGAGGGTGCTCCCACCCTCAGGGACCCCCTCCCGCCGGGCTCCGGGGAGAGGAAGGGGTTAAAATCTTACCTTTCTCCAGCGCCGGGCGGGGAGCTCTCCTCCTCCTCTCCTCCTCCATAGTGACATCATCGGCTGAATGCGCATGCGCGGCGGGAGCCGCGGGTGCATTCAGCCAGTTCATAGGAAAGCATTTACAATGCATTTACATTGATTTTCACAGTGAGAAGCACGCAAGCGCCACTAGAGGCTGGATTAACCCTATTATAAACATAGCAGTTTCTCTGAAACTGCTATGTTTATAAAAAAAAGGGTTAATCCTAGATGGACCTGGCACCCAGACCACTTCATTAAGCTGAAGTGGTCTGGGTGCCTATAGTGGTCCTTTAAGTGTTATGTGTTTTCCACAAGCTAAACAAGATTCCCAATAAGATGTTCTGATCATATCACATCCTATCAGGGACATTAACACCATATTGTACAGGGTTACTTACTAGAATTTAAAGTGAATTTCAAATTTAAGGTCAGATCGAGAAGCCGACCTGAAAACAAAACTGAGAATTTTTCTAGTTAAACTATTTCAACCTTAAAGGAACAGTATACTATCAGGGATAGAAACATGTATTCCTGACATTGTCGTGTTAATCTAACTATTTAGGTCTTCAGCCCCCTTGCACTGCATAGGAAAGGTGATTTTACGAGGCTGGCTCCACCTCCATAGGTGAGATCATCAAACTTTGGGAGGCTATTGCGCATGCGTGGCACAACGCAACCCTTCACCAAACAGCATCTCCTCACAGAGATCCATTGAATGAATGCAGCTCTATCTTTTCTCTGAAAAGCCTGCAGAAACAGCCTATAGACACCAGAACCACTACATTAAGTTGTAGTGGTTCTGGTGACTATAGTGTCCCTTTAAATTTGAATTCACCCTAACTTCTCACTTTAGTGAATAACCTTACATATTATATTTCAGGGGAGAGAAAATGGGATATTGTATCTATGACTTATCACAGAAAGCGGACATAGATCTTGTTTACATGCTCCACGGTAATACAGAATAAGTGCACCCATCTATGACATTTATATAGTCTGTAAAAGAGCATGTTGGAAATCCAACGGGGAGAAATCTGTGCCAGGTCATAGTTCTCTTTGGATTCTTGTGTCATGTTAATACCCTTCATCCATTATAATTATGCCAGTTGGTAGGGCCAGCAGCATTGACTTTAGCAATGGGATAAGATACTAGATCCATGGTGGGAACAATGAACCCACAGGGTATTTTTCTCAGATGCCCAAATGTTAGCACAGATCTTTGCTCTGACTCATCCGTGTCATAATTACACGGCACATGGATCCCAGTTAATTATTCTTTAGTGTAATTTTATTTAAATAGAGTGCCACGTAATGAGTGGATGGAGTCAAGTCATTTAATACATATTTGGCAATATGTTTTCCTCCCATTGTGTATAGGGAATTATTTTGTGCCCTCTACCTGTTAATGGAATTAAACAAAAACAAAACAAAAAAACTAAACTTACATGTACCATGCAGATTTACTAGGTGACTTTGTTTGTTTGTGATTTGAACAACCATGCTAAATAAATGCGTAATGAGATAGGTTTTGTTCCTACGTGACAACCATTTCTGCACTGCAGAACATGTAGCATAAATAAAAATAAATTACATCAAGAATTAAACATCATAAAAACACACATTTAGCACAACTCTAACACTATTTTTAAAACAAAAAATCAGTAGTAAAATATTCAAGTATCTCATAAATTGTAAAATGTATTTTCAATTTTAAAGGGACAGTATCCATTGTTGAGTTTTGTTTGTTAAACTTTGTTTTTTATAGTTATAACAAACGCCCAGTTTTCTTTTTTTTTGCCTTACTGTGTACAATTTGGCAGGCATACGAGCTACCCTACTCCTAGTTCACAAAACAATAAGAGCTGTTCCTCTACCTGTCGCTACAGCTGACATACCAAACTATAATTCTACAGCTGCTATCAAACTACAATGCCCATAACCCTCTTTGAAGCTGCAGCTGGCAGAGTATTCTGTGAATTCATGTAAAATAAAGGGGGATGGTTATATATCAACAACTTAGAGGAACACTTAAGTCACTCACACCACTTCATCTCAATGAAGTGGTAGTGGTGTAGTGGCCCTGCAGTTTTCACCCTGCAATGTAAGACATAGTGGTTTTGTTGAAACGGCAATGTTTACATTACAGGGTTAAGCACACTTTTAGTGTCTGTCTTGCTGATTGCCACTAGAGGTGCTTCCTCTAAAATGAGCAAGTGAAACTCTGTCACATGTTGCTGCAACTCATAGGAAAGCTCTCCTATGAGAAGCATTTGGATGCATGCGCGGCACTCACTGCGCATGCGCATCATCTCCCAATGCTCTTCTACGAGGAACATTGCATTGAACCATTTGCTTGAGAGTCTCTACTTTTTCTAATGCATAACTGAAAAACTAAGGTAAATTTAAAAAAAAACTAAACCAAAAACAAGGAGAAATAGACAGAATAAACAAGATTAATTTAAAAACAAAACCTGCAAAGTGACAGGGTTGCTTCTGTGACATGAATCACTCAGGACAAGAGCATCTACTGAATAATTCTAGGTTGATTGAACCGAGTGGTTCATAACCCAGATCCCACAGCACACCAACAGCCCAGAATTAAGGCATTTCCCAATTCAGCTCCAGTAGGGATACTGACAAAACCTGGGCTGTTCCACACCTTGAAGCTTATAATGGGAACCACTGGAAGATAACCACACCACTGCGGTCTCTCATATTGTTTGAGCAGAGACCAGATCCTGTTGATCCCACTGCAGTGATTGGAAAATGTTGGAAATACCTCTTATCCCCCTTAACAATTAACTGCTCTGTTGCACCGCTATATGGTTAGATATATTTCCAGAACTAATAGGTGTCAACATACCTTGGTGAATTCACTCAATCCACGTTCTTGTAATCAAAGTACCTTGGAGTGACCTCCACTGGGCATAGAGTCTTGGTATGTCCAAGGTATTGTGCCACATTGAAAATAACAATATATTGAATATCAAGGTTACTGTCCCTTTAATAATTTGAGGTCATTTACATGACCTTAACCTACAGTGAATGTTATTAAGTATTTTGCATATTTCTTTGGAAACCTTTAATAATCCCACTAATAAATGGATGTTCCTATACTTGATGTAAATCTGCATGGACACAAACTTTCTACACTTATTTTAGATAGGGCTGGGCTACTCCTCATCAGTCCATCATTTTCTGGGTGCATATTAATGTACAGCAGCTGTTATAATTCGTGCGATCATGGCCACCTAGATTGTGTGCATGCGCCCTCACATTCACACCTTAAAGAGACGTCCCACAGTCAAACTGTTCTCCCATTTTCTTTCTGCATTATGCAGATAGTGCATTAAAATGTGCAACAACAAAAAAATAACACAAACAAACTTTACAATATACATTACAAAAATCTCACCCGTAAAGCATTTCACCTGCCCGCTATCTTCCCTCATATCGCTCACATTAAAATCAGCAAGGAAGTAGCTGAATTTCAGCCAATCAGTGCTATGTCGCACAAATGTACGAAGCATGCAATATAATTGATTTCAAACTCTAAAACATTAATCGGAATATTTACATTCCAAATTTTCAACTTACTGGAGGTACCAAAATTGTGTACCAAAAGTGACCTATTTGTAAATTTAGATGTGTTCGTTTGTACCCTTGGCGTTAAACGTTAGGCCAATCATCATCTAGGTCATGGACCTGCTTACAAAACAACATATCTCAGTGCCATATCAAATTGTGATAGACATGGCTATTTTTGTGTATTTTCTCTGCTGTTAATCACCAGTTCTTTCCCTTGAAAAGGGCAATTTTAAAATTTGGATTTTCACTACAGATAAGTGCTGTAGTCTGTCTAGACTGATTTTGCTCTTGATTTCGTAGCTGACACATTTGAGCTTAAATGCTTAGTCCTGAGATATTTGGATTCTTCTGTTGTCTAAGAAGTCACCACATCTGATAAAATGTTATTCGATGCCTCGTCACTTGCCAAGGAAGTTTCAGAGTGAAGTAGGAAGTTAGTTAGTTTGTTGACTTTGTGTTACAGTTCTTTCCCACATTCAAAGCTGTCCTTAATTTTAAAACTATTCATTTTACTTCAGCTTTGGTTAAGCAAAGTTTAATCTTGGTTCCTTCAGCTTCTCTGCAGTGCTTGTTGGAACTTGGTTGCTCCATAAACTGAAAGATATAAAAAATGGTGCATTTAAACTTTCTCTTGACTCTGAGCTGCTATGTGGGTTTTTTAATTTTTATGGATATAAATAGTTATAATGCAATTGTATAACAAGACAAGAGTGTTATTAAATGCCACAACCGTAATAAAGTGAATCGAGGGAATTTCTATCCAAAATGCTGGAGACATCAGGAGTTGTTATGATGCCTCTTTACTGTGGCCTCCATCCTTCTGGTGTTCGGGTAACACCCGGCTAGAGCTGCAGCCAGTGAGGGGATGTGCCAATCAACAGGAGGGGCAATACAAGACTGGGCATGGGAGGTGGGTAACCAGGGTAAGCAATGGGAGAAGGGGCAGTGAGTGAATGCTCAGGTTACTGACTAGGATAATGGAAGTAGAGGTAGTAAATGTGAGTGACTACTCAGGGCAGTTAATGGGATGGAGTGAATGGGAGAAGTAGCAGTGAATGGTCAGGTGTCACAGATTCTAACGCTAATATGCAGAGTATGAATCCACCCTGGCTAAATCAAGAAAAGGAACAAATAACTGGTCCTTAGAGATGGCTTAAAGCACCATTAGCTTAATGGAGGGGTTTTGGTGTATAGATCATGCCCTTGCAGTCTCGCTGCTCAATTCTCTGCCATTTAGGAGTTAAATCACTTTGTTTATACAGCCCTAGTTACATATCACCTGATTGTGACTTACACAGCCTCCCTACACATTTCATGTAAAGTGAGATCTAACATTTAAACTTCCTTTACTGCACAGTCTGTTTCATTTAGAATCTATTATATCCTGCTCTGTTAATGGCCAACAGCAGCTTCCTGTGTGTGATTAAATTTCAATTTACAGAGCAGGAGATAGCACCTTCTAAAGTAAGTCAATATCTGATTGAAAATGAAACCATTTTTTTTCATGCAACCTGTGTGAGTCACAGTCAGGGGAGGTGTGGCTAGGGCTGCATAAACTGAATCAACAGTGATTTAACTCCTAAGTGGCAGAGAATTGAGCAGTGAGACTCCAGTGGCATAATCTATACACCCAAACTGCTTCATTAAGTTAAAGTTGTTTTGGTACTTAGAGTATCCCTTTTACATTAAACAGAGAAATAAAATAACGTCAAACAAGCCAAAGTCAATGTAAACTCGAGATCAGACAAACGAGATAACAGAGCCAGATTATGGGTACCAGAAATCAGAATAGTCAATGGATGTTCAGCATCATTAAAATGACACATTACTGGATCCCTATAAATGGATGCGTATATGGTGGTTTCGGGATCAAAAATGACTCCACAGTTTGACATGGTGTCGGGCACAAAAAGGACGCCCGGCATCAATAATGATGCAAGAAAGACGTGCAGCGTCAGGATGAGAAGAGGAATGATGCAAGTTAGGAGAAAAGCTGCAACCATAAACAGGTAACCTTACATCAAGGCACTGACTGGAGAAAGGGCATTAATATGCTCAGGGAACTGACTGGGAGAAGGGGAAGTCAATGTGAATAAACACTCAGCAGGGCACTATCTGGGAAAACAGGACAGTGAATGAATGGGGCACTAACTGGCAGAAGGGAATTATTTGAGTAATTTCTAATTTAGCACTTAGAGAAAAGATGGTTTTGAACCGCAGATTGGGCACTAATGATGTCAACAGCAGTTAGGGCTCAAAAAAGGTTCGCCATCACTACTGTAGGCACTATAACCATTTAATCTCATTGAATTGGTTATGTATTGATACAGTCCTCTGTCCAATTAAAAACACTTAACTTACCAGCTATCACACACAGGGTTTAAACATTAACATTTCTAGGATCGATGGGTAGTTTTAGCCATGATACTCTCCCCCCATCCTGTTTTATGGTCTGTCTGCATCACATCCATGACAAGAACTGCTCATGATTCTACTGTTTAACCCCTTAAGGACCAAACTTCTGGAATAAAATGGAATCATGACATGTCACACATGTCATGTGTCCTTAAGGGGTTAAAGGCTAAACTGGGGAGAGGTAGTGCCCTGATACGGTGCATCAAAGCAAGTTAGAGATGTATTGATAAAGGCTGAATGAATGGAGTTTACTAATAATAATGATAACATGAGAAGTGTTTTTCACTCACCAGATTAATTTTATCCAGGAACAGACACTGAGTTCCTCTGCTATGGCTTCAGCTCCCCGTTCTTGTATTTGGTTTTTTCCTAGGCTTTAAAATGAAATACAGAGAGGAAAACATTTAACGGACATAATGGCAACCACTTCTATAGCATCTACACCTCTTCTGTGTAATGAATGTTTATACTAGTTAAATATGTTGTGCAAGGGATGTAGGATGTAAGAGAACAAATGAATATTTTTTTCATGTACCATTTTTATAGCACCTACTTTATAATCTATAGTTTAAATTTGCCGATGTTACTTACTCCATCTTCTTAAGCATCTTCATATGCTTTAATGCACATGCCAATGCACATGCTCCTTCATCCCCAATGGTATTCCATGATAAACTAAATAAAAAATAAAAAAACATTACAGTTGCATGATGGCATCTTAATTTACTAAAGGGACAATCCACTGCCCAAATACAACAAATACAAAACAAATAAAACTATTTAGACTCTTGTCTGCAGCCTTTACCTCCCCTTTTAATCCCTTACCGTCTTAAATCTTAAAGGAACAATCCACTTTCCAAAAAACCCTCCCCAAAAACTATTTAGTAGTTAAACCCACAATTAAAACATGCATGCATTTAATTATGCATTTTTCATTGGGGTATATCTGAAAACAGCTTGCAAAAGCTGCAGATCTCTTGTCTGAAGCCATTGCAAGCCCTCCCCTTCTAACCCCGCCCAGACTTTCTGTGACTGTCCAATCACAGACTGCCCAATGAAGCTCAGTGAGAAGTCTGTGCAAGGCAAGTGCTCTAAACAAGCCTGCCTTTTGAGTTTAGGTCCACTGAGCTAAACTAACAGATAAGAAGGGGACTAGTGTCTGATCGACAGCCAAGGAGGTATGTGGGGCAATGTTAATTTATAAAAACTGCAATTTCTATTGAGATCTGCAATTTTTGTAAAATGAAAGAAAGAAGAAGGCTCTTCACACAGAAATCACTACAGCAAGCTGAGATGTTTTAAGGGTGTGGAATGTCCCTTTAACAAACGCCACACAAAATCTAATACTGAGGATCAACTTAATGCCTCAGTACAGGCACATGATACTATTATTCTCCGTTAACAGTATGTTTATATTATATCAACAGTATACAATTCTGGATATATTTTCAGTGGCAGTGAGCTCAATCAATGATGACTTTTCATACATACTTGACTTCTTCCAGGTGTAGACAGCACCGAAAGCCAGATGCAAGAGAAGTGCACACCGTGTCAGATATTCCACACAATCGCAAGCTGGGGGGAAAGCAATTCACAATGAGTGGCCGATCAAGTTTAAAATCTATGTCTTCATTTTGTTTATTTTTCAACTATGTCTCATCATCACTCACAGGCCAACTCATTGTTTATGAGAATTCCCTATAATTAATCTTTTTTTAATACTTTTTTTAGTAGTCAAATGTTTTTTATTTGGTCACATACGAGAACCAGATAAGAAACTCTATATTTCCCTAGATGAAGATAAAAGATATTTATCACTGCCATTAGCCATTGGTGACTGCCGAACACAGGTCTAGCTGGTCTATTAGGTGAACCTAGGCAGTCACCTAGGGTACAAAGGTCCTTAGGATGCATCATGAGTATGTAGGTAAAACCTGAAGCTGCTGACATTAATAAACCACAGGCAGACTAGACTATGAGGAGCCAGGCAAGGCCTAAGCAGAACAGGAACATGTGAGTGTGAGGGTATTGTAGAGTACAGAGGGATGTGGTAAAGTGGCCCTGAGACAGGAAGTGGAGTAGTAAGGGGTAGATGGGTGGGATTGTATAAATAGGTTGCCATCTTACAGGATAGCAGCCATCTTAATTATTGGTGTGAGGAAGCATTCTCAAGTTGTCCAATCGCAGCCTGCTTTGTAAGACCATGAGAACATAGTCCCTCTCGAGTACCAAGCTCTGTGTTCTTGTTGGCCATAGCTCTGAGATAGCGAGTGATGCTGTGACGTTCATTATATGAATTGAATGCAGATTGTTCAAGGCAATGATCTGAGCAAGTTTAGGGGTGGGAGGGGCAACACGGAGCTCTCAACAGTGGTTCTGGAGCCAGGCAGAAGTGGCCCCTCAGCCCCCTTTAGTTTCAGTATAAAAATCCCGATAATTTTTTTACTGAATTAATTTTTTTGTTTGGTTGAAAAATATCTTCCCCTTAACTTTTTTTTGTTTTTGTTTATGTTCCACATTTTCATTGTCACTGTTTTATTGTGGATAGTTAAAGAGGCAGCTTTCAGAAGCTGGAAATGCTTATTCCTTTGGTGAGAGATTTCCAACTTTCGGATGGGAAGAGGGCAGTTCCAAGAAAAATACAGAAGGGCAAACTTTTATGGAACTTTATAATGGGGGTGCAACTGTCAGGAAATTGACTTCTGTGTTTGTGGAGTAACCAGCCAGAGGGTGAGCAGAGCAACATTCTAACACTAACACACTTCTCCTGCTTAGAGAAGAATATGGAGGCTGGACAATTCAAAATGAATAAAAAAAGATATATCACTCACTCAATCTTCCTTAGGCGGTGAAAATGATGAAGTTCTTCTGCTAGTTTCAGTAAACTCCTTTCACCTAGGGTGTTAACCGCCAAACTTCGATAGAGAAAAAGAAAGGCACAGATGAGGCGTAAAAGAGATGCTGACTAGAGTACTGAACCAATTGTCATTTTCATTTTTTAAAGAGTAACCATCACTTCTAAAATATTCTGTGGCATTATGCAATGATATCACATTCCAGTTAAGGTTCAAGCACAGCCAGGGTACATAATACAAATAAGGAGAAAAAAAATCTGTTTAACATCTTCAAATAACTATGTTCAATGGCAAAAAAGGTAACATTTAACCCCGTTAAGGACCAAACTTCTGGAATAAAAGGGAATCATGACATGTCACACGTCATGTGTCCTTAAGGGGTTAATGATGATTAACATTGAGCCGCCCAGTGAGATGGAGGTATGCAGTTCCAGAATAGAGATGAATGCAACAGTGTGGATTTCTGAATTTAAAGGAACACTCTCACTCTGTAAAGTGCTAATTTACAAAATGACATTATAGCATACATCTATACATGTGCTAGAATAATTGCAAAAACCTATATCCAGAAAGCTTAAATAATTTTTTTTGTGTTTTATCCACCAGTTGTAAACATGGGTGGGTTGGCAAAGCTGACAATTGCCCCCAGGCTACTAGTGTACAGGCTCAGTAGGCTGCAGCCTCTAAGCACCATTTTTTTACCGATTAAAGCAACTGAATTTGCAATGGGATGCCTTTAGCAAAGTACTGTAGAAGTGGGGCAGCAAACAGGAATTGTGCTGGGCATTAGCCTAGCACTGTGCAGGTGTGTGCTTGTGCTGGTGGCCCATAACCTGTCTGGTCCCCATGGCTAAACTGTTTTTCTACAATTTTTCACTGAGTCTGCAATATCTGGGGCTGATTGCCAGCCTATTAAGAGTCTGTATGATATTGAGGTGTTTGCAAGTAGCTGTGGGTCGAAATGAGCCATTGGTGTTAATGGAGCCTTGGGAAACAGAATTAATCATTGAGGTGTGCAGAGATTTTTGTGAATGCTGCACATGTCATACTGATGCAGGATGCAGGGACATATGATGTCACAGTGAGTGCCCCAGCAGCCTCCATCTGCCAAGCCCATATAGCAGAGATGGCTAAGCTTTGGTACTTACTTGGGATTGCTGTACAGAGCAGTGGAATAAATTTGCTTTATTGAAAAATAAAAAAGTGAGCAGAGGTCTGCACAGTTTGAATGTCATCACTGTTGTATAGCAATGACCTACCACATGGTAGAATAATTCACTTGGATACATAATTATATGATGAGGTCATGCACAGAGGTAGAGCCAATTAATCAAAAACGCTTTTCATTTTGATTAATGCCTTTTCTTGCTAATCTGCTACCACAATGTATATTGTGTATGGATGACAAAAACTGTTTTATGAAAGACACATTGGCTCATCTTATGCATATTACTTTCTTTTATTTCCTCAGCAGAAAAGAAAGAATTGTATATAATTAATAAGCAATAAAAAAACAACATACTATTATAGAAAGCAATAAGGACATTCCATTGCACATATTCCCCCATGTGACCCTAAGCCACTTTACTTTCTTATGGTGCTGCCCCTCAGGTAAGTACCTTACATCTGGCTCTGTCAACTTTGTGCCTCATTTTTTTTGTAACCAGATTTTGTTAGTTTTATTCTGTTTCCTTTCCCCTGCATGCACTACTCTGACCCTGCTTGCCAGTCCTTTCAAAATAGGCGCATTGATCGAGCCACTCGTTCATGTGCATTCTGTAACACATTGTTTTGGTGACCAGTTTTTCTGCGCTTCTCCCTCTCCTCGTGACGCTCGTTCTAGCATGCAAGCATCCTGATTGGCTGCTCTTGTAGCTAGTTAGCTTGCCTAAGTCCCCCTCAAACCATTCCTGAGAGAACGCTCGGTGAGCTAGCCCATGCTTTATACTGGCTGTGCAATTTGGTTATCTATGCTGGCTACTTGTGAGTGCCTGATCACTACTTGTTTTTTCCTTAACCCGTCTACTCACTTGTGGATTGGTTAAGGGCAGGCATATCAAAATCTATTATTGTTCACCTCTGCTTTCTGCCCATTACCTGATATTGCCCTTTCTGCTGGGCATGAACCCTACACTTAATGTTTAATCCTGTCAGTTTTTGTTTCGTCTGCATACCCTGTATTATGCAATCCTCTTTTGGCCAGAAGATGTCCACTGCTGGACTTTCTATTAGCTCTGCTAAGCCTCCCTTACCCCTTGCCCAATCTTTGCTCTCTGCGGATAAACTGGCCTCACAGGAATAAATGAATACTATTAACTACTCGACGCCATAATGGCCAAATCGGTCACACAGGGGATATATCTCCATGGCAGTGATGTCAGATAATCTCTCTCACTCCATTAGTGATATGTTTATTTTGTTTTAGCTTGAGGTCCTGTTTCTGATACCAATAACCCTGTTTTATTCAGCTGAGTAATTGACTTCTCCTTGACTCTCCTTATTATCATCTTTGGCCTTTGTCTTCTGTCTTCACCATGCATTATTGTTATTAATGTTTACGTTTGCATGAGTATTTTTGATGGTATCATCAAGAAAGAGGAGTATCTCGGGGTCACATGGGTGAATATGTGCTGAGGGATGTCCTTATTGCTTCCAGCAAAATTATGGTTATCCATTGCTAAGGTTATCAATTTTTTTTGGTTTCTTATTAATGATATACAATTCTTTCTTTGCTGCTGAAGAATTGAAAGAAAAAGAAAAGCATAATATGAGCCTCTGTGTCTTTAATAAAATCATGACTTTACGTCATGTTAATAGTAACATCTGGTAATTGTATGTGATGAACCAGATAGCTTTCTTTACAGCCAAGTAAACACCTTCTATAACTCTGCTCTTCGATATAATGCATGTAAGAAGGGACAATCTTCACCAAGTGCTTTGTCTTGCCCCGATGGTCATAGAAGAAGAATTGAGTCATCTTTTCTATTGACACAAACTTGCTCAGTCATGGCTAATGAGAGATTAGAGAGACCGAGTCTATTCCTGCACTTCACATGCCAGAGACACAGCCATTTGTATAACACGGATACACATGCTGGTTATTTAAGGACAGGCACTGAGAATTATCCTCCGGGGCAGTATTTAATGCAGTATAATTCAATAAGACATTTTGATACATTTACCTGATGTCTTCAATCTCTTGACAGAGGACCAAAGCCTGAACAACAGCATATCCATGGTTTTCTGGCAAGCTGCAGGATTGCAGGCTGGAGATGTAGTGTAAAGTTAGGGTCAAAGAGGCAAAGGCAAATATTTCTTCATAATTAGTCAAGCGTAATCCCATACAGAATTAAAATCTTTCTTCACAATTAATTACTTTTTTTTCACAATTAATCAAGCATAATCAGAAAATATAAGAATCAGCAACACAAAGAGCATGTGATTTGCACATGCAGAATACATTATTGTTATTGTTCTTGAATTATGCATTGAGAATAATAACAGTGAATGTAAACCAGACGTCTGTAAAAATACTTTTTCAGCTGGGACGATCAAGTCAAATACCTTCTTAATCTTCACTCGAACGTATCAATCCATCCAGGAGTTGTTTACCAGTGAATTCTTATTCAAGGGATTGATAGATAGATCGATTGGTTTTGGCATAGATTAAAAGGTATTTGCAAACATTATGTTTTATGTGATGACGACACCTTCTGTAAAGGTTGACGTGACTGTCTCTAAAATAAGAGTTTAAATAAAATTAAAAAATGCCTTTGAATTGTCCGTCTTAGCTGAAAAGCATTTCTTCCAAAAGATGGATGGAGAATGAGAGTTAAAGGGTCATGTATTACTTTGAATCACATGGATACAACTTTCGTATTTAAAAGATTCTGTTTTAAATAAGACAGTTCCCTCACTCTGGAGGTTGGGAAAAAAAAAGCAGGTAATGATTTTTCCCCCTCCCATACGTACCTGCTTCTTTCTCATGCTTTCCACACCAACTCCAGGGTGGACACTGATCTAACAAACCAGTGGCTTATCCCTAGGAATGCTGGAAAAGTGCATTGTGCATGCCTAACAGATTTACACATGCGCAATTGGAAAATGTCTTCACCAACAACATCCTGACAGGGAGCGAAGAGAGGGAGTCTCATCATGCAGAGCTGCTTAATGATACCCTGTTTCTGTCATTAGTGGACTGGTCTGAAACTGAGATGTGTGGGTAAGAGGGCAGTGGGGGAGGACGGAGAAACTCCCCTAGCTGAGAGGCGTGGTCAACAATGCAATCAAACAAAGTTCATAGTAAGTAAAAGTAGCACAACGCTCTCCCCCAAATAATTTGTATTTTGTTAGGATAGAATCTTTATGAAATACTTATATAGACTGTGTTAAAATTTCACTGAAATTCCAACCCAATAAACAAATATACAGAGAAAAAAGAGGAACTACTTTGTCTCAGTATATTTCCCACGCCTGACACCAGTGGTGGTTACAGGGAATTGTCTTTCTATATGGAGGATCTTGCGGGATCTCCCATAGATCTCAATGCTGTACTCTCGTGCATTGGCCTCTGGTGCTTCAGACAAGGACCAGCTGGAATAAGATGTGCGAGGGACAGGTTCAGATAAGTTAAACTTACTTTTCCCTTCCAACCTGCCTGGGAACCCCAGTGACGATGTCACCAATAAATGGTCTTTGCAAAATCTCTCTTTATTTTGTTTTGTACATTTGTTTAAAACTGTTTCCTTGCTGGTTTAAAAAAAATAATTGGCACTTTTAAGGACTTTAAGGGAGGCAGCATCCCATGTGTTCCCTATTAAGGGTTAATAAGTATGTAGGGTG
The DNA here is from genome assembly GCA_933207985.1 of Pelobates cultripes. NCBI lineage: Eukaryota > Metazoa > Chordata > Amphibia > Anura > Pelobatidae > Pelobates > Pelobates cultripes. The sequence continues at coordinate 32,415,480 of OW240923.1, read as the reverse complement.
TATATAAAAAATACCCCTTTCTGTCTCATTAGAGATATCTTTGCCAGAAGGTCACGGAAGCAAGGTGAATGGTCAGTGTAGGACCCGCCTAGGGGGCGACTGCCTTGACGTTGGCAGGTGGGCATATCCTCTCATGGCCATTGGAGTAACTAAATGACCTCCATTTGTTTAAATATAATATTAAGGAGAGAGCGCAGGCAACTTTTTTCCTTTGGTTTTTACTATATGTATTGGAGCTGATGTGTACTGTGGTCGTTGCTGCCGCCCAGAAGTGATGGGAGTGAGCATAGGACTTTTCTTTTTGTATTTAAAAAAAAATAATTGGCACGTTTAAGGACTTTAAGGGAGGCAGCACATCACGCATTAAGGGGGGTCAGCAGATTCAGCTGCAAAAGCTCCACGATATACGCATTTCTGTGTATGTTTGTATGAATGAGTGAGTGAGTGTGTGTGCATGTATGTGTGTGTTACAGATATGTGCATTTGTGTTTGGAAGTAGTAATATATATGTGTGGTGATTGGTGAGTTATGTGTGAGGAGTTAGCTATGTGTGATGGTATTTGACGCAGCATGGGTGAGGGGGCAGTAATTGGGTTTTAAATGCAGGCAGCAAAATGTCTTGGTCCAACACTGATTCGTACAGTGATGACATCCAAACTGCTCTGTCTATAATGTAGATTATCTTACGGTTATATGTAGAATATAAAATACACAGACTAACCTTCTATAAAACAGATAAACAACACACTACACATCATGCTGTGACGTTGTGCAGCATTAGGGTTAATGGAACTCCAAGTCACAACGACAGCAGCCTAGTACGGAATCCAGTCTGCACTTGGCAATAGCATAGGTCAGCACACAGGATATTAGCTCTGGCAATAACAGCTAACAAAATAAAATGTTCTTTTCACTTGCTGCTAAAAAGGAAGTTGCCATAGCAACCTGTCACTGCCTGTCTGTATATACTCCTCATTAGTGATGTCATCAGATGCCCTAGGACTGTGAACCCATGAAATAAACAGCATCTGACACTGGCGAGCCGCTAGAAAATGTGTGGGATGCACGAACGGCCCAGCGGTGACACAGACTATAACAAAGTGTCACCAGGAAACCAATTCAGGAAATAGTCATCAGGAACCCCAATAAACACACGCTAAGGCTGCAACATGTGCATTAATTTATAGGCACAAATTATATTTCCATAAAATTACATGTTCGTGACTGCTGCATCCTGGAATGCATTTCTTTGTGTGGTAGAGCGTAGAATTCTAATCTCTCCAGCCTCTCTCAGAACATGAAAGTAGTGGCACAGGTAACGCCATATTATAATATTAGTATTAGAATATGAACCACATATCCATTAGTATATAAAACACTGTCCTTACTCTATAGATCTAAAAATAATAATATAAAATATTGTATGTGTAGAAATGTGCTGCTATCCCTTTTGGTAAACTGATAGCAAAATATGTAAAATAAATGAAAAATAAAAACATTAAAATACTATTAAATAATAATTTATGATATTTAAAAAAAAATTAAATTAAATCTATTTAAAAAAAAATATATATATATTTTTGCCATGTAGTCCTTAGATAAGGCTTGGATCAGGCAGAATGAGTGTAAATGCACAGAAAAATAGATCTATGCCCATTTATTTGACATTTTATTTGAAATGCAATGTGCACATTTTTCAAGTGCCTCCTATCCTAAAGAGGCTCTGTGTGACAGACAGCTATATGGATCCCACTTATCGGGGAAAACATATAAATTACCTGATCTGTGACTGAGGGTGAAGGGATATAACCTTTCAGACAGTGCAGGCTAGGAATCATGTAGACTTGTCAAAAGAATTTTACATTTTACACCAAAACAGCAGAGATGTAAAAATGTTTCAGTACTCAAGTATAATTTGCACCTCAATCAGCCTAGGCATATAGTTGCTCTAAAAAACCATCAGAATTGAAAAATAGCTTAAAATGAACACTTAGCTCATGTGTAACATACATTGCCGGTTGGTAAATGGTAACAATCAACTTACTGTAACATCTCCAGTTGCTTACACTGTCTGATAGCTTCCTCAAGCTTCATTGCTCCTGATGGGCCGATCTTATTCTGAGACAAACTATAACATTAAAATCATAGTGTCAGTACTTTGAACCACAGACTGCTGCAGTCCTCACAATGTTCTGTAGGTCCAAAGTGTAACAGAACAGGAGTTGGAGTTTAACTAGACGCAGGCATAGGCAACCTTCTGCACTCCAGGTGTTTTGGACTACACCTCCCATCATTTGCCAGCATTATGGATGTAAGAGGATTATGGGGGATGTAGTCCACAGCATCTGGAGTGCCAAAGGTTGCCTATCCCCGATGGTAGGGAGTAGTGGTTCAGCTGGAAGGCTTTTACATGTAGGCATTAGAGGGAAACAAGGCAAACAGAAACAAAAGCAGACAACGGTATGATAAAGGATAACGGAGGGAAAGAGAATAGATAGAAAAGGGATTGGTATTATTCGGATTCTACAATATATTTTGGTATTTATATCACAGTTTTTTTTTAAAATAAATTTGTGTTGTGTCCTTTTTGCAGGGGTTAAAGTGCTATTTGTTCTAATTGAAGTAGAGTTCTCCCTTGTTTGAAAACTTGAGCAGTATGGAGCCCAATAGACGGACTTCCAAGATGCCAAGGCACACTAACAAGTTAATGTCATGGAGCTTACATAGAATGTGACGGCAGATAAGAACCATTCGGCCCATCTAGTCTGCCCAATTTTCTAAATACTTTCATTAGTCCCTAGCCTTATCTTATAGTTAGGATAGCCTTATGCCTATCCCACGCATGCTTAAACTCCTTTTACTGTGTTAACCTCTACCACTTCAGCTGGAAGGCTTTTCCATGTGTCCACTACCCTCTCAGTAAAGTATTACTTCCTGATATTATTTTTAAACCTTTGCCCCTCTAATTTAAGACTATGTCCTCTTGTTGTGGTAGTTTTTCTTCTTTTAAATATAGTCTCCTCCTTTACTGTGTTGATTCCCTTTATGTATTTAAATGTTTCTATCATATCCCCCCGTCTCGTCTTTCCTCCTTGCACGGACCTTTACTCTAACAAGGTATGGTAAAAAAGCCCATCTGTGGAGTCCACATGGGTTTCACTAAGGTTATATGTCCATACTAGACTATGAATCTATTAGCAGATTAATATCTGGTTTTCTCAGGTTTGTGAATGAGCTGCACACATATAGAATGTGAATTCTAACACGGGGAGGGTAGTTCATGGTTTTATAGGTCATTTTTATTGTGTATCAAGCTTTTTGAGTGGCTCAGATTGTTCACATCTTGTCTAAAACACAAATACATGTTTAAATAGAACAATGAACTCACATGATTTTCTTCAAATTCTTAAATTTGGATAACACTCCAGACAATGTTTCCACACCAGCATTATCAATGCTATTGGAACTTAAGCTGCAAAGACAAGAGTACCAATATTACAATTTTAACGAGACATTTTGATACTGGATTTGTGAACACTGTGAAATGAAATTAAATTCCAATAGGTGGATGGGGGAGGAGATTAAAGGGTAAATGCTCCCCCTAATAAGCAAAGGAAATTTATGTCTGGCTGGCAGCAGGGGCTGCAAGTGCTTGGTTAATTACCTGCCTCTTGAGTTCAGCTCCACTGAGCTAAACAATCTCAATGTAGCATGACCAATTTTCTTGGATTGACAGCCAGGGGGTGTGTACCCAAGTTTATTTATAAAAGTGCCAATTTCTGTGATATTAAAAAAGGGCATACGCTTCACATATACACTGATCAGCCACAACAATAACACCACCTGCCTAATATAGTGTAGATGCCCCTTGTGCTGCCAAAACAGCTCTGATTCATTGAGGCTCCTGGACTCCTCAAGACCTTTGAACATGTCCTGTGGTATCTGGCACCAAGACATTAGCAACAGATCCTTCAAGTCCTGCAAGTTTCAACGTAGAACCTCCACAGGTACTCATTTGGATTGAGATCTGGGGAATTTCGAGGCCAAGAAAACACCATGAACTCCTTGTCATGTTCCACAAACCATTCCTCGAGCAATTTTTGCAGTGTGACAGGGTGCATTATCCTGATGAAAGAAGCTACTGCCATCAGGGAACACCATTTCTATGAAGGGGTGTATGTCGTCTGCAACCATATTTAGGTAGATGGTGTCAAGGTAACATCCACATGAATGCCATGATCCAAGGTTTCCAAGTAGAGCATAACTCTGCCTCTGCCAGCCTTCCTTCTTTCCATAGTGCATCCTGCTGCTATCTCTTCCCCAGGTAAACACACGTACCCGGCCAGCCACCTGATCTAAAAGAAAATGTGATTCGTGTAACCAGGCAGCCTTTATTCGATGCTTCAAGGTCCAGTTCTGAAGGTCCCCATTGAAGGTGCTTTTGGCAGTGGACAGGGCTAATTATGGGCACTCTAACCAGTCTGCAGCTCCATATGCAACAAACTGTGATATATTGTGTGTTCTTACATCTTTCTATCATGGCCAGCATTACGTTTCCCAGCAATTTGAGCTACAACACCTTTTCTGTGCGATCGGACCAGACGGGCTGATCTTTGCTCCCCATGTGAATCAATGAGCCTTGGGCGCCCATGACTCTGATGACAGTTCATTGTTTGTCCTTCCTTGCACCACTTTTGGTAGGTACTAACCACTGCATTCCGGGAACACCCCACAAAACTTGCCGTTATGGAGATGCTTTGTCCCAGTCTTCTAGCTATCACTATTTGGACCTGGTCAAAGTCACTCAGATCTTTCCACTTGCCCATTTTTCCTGCTTCCAACACATGAAATTCAAGAACTGTTCACTTGCTGCCTAATAAATCCCACCCCTTGACAAGTGCCACTGTAACAATACAATCACTTCCCCTGTCAGTGGTTTTAATTTTGTGGTTGATCAGTGTAAAGGATTTCAGGAAGCTAAAGTGTTTAGGTATCTGGAACGGTGCTTTAAGCTTTCTACTTGTTGGGCAGGAATTGTAGCTAGCCGTTTGAAGGCATGCCAGTCTATAGAAGTGAGTAGGACTAAGATGGACACTGTGTGTGATTTTGAGAAAGGGGGATCAATAGCCCAAATAAGTAGAAAGCTATAGATTTATGGCTACTGATCTGCTGTTGTGAATATCTGAAACAGGCTCGATGGGGAGGGAGAAGCGAGCGTATTGTTGGATGATTGGACGGACAGACAGACATGTAGATAAACTGTCATATAACTTCAAAATAGTGAGAATTAAACTCTGTGTGTTACATTGTTTTGTATAACTTAATATGCAAAGTAGTATAAAGTTCATGGAATAATGTTAATATAATTAATATACAGGATAGCATACAGTGATTGTTTTGACACTCTTTAACATTATAATAAAAAATAAATGAATAATTAACTTACTCAATGGCTTCGATGAGGGTGCAGGTGCAAAGGTGCTGTGCTAGGTGCCGGAGCCCATTGTATTTGATACTATTTTCGCTAAGCCTTAAGAATGAAATAAAAATTCAAAATAAATAATCTACGTAAAACTGTTGCAATCTGCATACTGCGGGTAGAATAGCAAAAATGGAGGAACACAACACATATGTTTAACACTTCACTGCTCAACATGCAACTGAGGAAGAGGTGAGGCTGCAACTTTATTATTCCACAGACAAAGGAACACATAGAGGGAACACCTTAGAATCACATCCCCAACAAATACATTGCTTCCGATTTACATATGACAAGAAATAGACTTACAAAGCGTCCGGCACGCTTACCAGTCCCCATAGATATAGTATAACTGAAACGCAGGGAGACCCCACAATGCCTCATATGCAGTCGGATATGGGTCACTGTTTTTAATTGTGTAAACAAATTTCTCAATTCTGAAGTAAAATAACAACAACTTACTACTACCACCCAATTACGGTCAATCCCCAATTATACCAGGGGCTGCACTGTAGGGCATTTTACCAAACTAAAATTCAAACAAATAGTTTGATAGCAGCCAGGAAATCAATCCGACATAACAGGATTTGTCATGAAGCCCCAACATGTCTTTACTCCATTCCAAATTGTATTAAGCCCTTTTTTAAAAAATAAATAAAAATTTTTTATTCTAAATCCACAAAATTTTACTGGTAGTGCACAATGTAGAGAACAATAAGTAACAAGGTTTGAGACATCACAATACATTTGTGCCTAGCCATGGCAGTAGCAGTTTGGGCATGAGGATTAAGCTTTTAATAGCAATAAAAAATATAAAAAAGTAATAAAATATATAAGCTGTTAAACAGTGCCAACCATTCACTACAGGAGCTTGCAAGGTGGGTCAAATATTGCAGATGGGTAGGTTGGCGTTGTGCCCTGTGTTGTAGTAAGGACATAGGATGGGAGTGTACCCACTTAGTGGCGGCAGACATGAACAGATGGACCCTGGCAGGATCCCAAGCTGTATGCTGCGGGGGTGCTCCTGGCTGCTGTTGTTCTCTGGTGTGCGTAGACAGCCCCAGAATCCTCAGAGTTCCGGCCGCTTCAGAGGCATCGGTAATTTTCAAAGTCCCAGTATCGTGGGGAACCAGCAGACTCCTGGGAGAGCCCCATTTGTAGGGTATCCGGTGCTTTATTAGCTCGGCAGTTAAGGGTCGCATGGACCTCAACCAGACCATTGTGGCTCTGGACAGATCTTGGTAGAAGTTTAGTGCATGCTCCTCGAAGTGGTAGGGTGACTTGTGATGTACCGCCGACATGAGAGCCTGCCTGTCCGACCTGTTCTGGAAATGGACTATAACATCGCTGCTGGTTCCCATGGTGCCAGATGTCAGTGCCAGAAGCCGATAGCAGCCATCCAGCCGCACGGCCTTAGCTTGTTTAGCCAAAAAAAGGATGGTGAGTAGCCTCCGAAGAATCTGCCAGGCCCTGAATCTTCACGTTTTTCCAACGCCTGCAGTCCTCCATAGCCGCCATTCTGTGTTGCATAGTAGCCTGTTCACTTCTTATTACTATCAGCTCTTGTTCAATGCTAGTGAGGTGGACCTCGTGGGCAGCAGTTTGCAGTTCAGCGTCCTGGAGGTGAACCGAAACCACATTGATTTCCTCTTTAAACTGATTGTCAGAGGCTATATTGCGTCGGAGATCAGCTAAGAGAGCCTTTAAAGTACCTTCTGTCACCGGTGGTTCGCCAGATTTTATTAGAGGTAAGTCAGCTCTCTGCTTTGCAACAGGTGTCTTTTGCTCCTGCAAGTCGACAAGGGATGACTCACTAGATGACCTGGAGGGCTCGTCGAAGCGAGGCACCATGTCAGGCCTCGTGGGGTTCCGCGATCTCCATAAAAGATCGCCAATATCAGCGATTGTCAGAGGCTTATCTGCCCTATATTTCTTGTTTTTGCATCCCATCATATGAGGTATTGGATGCACACACTTTGGGGGAAGTATCGCTGGAAAATTGGGTAGCAATATCAGATATTTTCCCCTGCTTGTTCAGAGCACCATCAACACACGTCCAGTCAGTATGGCTGCTGGCTCTACCCCCCTGTATTAAGCCCTTTGAGCGGATTGACTCAAGTCCCTTTTAAGTAAGGATTTGAATACCTAGCATTTCTTATAGAATTGGTTAATATATATCAATTCACTATACGTTTAGGAATGTCTGTCTGTTTGTCTCATAAACACCAACAAGGCTATTCAGCTACCTTTATTAATTTACATATTAAAACCTAAAATGTTAAATTAATTTTGGACTCTCAACATTTCACATATTATTAAACAGCCCTGTCAAATATATTTTCCAACCCTCACTCTGTATTATAGAATCTAGAGTACTACAAATGTCATAAGTAAAGGAGCAAAGGTTTCTTACATTATCGTCTTTAAGGATGGCATATTTGAGAAGCCTGGACACAGTATTTGAAGAGATACATCATCCAGTTGTAGAGATTCCAAGCTGTGTGATATAAAGAATATTGTTATAAAAACACAGAATTCTATTCCATGTAGTCAAATGATAATTGTGTGTAATGCAGTTACAAAGTGACCTGTTAAGCTCTCATGCCAACTTTGTAGAAAATGCACAATCTATATAAGGTGATCGTGTTTTTATCTTTGGTGCCCTAATACAGTAACATTCTACAGGCGGCAGGGCTGATAAATATGGGATGAACATGGTTGAGTACCAGTCACCTGCAGCAAATCATGCCATTATTTACGTAATAACTATATTATTGTCTATTCTATTACAATGGTTCGAATAATAAAAACACAAAATTTAGTAATATTCTGAAGTCCTAATTAAATCCTATATGAAGATTTTAAAGGAATACCCCAGCCACCATAACCACAACAGCTTGGACTATGATACCAGGAGTGTACTTGTGCCTACATTGCAAGGAGACAGCTTGTTTTAGAACAGCTAGCATGACAACAAATGCCAAAAAAGGTGCAAATCTGTCTGCAACACGTCAATAATCTCCCTCATTGTTCTATATAATTTGAGATTTTTTTTTTTTTTTTTTTCATAGCTCTTTCTTGTCTCTGTTATGTCAATTGTGATTTAAAGCATATAAACCTGACTTTCTTTCAGGGTTACTTAGAGGGACCCTAGAGGCACTTAGACTACTTAAAGGACCACTCTAGGCACCCAGACCACTTCAGCTTAATGAAGTGGTCTGGGTGCCTGGTCCAGCTAGGGTTAACCCATTTTTTAATAAACATAGTAGTTTCAGAGAAACTGCTATGTTTATTAATGGGTTAAGCCTTCCCCCTATTCCCTCTAGTGGCTGTCTCATTGACAGCCACTAGAGGCGCTTGCGTGATTCTCACTGTGATTTTCACAGTGAGAGCACGCCAGCGTCCATAGGAAAGCATTGTAAATGCTTTCCTATGTGACCGGCTGAATGCGCGCGCAGCTCTTGCCGCGCGTGCGCATTCAGCCCGGGGGAGGAGGAAGGAGGAGGAGAGCTCTCCGCCCAGCGCTGGAAAAAGGTAAGTTTTTAACCCCTTTCCCCCTTCCAGAGCCGGGTGGGAGGGGGTCCCTGAGGGTGGGGGCACCCTCAGGGCACTATAGTGCCAGGAAAACGAGTATGTTTTCCTGGCACTATAGTGGTCCTTTAAGTTCATTGAAGTGGTCTGGGTGCACTGTCCCAGGTCCCTTAACCCTGAGCAGGTAATTATTGAAGTTTTTAAAAACTGCAATAATTACCTGCTCGGGTTAACTCCACCTTTAGTGGTGGACTTCCTGGCTAATAGGCGACTTTTGGTCACCTCACGGACACTGGTGTCCTCACGCTATGCATGGAGACGTCCAGTGTCAACCCAAGCTTTCAAGTTTGTTTTCCTGGCAAGAATTATCCCATTATAATGACAGTTTATAAAATTGCCGAATTTTATGAGAAATCAGCACTTTTATGAATAATTAATTAAGCACTTTTATAAGCCATTAATGAATCAATCAGAGAGCCGGAGGATTTTCTAACTGCTTCAGTTAGCTGCTCTGAGTCTTCCTCTTTACAGACCTCAGATCAGAACACTGTGCAGATACAGATTTGCCACTTTGAACTGACGACAATTCACACTTTAGTGAATAAGCTCAAGACACAGGATTCCATAGGGTTGTATTCACTAATCTCCAAACTATAGTGAATTAAAATCTGAATTGCAAACTTTAGGCAAGAATAGGTGATCTGGAAAAATTCTCCAAGTCAACGATAGTCACAAATGGACTATTTTAGACTGAATTTTATCATTGAGATTTCAGTGCATTTGGAATTTGGTATTTAGTGAATAAACCCCTCTATCTTCTTAGTACATAATGTATGTATGTAAAAAATATTCTTACTGAATCTCCCGTAATTCAGTGCAATGTAAAAGACCCTCTATGAAACGTCTTCCTCCTTCCGAGGTAACGGAGAAACAGTGAGACAAGCTAAAAAGAGAAAAAAAATTATAAATATTAAGTATTGATTTATAAACTGACAGAATGCCCTTTAGATATCCTATAATAAGCCGACCAGGCTTGGCCATTCAGCTGTGTTGGCTGGTAGAGAATTATGGGAGTTGTAATCCAACATAGAAAGCAAAGGCTAGTCACCCTCTTCCATAATGTATTAACATAGTTCTGTCCCAAATTTAAAAATTAAGATAATTATCATATTATGATAATAACTAGTATTTATATAGTTCCTTTCTCCCAGTGAGACTCAAAGCGGTTTTCAGCATTCATATTAGAATTAACCGAATTGGCAGCTGAATAATAGTAATAGATTTTATTACCCAATTGATGGTACTCATTTATCGACCTCGGAAGGATGAAGGGCTGAGTTGACCCTGCCGGGATTTGAACCTGTGATCTTGTGTTTTCGAACAGGCTCTGTAGTCATGGAGTTTACTTACCGAGTAGAAAAATGTTTGTATTTCCTCAGCAGGACTTTCTCAGTCTTTGCTTCTTATTAATATATTTTGTTTATAAGAGCGCATTCTGAAGTGCTATCGCAGGGGCATACAATAAACACACAAAGTATGAAAGGGTTATCTACTAAAGTGAGAATTGAAAGTGAATTTCAAATAAAAGGCTTGAGTAAAGTGAAAGCATGGCGGACATTGAGAATTTTCTGCTATTTTGATCTTAACTTTGAAATTCACTTTGAACTCTTTCTAGTGAATAGCCCTGTGTGATGCCTGTCTGTGTAGCCAAAATGGGCCAACTGAGTATGTTTTTCTGCTAAAGACAGATGGCTTATTCACTAAACAGTGCTGGTTATGGACTTGCAAAGTTTGAGCTGCAATGATAAAACTGAAAACAACTTCATCTTGGTTCAAAATAGAAACATAGAATGTGACGACAGATAAGAACCATTCGGCCCATATACTCTGCCTAATTTTCTAAATACTTTCATTAGTCCCTGGCCTTATCTTATAGTTAGGATAGCCTTATGCCTATCCATAGGCGTGCACAGCCTATTGCATAAGGGTGTGCACCCTAAAGCACAAACTCACACGTGTATGTGTGTGTGTGTGTGTGTGTGTGTGTGTGTGTGTGTGTATATATATATATATATATATATATATATATATATATATATATATACACACACATACACTGCTGTGTGTGTGTGTGTGTGTGTGTGTGTATATGGGTGCTGTGTGTGTGTTTGTGAGGGTGGTGTGTGTGTGTGTAAGGGTGTTGTTAGTGTGTGTGTGTGTGTGTGCTGTGTGTATGTGTAAGTGTGCTGTGTGTGGGGGTTCCTGTTAGTGTGTGTGTGCTGTGTGTTAAGGGTGGTGTGTGCTGTGTGTATGTATGTGTGAGGGTGGTGTGTGTATGTGTGTCTGAGGGTGCTGTTAGTGTGTGTGTGCTGTGTGTATGTATGTGTGAGGGTGCTGTTAGTGTGTGTGTGTGCTGCGTGTATGTGTAAGGGTGCTGTGTGTGGGGGGGTTGCTGTTAGTGTGTGTGTGCTGTGTGTGTAAGGGTGGTGTGTGTGTGTGTGGGCTGTGTGTATGTATGTGTGAGGGTGGTGTATGTGTGTGCGTGTGAGGGTGCTGTTAGGGTGTGTGTGCTGTGTGTGTGTATGTGTAAGGGTGCTGTGTGCTTTGTGTGAGGGTGTTGTGTGTGTGCTGTGTGTGTAAGGGTGCTGTATGTGTGAGGGTGCTGTTAGTGTGTGTGCTGTGTATATATGTGTAAGGGTGCTGTGTGTGTGTGTATTTGTTTGGAGGGACTAAGGGGGGTGGGGGGACCATTTAGTTAATAGCCCCCCTCCCTTCTTATCTTTTGTAGGGAGGGTGGACTGTGCTGCTGGCATCCATGGTGGTCATGTGGTGAGTGAACTCTAGCCTGCGGGGCTAGAGTTCACTATCGCGAGATCTGAGCATTGCCATGGCAACTCTCCGACCTTCCGAGAGGAACCTGGCGGAGCCAGGGCCGCCACCAGAAATTTTGGGGCCCCTAACTCAGCTCAGGGTCTGGGCCCCCTGGGGCCCGCCTCCAAATACCGCCCACTGTGTCCGCCTCCACATTCCGCCCACAGGAATACACACACAGACACAAACACACACACTGATACAAAAAGACAGAGATACATACTAACAGACACACATACTGAAACAGACATACACGCATATAGGCATACATACTGAGACATACACACAGGCATACATAGTGACAGACAGACACATACTAACATACATACAGACACACATGCATGAGGACATAAAGACACACACATACATACCGACACCGACATACATACATACACACAGACATACTGACAGACATACAGACACTGTCATCCATACACACATACATTCATAATGGCATACAGACATACATACATACATTCAGACTGACATACATGCATATATACAGACATACTGACAGACATACAGACATCCATACACACAGACATACGTTCATAATGATATGCAGGCATACATTCATACTGACATACAGACATACATATATAATGACATACAGACATACATATATACATACATACATAGACATACATGCATGCAGTCAGACAAACATAGACATACACACAGACATACATACAGACACACAGACATGCATGCATACAGACATACATACATACATAGACATACATGCATACAGACAGACATGCATACAGACAGACATACATACATACATAGACATACATGCATGCCTACAGACAGACATACAGACATACAGACATACACATACATACATACAGACAGACATACAGATATACATACATAGACATACATACATACATACACAGACATACAGACATAAATGCATACAGACAGACATAGACATACATGCATACAGACAGACATGCATACAGACAGACATGCATACAGACATACACATACATACAGACAGACATACAGACATACATACATGACATACATAGACATACATGCATACAGACATACAGACAGACATACACATACATAGACATACATACATAGACATACACACAGACATACATACATACAGACACACACAGACATACAGACATACATAGACATACATGCATACAGACATACATGCATGCCTACAGACAGACATACATACACAGACAGACATACATACACAAACAGACATACATAGACATACATGCATGCCTACAGACAGACATACAGACATACACATACATACATACATACACAGACAGACATAGACATACATGCATACATACATGCATACAGACAGACATACACATACATACAGACAGACATACATACATAGACATACATACATAGACATACATATATACATACAGAGACAGGCATACATACACACACAGACAGACATACATACATACATACATAGACATACATGCATGCCTACAGACAGACATACAGACATACACATACATACATACATACACAGACAGACATAGACATACATGCATACATACATGCATACAGACAGACATACACATACATACATACAGACAGACAGACATACATACATACATATGACATACATATATACATACAGAGACAGGCATACATACACACACAGACAGACATACATACATACATACATAGACATACATGCATGCCTACAGACAGACATACATACATATACAGACAGACAGACAGACATACACATACATACATACAATTGACGATCCTTTAATTTGTCCAAATGGGCGTCTTTTGTAACAGACAATTTACCCCTATGTAATCCATTGCATGAAAATAACGGCATGCTTACAAATATATCCTCTACGCTATATGCTATTGATTGTGAGCCCTTTTGTACTGTGTAGTGACTCACTGTTTCTAAGTCCTGGGTTTAAGATACATGCTAAGAGTGTTTGTTATATGTTTGTTATATGCAGGAATCCAAATGATGAGTGGTTAGAGTATATGTAGACCATACCTCACAAAATTTCAATAGACAAAAAGGGCCAATTTCATTTTGAGGGTGTGAGTGGGGGTATGGCCGGGGACGGCTGTAATGCGATATTTTGTGTGACTTACTAATAGCAATTTATGCAACTAAAACATAGTTTAGAACAAGAACAATGTATCATATTTACACACACTTTCTAAACACATTTATTGTAGTTTAAAAACACATTACTGTGAGTATTATTGCTGTGGAACTTTGTTAGACACGCAGACACACCAGCAACATGGAACATTAGGGTAGAAATGAAAGTACTAAAATAGGGACTTTCCCTCCTAAATAGGGACACTTGGAAGGTATGCTAAAGGCATGGCTGTTCTTGGTTTCTCATTAGGAACGAAATCACTGATCTTCCATTTTCCAGTCCCTGTGGCTCGCTCTACTCAGTTTCTGTTTTCCAATTCATGTGCTTCTCTCTATTACCTGACTCTCACACTAAATGATTTGTGTGCTTCTTCTCAACGTGACCTTTCCAGTTCATGCCTTGCTATCTACATCCCCCGTTCTTGCTGTTTTCTACCTCATGCATGTCCCTGACCTCAGCCCTGAACTCCTCTCCATCATCCCAAATCCTTTGCCGCTTATTCCTAGTCCTAACTAGTGACTTTTACCAAGCTATGTGCTCCCTCCCTGAGTCATTGCACTTTCCTCTAGCCCCCTGACGCCTCTACAGTTCAGTTTCTATAAGCACCCCCTAACTAAGACCTTGTCAATCCTTTTTCATAGCTATTGCACCCTCAGCATCCCCAACACCATGCTGCTTTCTTCCGTCATTCCGCCTGTATTCCATCCCAGCACAAAAGAGCGCTTCTCTATGAGACTAATTTGATTGGACCACTCGAGGACAGGGATGATGTCGGATGGAGGCATGCGGAGCTAGGCCAGAAGATACCACCGGCATTGGATTTAATGTCAGTTTAATATCTTTTTCGTGTTTTAAAGAGGGAGACCTTGTTAGTAATGCCCAATATAGCATTATACGTTTTATAAAAGTTTGTTAAAAAGGTTAGAGTAGCCGTTTAAGTATACAGTACCCTAAGCAAAGTAATTATTCCCCATCACAGCAGGTCATCAGTACATAACTAGCATCACTAGAATTTTATTTTTAAAGTAGTTAGTAGCTACTATTGTATTATCTGGAAGTGTTTGTTTTTTTAAAAATTTTTATTCATTTTGAATCAAACAATATGATGTCATATATGGAAAATATAATGTTAATAAATTGACTTTTTCTCTCTCATCGTGGGAATAAAAACATTTACATATTCCAAAGATGTGTCTGCGTTAAGTGAATGTACACTTATTGCCAGAGTTGACACGAATTCCAGGAATTTTGCAAATAATGGTTTAAAATCAGATTTGCTGAACGTGAAAACTATTGAATATAACAGTTCAGTGAGCGGGGGAAATGTATATTTGATATAATTCTCTTATGAATGTGAAGAAAACATTTACATCAATAGTAGACCTTGGATTGAGGCAACATTTTGAATATATGTGTGAAAGTAACCAGTCAATGTGGATTCTGGACCCCCAGATGTTGGTGGACTACAGTTCCCAAGATTCTATGGATGCAATAGGTTGAAAGGGAATAATTGGAGTTATAGTTCAACAACATCTGTGGGTCCAGAGTTTGATAACCCTGGTTATGATCTATTAATGCATCAGTTGAACCTGATTAGATTAGCATTAAATCCTGCTTTTTGCCTTGTGTGCAATAGGTGTATACAAAAAAAAATGAAGACTTCAATCAGCTAAACTTACTTTATTAAATGAAAATCCTGTTTTTTCTCCAGTAACTTTGCCATAGAAAGTGCCCCCGCATCTCCAATAGCATTGCGAGAAAAACTAAAAGATAAAAAAAAACAATGAACAAAAGTGAATAAAGAAACCATGGTATACCTGCTAGTCTGAACTCTAATAAATACAAACATGGCAGGTCCGGGAATGGCAATTGTGTGCAGTATTACTGTAAATAATTGAGTTGATCATTCCATTCCAAAAACAGATTATTCATGGAATAGAGCAGAGCTCCTCATCCCTCTCAACAAGGCACACCTAACAGTCCAGGTTTTAGGGATTACCCGGTGTTTAAATAAAAAAAAAACTAAAAACACATTAGACTCCAAGGTCTTTTTTTTCTTTTTCTAAAAACCTTAGACACCCCCGGGTAATCCCTAGATCCTGGACTGTTAAGTGTGTATTGAGGAGAGGGTTGAGAAGCACTGGTATAGAGTCTAGACCAGGAGTGCCTAAAATGTAGATCCTCTACATCTTTAAAACTACATCTTCCATGATGCTTTGTCATTCTAAAGGCATGCAAAGCATCATGGAAGTTGTAGTTCTATAATATCTGGGGATCTATCTTTTGGGTACTCCTGGAATAGACTCTAGACAATCACAGGTCCTTACATAGACAGTAATAAAAATTACCATTTCTTTATGAAGATACTATAATAGTGTTGCATTCAGACGAACACAGTCATTATTGCACAGATTACAGTGCTATGAACAGAATGTAGCAGCAAAATGTACATCTTTCCCCCTCCTTAACTCATGTGGGCATTGATGGAGATATGGTGGACTGCAACACCCATCACTTCCAATCAGGTTTTGCTAGGGTGGGTGTTACATTGTTTTACCACATCAATTGTTCCTCCTACTCCATATCAGTGGCATACCTACCATGGTCGCAGGGGTCGCCTCTGCGACTAAGCCAGTCACTCCACAGGGTCCAGCTGCAGCCATGATTCCTGCGAGCGTGGGCCGCCGGCATCACTTCAGGGTCTGCGCAGTGCAGCACCGGCCCGGGGCCCGTAGTTGGCGGGTTACCAGCAGGAGTGGAGAGCTGTGCTGCTGCCCTGTGTGTCACATGGCCCAGCGGTCTGACAGGAAGTGCTCACTAAGAGAGCACTTCCTGTCAGTCCTGGTATGGCGGTCCAGTGAACTGGTGCACAAGGGGAGTAGGGGTTGGGAATGACACACATGGAGGGGCTGGAATGACACACAGAGAGGCTGGGGGGGCTTGGGAATGACAGAAATGGACGGGCTGGTAGGGATGAGAAAGACACACATGGAGGGTCTGAGGGAGTTGGAATAACACACATGGTATTGGAGTTTTTGACAGGTGGTGCCCAGGAGGCAGTAGTAAGCCAAATGCAAGGTACCGAATAGGAATGAGACAATCTGCGTTCCTGCGCAGGTTCAGGAACGATATAACAGGCAGGTAGGTCAAGGATCAGATTATAACAAAAGTGTACACACCAAAGAGCACAGTATAACTGAGAATATATAAGGGAGAGGCATCCACCTCTCACATAATATTGGCTGACAAGTGATTAGCCCTTTTAAATTATTACAGGTGTTCTGTTCCTTTAAGAAGCCGGCTTTCGGGTGCGTGTGCTCCTAGCGTCTATGAATTTCAGATGGAGCCTCCCGCAGGCTGCTGCGCGGAGAGCCGCGGTACTGTGTCCAAGTGCCGCAAAAATGTTGGCTGTTTGTTTGGGAATGAGACACATGGAGGTGCTAGGGAGGGAATGAGACACATGGAGGGGCTAGGGAGGGAATGAGACACATGGAGGTGCCAGGGCGGGAATGAGACACCTGGAGGTGCTAGGGAGGGAATGAGACACATGGAGGTGCTAGGGAGGGAATGAGACACATGGAGGTGCTAGGGAGGGAATGAGACACATGGAGGGGCTAGGGAGGGAATGAGACACATGGAGGTGCCAGGGCGGGAATGAGACACCTGGAGGTGCTAGGGAGGGAATGAGACACATGGAGGTGCTAGGGAGGGAATGAGACACATGGAGGTGCTAGGGAGGGAATGAGACACATGGAGGTGCTAGGGAGGGAATGAGACACATGGAGGGGCTAGGGAGGGAATGAGACACATGGAGGTGCTAGGGAGGGAATGAGACACATGGAGACAAATATTCTGTTTTGCCCCAAAATATTTAGATGCTAACCATAAAGACCACCTTCCATATTAAACTTAGTTTTAAAGACAGTGGTACTCACAGGGACTGCATAATGCCCACTCACTTGATATTTATTATTGTATTGCAGTTTCCCACGCTCTCTGTAATTTGTGACACTCCAACATGTGACATGCTTACTCCTTCAATCCTAAAAAAACATGAAAACATGTAAGCATGCATTAGCACAATCAGTTCTAGAGGTTCAGATCAGTTCTTAGCTGCTCTCCTACCAATGACAATCATTGTGCGCTCTGGGTATCACACTTTTAATCTGAATAACATGGGATACTTTTGTTTTCTAATGAGAAGACAGTGTGGGTCACTGAGATGTTCTCCATCTCGTATAGTTTAATAATTTTAGAACATATTTTACAGAAAGCTAGCGAGTTCCATTAACTGTGGGTGATTCCTGGGTCAGTACCGCAAAATGGGCAGCACTGACATTGAGCTATTCTACGCTGTGCATGAAGGCGCTGAATGTTCCTCATAGAGGTGCATTGGTTCAATGCATCTCTATTAGGACATGCTGATTGGTGCAGCGTGGTGTTTTGCCGCACAGACTCAATAGCCTCCCAATGCTTTCCTATGAGGAAAAGATTGATGATCTCAGCCAAGGCACAGTGTGAGCAGGGCCAGCCGCGACGAGACCCACTCAGCACTGTAAGTAAACTACTTTTTTCATGGGCAGACCCGTTGCACTTTACAAAATGACAGAAATGGACAATAAGAGTTACAGCACCAGACTTACTGTTATAAAAAGAGTTTATTGCGGTGCAGTGAAGGCGCATCTGGTAAGGTTTCAACCTATTTAAAGATATTTTTATGGCATGACAAAGCTGGAGTCAAAACGTTGTAAAGTCCACATTCACAGTGGTGGAATAAACCTTTTCCATCAGTATATCTAGTAAAATGGCACACTACTTGCATTGTATTAAGAAACAATGGAGAATCCTAGGACACTGCACCCAACACCCGTTTTGGGTTTGTTAGTCCTCTACGCATGCTTTATTGCTCTACATTACTACAGAATATGTTGACATTAAAGATAATAGCAAAAGACATAAATACATGTGTTACTTACTCAAGTGTCCGAAGGGCAACAAGAGACGGAAGCACTTTTGCCAAATCACGGATTCCAGCATCACCCAGCGAGTTGTTAGATAAACTGTGAACACGTGATAAGGAGGACACATCTCAATATCAAGTCATTGTTTCATAGCGATCTATGACCTGGATTTAATAAACTTTCTAAATGCTTCCAATCTGTTTCCAAATGATTTAACTACAAACATTCTACCAGACTCTAATGGTGATTTCTGTAGGTAAATGTAACAGATTGGAATAATTTGGAAAACGTATTAAATTAAGTCCTATATTAGTAGCAGGCTAGTTTTGATTAGACCCACCCTAACTGTTTATTTAAAGCACACATATAGACCCCGATTTAATATTTTTGGATAAGCTTTTAAAATTATTTAAAAATTTGGATACACTTTTTAAGGTATTGGAGTTTTGGATAAACTTTTAAAAAAAAATTTTTTACAAAATATCTATCAAATATATATTTATATAAAAAAATATCAAAATGTTACAATATTAAAATATTTTTCAAAGGGGACGGAGCCTGGCACCGATGCCGACAAGACAACATAATGAGCAGCTCAAATAGCTTTAGTCTGCAACTCCTCGACTAGCTGACACGCTTATCTCTGACCAGATGTCGTTCCTTTTAACTCCAGCACACAAAAAGCATCGTTCAATCTCTGGGGCCTAACTCACCTCAAAACTTAAAAGAACCACATGTTCCGCAAGAGGAGAACCTAGTGGAATAAAACTACCATCACTTGCAATCCTGGCTAGTACTGTCATACCAGCTGCACAGATGGGATGAAAAAGGCCACATACAAAGACCCAGGCTGATAACCAAAATATTGGTACACTTTTTCAAAACCACTCGTCTGCTAAAATGGCAGGAATGTGGTAGGGCGTCATGCCTAGTCTGTTCAGGATTTTCATGGAGAAGTACCTATGCCAACTCCACTAGACATAGCCACAAAGCAGGATATTCAGAACTTACTAATAGATATACAGAAATTGTTCCAGGCAGAGCTGGGGTTAATAAAAGCAGACATGCAGGTGGCGACAGACTGGCTAAAGGCCACAGAGAAAGACATCATTGACCTCCACCATGGTATGTCTTTTGTGAAAGAAGCCATATGACAGTTACAATCTCCACATTTTAAACATTTACATTTAGAGTAAACATGATGGAGGAACAAAGAAGACAGAAGAACATAACATTTAGAGGCATTCCGGATGAAATTAACATTGACTAGCCCCCACACTACATGAGGCGCCTCATAGCATCCATCCTTCCTCCTAATCTTGCCAATCTTGCTCTAGATGGGGTACATCATATGAGTAAGTACCCAAATGCACCTACAACAGTCACTCGAAATGTCATACTCAGGTGTCAAATATTCCAAGACAAGCAATGCATAATGACAGCAGTACAAGTAAAGACTACATATGTCCTCGAAGACAATAACCTCACCTTCTATCATGACCCGCCAAGATCAAGTTCCTTGAGTGCCATCACAAAGAAATTACAGGAAGCTGGCCTGCTCTACGGTCTTTGTCAGTGTCAAGGGATGGGACGTTTCATGCATTCACATCTCCATAAGAAGTGCAAGTCTTTCTCACAGTCTGTAGGTCTCATCTACTGGCTTTGGAAGACTTACCACTAAGAATCTAAGGGTCTTGAGAGGAGTAGTATCATTTGTTCCACAACCTGATCCATGTCAATGCAGATTGTTTTTCTTTCATATATGTTACTTTTAAATTGCTATAACTTTGTTATTCCCATGCTGGGAATTGTTCTGCATATGGGAAAAAGGGCCATATATGACTCTCTTGTATTGGCTCATATTGGTGCTAGTTCTATGTACTTTATACTGTCTTTAACAATATTGCAGACCTCTTACCTCCAGCTGCCCCCTTGGTTAGGGATACTTTCCTCCCCATGCTGAGCCCTATGTTTAGCCATCCTTTTACTCATCCTCTTACTATGCCATATTACCATTTTGATTGTAATTAAGGGCTCCTAGCAATTACGTTTGATTTCACTCGTACTTTTGTATTATCTTATTGAAAATTGGGTGCAACTGCATATATGTCCATTTTGATTGCGTAACTGATGTTCTGCAATTGCCTTTGTGATATTCTCTTTTACCCACCAAAATAAAGAATTATATATATATTTATTCTTTTTTCAAACTATTAAGTAATCTTAAAAATGTATCCAACAATATGAAATAATTTGAAAAGCTTAGCCAAAAACGATTAAATTGGGTGCCATAGTTCTTTAAATAGTTGTCCTCCATATTTCTGTAAGACAATGTGAAAAGATTAAAATAATAAGCGGCTTTGTCACTTGGTGTGCCGGTTTTGTTTTCGTTTTCCCCTCAAATAATTATTTTTTGCAAAATTAAACATACATATACAAAAGAAGGGACTACTTTTCCTAATGTATAACCAGCAGGTTGATAAAACTTGACAAAGGGTGTAACTTTGGTCGAAATTAGGTGTTTGCAAGACAACTCTACATTGATCTCACAGTGATCTCACATTGTCTTGTTAACATTAAAAACCATGAGTGAATTGGTGTAGATGTATCAAAGTATTCTGGAGAGTATTTTTGATTTTCAGTCTCTATATCTGTTTGTATCTAAAGTGGTCTAAAAAGTGTTGACTTTTCGCTACATAAATTCCTCCATTTCTCACAGAAATATCCATTTCTAGAGTGGTGGGAAAAGTGGTCTAGAGTGGTGGAAAAAAGAGAAGTGAAACAGAACACTTTTCTATCAGAACAAATTATGAAAATATTGATAAATGTCTCAAAAAATGGTGTATATTTAAAAATTATGTTTATGGAACAAAAAACCCCCCAAAAAAACAAAATACAAAACAGACAGATTTAATAAAAAAAAAGAAAAAGGTGCAAAGCTGCCAGCAACACTTCAAATATCTTCCCCATTGTGTTCTATATTATTGGGGGAGGGGGATGTAAGGGGGTAGGTTTTCTTAAGCTTTATACTGTATGTTATGTCAATTATGTTTTACTGGTGGGGGGAAAAAAAATCAATAAAATTATGAATGAGAAAGAAAAAATAAGTTAAACATTGTGTAAGAATTGATTTTATATTTACAGTGATATTTTATTCTTTTGCTACCATTTCACACAAGACATTTCACCTAACATAAGCGAAGGTCACATCATGGCTGATCTGAGCCAATATGCAGACGGAGTCTGACGGACCACAACTTCTGCAGTGATTGGCTGTGCTTCTGCTATAATACATGTGCAGTCATGTCTCCATGGAGATGCTCTGCTGTTCCCCATTGTTCAGAACAACAATTCGTAGAAATGGAAAATGAGCCTCTGTGTGATAGGCAGTTCGCACGTCAAATTCAGCGAAAACACAAATCTTTACATCCCACTTACTTCAGTTCCGAGAGTCTTGTGCAGTTGTTAAGCATCGCATTCAGAAAATTTAAATTCATTTGCAGTTCACAGTGGTTTAATCTAGATAATTGTATAGAAAACAGTACATTATTCGTTAATATTTTCAGCTTGTAACAAGATCAGGCAAAACTCTATTACACCATCAAAATGATACAAAATGGTGGCACTGCAACTACATAATATTCACTAAACACAGTACTCTAGTAAACTGAAAGCGTCACAGTAAAAATAAAAATTTGTGGAACTGGAATTTTTTCAAATTTATTGTTACGGTTTTGGTATTTTAATCTGAATTTAAAAATTTGATTTTCACTTTGGTGAATAAATCCCACAGAAACAAATTTACCTCAAGGAATGTAAATCTTGAAGTTGTGAAACGATTCTGAAAGAGAATGAAAGAATATATGAGTTAATTTTGCACACATTGCTCTGAACTTACCTCAGAGCATTCAGCCTGTGGGCAGCACTGCTCTCAAATAATTTTACATTTACGGGAGACTTTAGACATTATCGCTAATCTTACACTGAGCTATAATGTTTACATTGATTAGATTGACCGATTAACATAATTTAAAGGGACACTATGGGTACCCAGACCACTTCATATCTTTGAAGTGGTCTTGGAGCAGTGTCCCTGTTCCCCTTAGTCCTGCAGTTTAGCGTTGGAGAAATTGCAATGTTTACATTGCAGGACTAAGACAAAATTCTAGTGATTGTCTATCAGACAGCCACAAGAGACGGTTTCCGTGATGATACCGGACTTTAGGTCACCTAATGCTCTGCATGAGGACATCCAGGGTCAGTGAAACCCCCATAGGAAATCATTGATTCAATGTTTTCCTATGGGGAGGTCCTAATGTGCTCACAGTGCGTGTGCATTAGCCACCTCCCCGTCGGATGTCAGAGGAGGCGGAGCACTGACCCAGTGCCGAGGGATATTGGTAAGTGACTATAGGGTTTTCAACCTAATATTGGCCGGAGGGAGAGTCCGTGAGGGTGGGGGGACCAGAGGGCACAGGTTTTGTTATTCCTAGCACAGGGGTAGATAGGAGAAAAGGCAGTGTTTACTATTACCGCCTAGTAACACCTCTAGTGGCAGTCACTCAGACGGCCACTAGAGGTGCTCCTTATCTCACTGCTACATTTACTGAATACTTCCAATAGAGGTGCATCGATTCAATGCACCTATGAGGAGATGCTGATTGGCACAGCGTGGCGTTTTGCCATGCATGCGCAACTGGATTGACTGAGAGTCCCTCAGTCATGAAGGTGGAGCCAACCACAGTGAGACTGGCGCAGTGATGGAGAGAAGGTAAGTGAATCAACCTTTTTACACCACAGAGGAGTCTTATATATGTATTCCTAACACTATATGTTCCTTTAAGGCCAAAGCAGGTAGGCAGGTGAAAGAATAGCTCACTTAGAGATTTTTTTTATTGTGGCTGTTCTGACCTTTAAATTTGAAATTCCCTTTCAATTCACTATAAATCCCCCCTTTAGTGAATAACTCTGTGAGAGTCCTATTAGTTCCTATAAATTCTGCTCCATAACTAACAATAGTTGAATTCCTCGTCAATGTACATTTTGTCACAGAAACCTACTATTCATAGCGAAACATGCATCCAAATGTTTTAAACGTCCGTTTTTAAAGGGAGGGGTGGAAAGTGGTGAATTAGCAACCTTTTCTAAGTGACATGAATCATGCGTTATATATAGCTATTTGTGTAATTAGACATGTCACTTATATCAAGCTTAGCTGTCTTCATTTTTTTTAAATACATGTAATGCAGTTTAAACACAATAAAAGGAGCTCTGTCGTGTATTACATGACATTTTTATTTTAATATGTATTTACACACACTATACTCAAAGCCAATTAACATAGGGGCTATTGCAGCTGATAACTGTAGCGTTACTTACCTTAACCGGGGGCCGGTCGCGGTCCTCTCTTCAAGCCGCGCGCGGTCCTGCGGCTCATCCGACTGCTTCAGATGGAAGGCGGGCAGTGACCGCGTGGAGCGGTCACGTGTCCCGCCTGAAACTAAGAGCGCGCCGCGAGTCTCGGGCGCGCTCTTAAAGAGACAGTGGGAGCCTAATTGCCAAAAGGCTCCCATTGGCTCCTGTCATACCACACTCCCTATACAATTACCTATAGGGGGTGTGGAAGTGACAGGAGCCAATCACTTTGGTTTAAAAGCTATTTAACTTACCTTTTTCCCTTAGCTCGTTGCCCTATCGTGGTTTCTGTTTCAGTTCCCTTTAGCGCTTGTGGTGTTCAGTTGTGTTTTCTCGTATTGACTTTGGCTTCGTATTCTGACTTCGTTTTCGCTTTATCCTTATCTGTACTGTTTGCCGGCTTGCTGTTTTCCGTGTACCAGACCCCGGCTTGTCCTAGTTTACGCTGTCTCTCTGTGCCCTTGACCTCGGTTTGTTCCTGGCTCTGTCTCCTCTCATATACGTCGAGTCCGGCCATTCTAAGGTCCGGTAGACGTATCTCTCCTCTGTATCTGCCTCTGTTTAGCTGGATCCTGCGTGTAGGGGTATATTCTCGTTACATTACGATAGGGCCATGGACCCCGCAGATTTAGCTCAACAGATGGCGTCCCATGAGGCAAGATTTGTAGAGCAGGATCACCGTATGGATCAGATAGCTCAGGCTCTCCAGACGCTCCTAGCTAGAACCGTTCCAGCAACCACACCTAACCCTCCTACGCCCCTTCTCCCTGAAGTATCTACTTTTCCTAATACTTCGGCCCATTTAACACCTCCTCCTAGGTATGGAGGGGACTCTAAGACTTGCAGAGGGTTTATTAATCAAATTGAATTCCACTTCGAAATGTATCCACGTTCATTTCCCACAGAGAGGTCTAAGGTTGGGTTCTTTATGCACCAACTCACCGATAAGGCACTTGAGTGGGCAAATCCTATTTGGGAAGCTAATGGAACTATGGTGCATGATTTCAACAGTTTTCTTACGGCTTTTCGTAGAACTTTTGACACAATGAAAAGGTCAAAGAATGCCGCGAGAGCATTAATGAGAATTAAACAGGGTTCTAGGTCTGTGGCTGATTATGCTATTCAGTTTCGCACTCTTGCTTCGCAGGTAGATTGGACCAACAATGGGTTAACTACTGCCTTTATGGAAGGTTTGTCAGATACGATATTGGATGAGGTAGCAGCTAAGGAGCTTCCTATTGCCTTAGAGGACCTTATCGATTACCTCATTGATATAGATAATAGAATTCGTGACAGGCTCTATACCAAGAACAGGAATAGACGTTTTGTTACACCCATTAACCCCAGAGTTAATATACCAGAGAGTGTTAAAGTGTCTGAGGAGGAACCTATGCAATTAGGGGTTGCCAAACTCTCTGATACTGAGAAATTACATAGGAGAAGGGAGGGACTCTGCCTATACTGTGGTAGGAGAGACCATATGGTAAAGGAATGTCCTTTACTCCCGGAAAACTCTCGCACCTAAGACCTTATAGGGGACTGGCCTTGGGTGTGATATCTAAGTCTCCTAAATTGCCTCCTAACCGCTTGCTTCTCCCGGTTTCTTTATATATGGGAGAGATTTGTATAGTTGACAACATATATGCTCTGGTTGACTCTGGGGCAGCTGAAAATTTTATAGACTCTGGCTTTATAAAGAGAAACAACATTCCCATCAGAGAGAAGGAGATACCCTTGGCCGTTGAGGCCATAGATGGTAGACCATTAAGTTCTCCAGTTGTTACTCATGAGACTGTACCATTACACATGTACACAGGGGTTTTACACTATGAAACCATTCGATTCCAGGTCATCACCTCTCCCTCTTCACAGTTAGTATTAGGGTATCCATGGTTACGTGCTCACAATCCCATTTTTGACTGGGAGACAGGGCAAATAAAATCATGGAGTGAGGCCTGCCACGAGTCTTGTACGTTGGAAGTCACACCTTTGAATTCTATTGAGGTACCTACCAGTCCTCCTTTGTCTACGGTTATACCCCCTCAGTATTTATCTCTAAAGACTGTTTTCGATAAAAGGGAGGCTGAGAAATTACCGCCTCACAGACCCTATGATTGCGCTATTGACTTGTTGCCTGGCACTATACCTCCAAAGGGCAGGGTGTACCCCTTATCGGTTCAAGAAAACCGTGTCATGGAGGAGTATATTAAGGAATCATTAGAAAAGGGGTTTATTAGGAGATCCTCTTCTCCAGCTGGAGCAGGGTTCTTCTTTGTATCGAAGAAAGAAGGTGATTTAAGACCGTGTATAGATTATAGAGGTCTAAACAAAATCACTATCAAAAATGCATACCCTATACCTTTAATTACAGAATTATTTGACAGGCTGAAACATGCCACTGTGTTCACTAAATTAGACCTTAGGAGTGCATACAATTTGATACGTATAAAGGAAAATCACGAATGGAAGACTGCATTCAACACTAGATCCGGTCATTACGAATATACTGTTATGCCATTTGGGCTTTGCAATGCCCCAGCAGTATTCCAAGAATTTATTAATGATGTCTTAAGAGATTTTATTCACACATTTGTTATCATATACTTGGACGACATTTTAATATATTCTACAGATATACACACTCATCACAGACATGTTACGACAGTTTTGAAGACCCTTCTTGCTAATGGTCTTTATTGCAAGCTAGAAAAATGTCTATTTGACCAAACCGAAGTCCAGTTCTTGGGGTATTTGATTTCCGCTAAAGGTTTTCGTATGGATCCCCAGAAGCTAGCTGCTGTAATAGAATGGCCTCTACCGCAAGGTCTGAAAGCTATTCAGCGTTTTCTTGGGTTCTCCAATTATTATAGACGCTTTATCAAAGGTTTCTCGTCCATTGTAGCACCTATTACCCGTATGACTAAAAAGGATGGCAATACTCGTGTTTGGTCTACCGAGGCACTTCAGGCTTTTGAATTTCTTAAAACTACGTTCGCTTCTGCACCTATTTTACAGCATCCTGTCCCCTCACTGCCCTATATTCTTGAAGTTGATGCTTCGGATATTGGGGTAGGTGCTGTCTTATCCCAAAGAGAGTCGCCTGAGAAGCCATTGCATCCATGCGGCTTCTTTTCTAAACAAATGTACAAAGCAGAGAAAAATTATGATGTGGGTAATCGCGAACTCCTTGCTATTATTTTAGCACTTAAAGAGTGGAGACATTTGTTAGAAGGAACTAAGGATCCTATCCTCATTTTTACAGATCACAAGAACCTATCCTACCTTAGCGAAGCCAAAAGATTGTCTTCCAGGCAGGCTAGGTGGTCACTATTTTTGTCCCGTTTCAATTTTATTATCACCTATAGGCCAGGTGATCGCAACACTAAAGCAGACGCTCTGTCCAGACAGTTCGAAACTACTGACAAACAGGAGATTGATTTTGTCTATTTCCTCGTCCCTCTTGCAGGCCATACAAGCGAAACAAAGCATGGCACCTAGCGAGAGGCCTAATGATAAACTGTTCGTTGATGTTCCCGAGAGACTGGATATTATGTCATTATATCATGATACTAAGACTGCTGGACATCCTGGTATTTCCAAAACGGTGTCAGCTGTTTCTCGGTATTTTTGGTGGGATTCCTTACGCAAGGATGTCACCGACTATATAGGTGCTTGTACTACTTGTGCCTGTATGAAATCTTCTCGTAGGGTTCCTTGTGGGCTGTTGCATCCGTTACCCATTCCCGAGAGACCTTGGTCTAACCTGTCCATGGATTTTATTGTTGAATTACCCCCTTCAAATGGTAACACAGTAATCCTGATGATAGTGGATCGGTTTTCCAAAATGGCTCACTTCGTGTCTCTTCACAAGTTGCCCACATCCAAGGAACTGGCTCATATCTTCGCTAGAGAAGTATTTCGATTACATGGGATTCCCGTATCTATTGTATCCGATAGGGGTAGCCAATTTATTTCCAGGTTCTGGAGGGCCTTTTGTTCAGAAATGGGTATTTCTCTCTCATTTTCTTCCGCTTATCATCCCCAGTCTAATGTGGCTGCTGAACGTGCCAACCAGTCTCTGGAGCAATACCTCCGTTGTTTTGTGTCTCACCATCAGGACAATTGGTCTGACCTGCTTCCTTGGGCTGAATTTGCTCGGAATAACGCCACTCATGATTCTTCCGGCAAGAGCCCTTTTTACGTTGTCTATGGCCAGCATCCCATTGTTCTTCCGGCTGCATTCTCCTCACAGGGCATGCCAGTTCTGGATGAGCATTTGGCTGGTTTGCGTAATACTTGGGAGCAGGTTCAGCGTTCTTTGGTGGACTCTGCTACTCGCCAGAAGGCTCAGGCTGACAAGCGTCGCAGAGCAGCTCCGTCCTATGTTGTGGGGGACAGGGTTTTGTTTTCCACGCGGAATATTCGTCTCAGGGTGCCTTCTATGAAATTGGCTCCCCGCTTCATTGGACCTTATCGTATTATACATAAGGTTAATCCTGTTTCTTATGCCTTAGGCCTGCCTAAGAATCTACGTATTCCTAATGTTTTTCACACCTCATTGTTGAAACCTTTCGTACGCAACCGCTATACCCGGCATACTCCTCCTCCCCCTCCTATCTCGGTGGAGGGTCATGAGGAGTTCAAAGTGTCTGCTGTTCTTGACTCTCGTTTCCTTAGGGGTCGACTTCAGTACTTGGTACATTGGAAGGGTTATGGGCCTGAGGAGCACAGTTGGATTTCGGCTGATGCTGTCCATGCTCCCCGTCTTGTGCGCTCTTTCCATT
>OW240923.1:32337543-32386210 GCA_933207985.1 Pelobates cultripes | reverse complement strand
GATCTTATGTTGGTTACCATCCAGGATGTGAAAGAAGATTTGATTGAGATTAGAAAGAAAATTCAAATTCTTGAAACAGAATATGCCCTCCAATTAAGCACACAGGAGGGTATGGAATCTTCGTTGAAACTGAGTGAGGAAATCTTAAAATACAAAAACCAACTTATTAAGTTTAAATGACAGAAAATGAAGATGGTTCAACTTGATTATCAGGAGGGTACAGTTTACAGATGGTTATTGGGAGATCAAAAAGGGAAACCGAGAAGATTCCGTAAAAGAATTTCCAAACCAAACATAACCACTATTGATGTAACATCTGGGGAACCTGCATCAGAAAACGAAGGAATTCATTCACGATCGGAGAGACCCCCTTTTTTAGACAAAGATGGGGAAAACAACAGGACCATACAGTCCACGACAGTCACAAGAAGCAAAGCAAAAGACGGAAAAGGCCACATATTAGACGAGGACAGAAGGGACGACCCCACAGGTCCCAAAGGAAAACCTCCGATTCGCAAATAATTCCAGTGTTCAATCTTTCTAAACGAGAATTAACAACTTCAGAGACCCTAGTACTAAGTAAGGGTCTCTCGTTTATTCCAACCTCTTCTCCCAATCAATTTAAATGGGAGGTGGACTTGTTTAAATTTGGTCGCTCCTTGAGACTTAAAGAGTTTTTTAAAAACTCTCCTCCTTCTTCTCCGAATTCCTCGATGATGACAACCTTATACCAATTTAAGCCGCCCAGTACGTTTGACCCTCCTACTAATCATGTAGCCATCAAATCTTTTCTTTCATCAACTAAGTGGGAATCTAAATCTCTTCTACGTCAACATCATCCTAAACATTCCAACCTATCGAAAAATGAACATTCTCTGATTAAGAATCTAGCCACAGACCCCACAATTGTGATTCGGCCAGCGGATAAGGGGGGTGGTATTGTGATCTTAGATTATGAGACTTACGCAGCTGGAATCAGGCAACAATTGAGTGATACTAAGACCTACCAGCAGCTGGATGATGATCCCACCAGTTCTATAGCTTAAAGCATTGAAGAAGTACTGATGTATGGCTTGAATGCAGGCCATATAACATTGGAATTATTCCAATATTTACAAACTAAACATCCTCGCATTCCTGTTCTATATACACTACCGAAGATACACAAGAATTTGGAACACCCACCTGGGCGTTCCATTGTATCCTCTACCCAGGGTATACTTGAACCAATAGCCAAATACCTTGATTTCCTTTTCAAGGATCCAGTTACTTCTTTAACTACATGTATTAAAGACACTCCTGATCTTTTACAACGTCTTCAACAGGTAGGCCCTTTTGATGGTATCCTCATGACTTTAGATGTGGGAAGTCTATATACAATAATTCCTCATGATTTAGGCATACAAGCCATGCGGAATCTCCTTTCCCAATCATCACAATATCATGGCCCTCCGATTGAATTTGTTTTGGAACTCTTGGACATCACATTGCAAAACAACTATTTTCGTTTTTAAAACAGCTGGTACTTACAGATAGCCGGAACTTCGATGGGGGCAGCTATGGCCCCCATGTATGCAAACGCTTTCATGTATGAGTATGAGACCCATCATATCCTTCAATGTTATACACATCAGATTTGTTGTTATTTCAGATTTATCGATGACATTCTAATTTTGTGGAATGGTTCAAAAGAGGAAGCGATACAATTTGTACACGATCTTAACGAGTTACCAACACAGGTCAGGTTAACTTCAACGATAGATGAGCATCGTGTCCAATTTCTGGATATTGAATTGATGATCATCAATCGAAAGTTGGAGTATAAACTTTTTACTAAACCCACTGACCGGAATACCCTTTTACATTTTGAGAGTTTCCACCCGAAACATCTTAAACAGTCGCTTCCTTATTCACAATTCTTACGAGTCTTACAAAATAACTCTCTTGAACTTCTACGTGGGTGTAGCGGTACTTACCCTTTCCAGGGGCCGGCCGGGGTCCTCTGTTCGAGCCGCGCGCGGTCCTGCTGCTGCACGAGCCGCGCGCGGCTCAGCCGACCGCTGTGACTAGTAGCGGTCACGTGTTCCACCTACTCTAAGAGCGCGCCGCGGGTATCGGGCGCGCTCTTAAAGGGACAGTGGGTGCCTAAATTGGAAAAGGCATCCCATTGGTCCCTGTCATGCCACACTCCCCATACACTTACCTTTTGGGGGCGTGGATGTGACAGGGACCAATCAAATTAGATGTTTAGGTATTTATACTCACCTTCTTTCCTTTGTTCCTTGCCCTATCGTGGTTTCTGTATCAGTTCCCTTTAGCGCTTGTTGTGTTCAGTTGTGTTTCTCCGTATTGACCTTGGCTTTGTTTCTGACTACGTTTTCTCTTTATCCTTATCTGTTCTGGTTGTCGGCTTGTTGTTTACTGTGTACCAGACCCCGGCTTGTCCTAGTTTACGCTGTCTCTCTGTGCCCTTGATTTCGGATCGTTCCTGACTCTGTCTCCTCTCATATACGTCGAGTCCGGCCATTCTAAGGTCCGGTAGACGTATCTCTCCTCTGTGTTGTCTTTTGTTTAGCTGAATCCTGCGTGTTGGGGTATATTCTCGTTACATTACGATAGGGCCATGGACCCCGCAGATTTGGCTCAGCAAATGGCTTCTCACGAGGCAAGGTTTGTAGAGCAGGATCACCGTATGGATCAGATAGCACAGGCTCTCCAGACGCTCTTGTCTAGAACCATTCCTGCAACCGCACCGAACCCTCCTACACCTCATCCTCCCGAAGTATCCAATTCAACCAATGCTTCGCCCCATTTAACACCTCCTCCTAGGTATGGAGGGGAAGCCAAGACATGCAGAGGTTTTATTAATCAAATAGAATTCCACCTTGAGATGTATCCTCATTCCTTTCCCACTGATAGGTCTAAAGTGGGGTTTTTGATGCATCAACTTACTGACAAAGCACTAGAGTGGGCAAATCCTATTTGGGAGGCCAATGGACCTATGGTTCATGATTTCAATAGTTTTCTTGCGGCTTTTCGTAGAACTTTTGACACAACAAAGAGGTCAAAGAATGCCGCAAGAGCATTAATGAGGATTAAACAGGGGTCTAGGTCTGTGGCGGATTATGCTATTCAGTTTCGTACCCTTGCTTCACAGGTAGATTGGACCAATAATGGGTTAACTACTGCGTTCATGGAAGGTTTATCTGACACTATATTAGATGAGGTAGCGGCAAGGGAGCTTCCTATTCCATTAGAGGATCTTATTGACTACCTCATTGATATAGATAATAGAATTCGCGACAGGCTCTATACCAAAAACAAGAATAGACGTCTGGTCACATCTATTAACCCTAGAGTTGATAAACCTGAGAGTGTTAAAGTACCCGAGGAGGAACCCATGCAATTAGGGGTTGCCAAACTCTCGGATACTGAAAAACTACTTAGAAGAAGGAATGGACTCTGCCTATACTGTGGTAGGCGAGACCATATGGTAAGGGAATGTCCTTTGCGTCCGGAAAACTCTCGCACCTAAGACCTTATAGGGGACTGGCCTTGGGTGTGATCTCTAAGTCTCCTAAATTGCCTCCTAATCGTTTGCTTCTCCCTGTTTCCCTTCATATGGGGGTGAGTTGTATAGCAGAATGCATATTAGCCTTGGTTGATTCTGGGGCTGCTGAGAACTTTATTGACTCTGAGTTTGTTACGAAAAATAACATTCCCGTCAGAGAAAGGGAGATACCCTTGGCCATTGAGGCCATAGATGGTAGACCATTAAGTTCTCCAATTGTTACTCATGAAACTGTACCATTACACATGTATACAGGGGTTTTACACTTTGAAACCATTCGATTCCAGGTTATCACATCTCCCTCTTCTCACATTGTGTTAGGGTACCCATGGTTACGTACTCACAATCCCATTTTCGATTGGGAGTCAGGGCAAATAAAATCATGGAGCGATGCCTGCCATGAGTCCTGTACTATTGAAGTCACCCCTTTGAATTCTATTAATGTCCCTACAACTCCTCCTTTGTCCACTGTTATACCCTCTCAGTACTTATTTCTCAAAACTGTCTTCGATAAAAGGGAGGCTGACAAATTACCACCTCACAGACCCTACGATTGTGCTATCGATTTATTGCCTGGCACAATACCTCCAAAGGGCAGGGTGTACCCTTTATCTGTTCAAGAAAACCGTGTCATGGAGGAGTATATTAAGGAATCATTAGAAAAGGGGTTTATTAGGAGATCCTCTTCTCCGGCTGGAGCGGGGTTCTTCTTTGTATCAAAGAAAGAAGGTGATTTAAGACCGTGTATCGATTATAGAGGTCTAAATAAAATCACCATCAAAAATGCATATCCTATACCTTTAATCACAGAATTATTTGACAGACTCAAACATGCTACTGTATTCACTAAATTGGATCTTAGAGGTGCATACAATTTAATACGTATTAAGAAAGACCACGAATGGAAAACGGCATTCAACACTAGATCTGGCCATTACGAGTATACTGTTATGCCATTTGGTCTATGCAATGCCCCAGCAGTATTTCAAGAATTTATCAATTACGTTTTAAGAGACTTTATTCACACATTTGTAATTGTGTACTTAGACGACATATTAATATACTCTACAGATTTACACACTCATCACAGGCATGTTATGACAGTTCTGAAGACCCTTCTTGCTAATGGTCTTTATTGTAAACTGGAAAAATGTCTATTTGACCAATCCGAAGTCCAGTTTTTGGGGTATTTAATTTCCGCTAAAGGTTTTCGTATGGATCCCCAGAAGCTTTCTGCTGTCATGGAATGGCCTCTTCCACAAGGTTTGAAAGCCATTCAGCATTTTCTTGGTTTCTCTAATTATTATAGACGCTTTATTAAAGGTTTTTCCTCTATTGTAGCGCCTATCACCCGTATGACAAGAAAGGGAGGCAATACTCGTGTCTGGTCTCCCGAGGCACTTCAGGCTTTTGAGTTTCTTAAAACCACATTCGTTTCTGCACCTA
The DNA here is from genome assembly GCA_933207985.1 of Pelobates cultripes. Taxonomy (NCBI): domain Eukaryota; kingdom Metazoa; phylum Chordata; class Amphibia; order Anura; family Pelobatidae; genus Pelobates; species Pelobates cultripes. The sequence continues at coordinate 32,381,193 of OW240923.1, read as the reverse complement.
TTTTACAGCACCCTATCCCCACACTGCCCTATATTCTTGAAGTTGATGCTTCTGATATCGGGGTAGGTGCTGTCTTATCCCAAAGAGAGTCGCCTGAAAAACCATTGCATCCTTGTGGCTTCTTCTCCAAACAAATGTCCAAAGCAGAAAAGAATTATGATGTGGGTAATCGCGAACTCCTTGCTATTATTTTAGCACTGAAAGAATGGAGACATTTGTTAGAAGGAACTAAAGATCCTATTCTCATATTTACGGATCATAAGAACTTATCCTACCTTAGTGAGGCTAAAAGACTGTCTTCTTGGCAGGCTAGGTGGTCACTATTTTTGTCCCATTTCAATTACATTATCACCTATAGGCCAGGTGACCGCAACACTAAAGCAGACGCTCTGTCCAGACAGTTCGAAACTGCTGACAAACAGGAGATTGATGTTACTCCTGTGATTCCCCCAGAAAGGATAATCGCTACCACTGTTTTGTCTATTTCTTCGTCCCTCTTGCAGGCCATACAAGCGAAACAAAGCATGGCACCTAGCGAGAGACCTACTGATAAACTATTCGTTGATGTTCCCGAGAGACGGGAGGATTCTGTCGTTGTATCATGACACTAAGACTGCTGGACATCCTGGTATTTCCAAAACGGTGTCAGCAGTTTCTCGGTATTTTTGGTGGGATTCCTTACGCAAGGATGTCACTGACTATATAGGTGCTTGTACTACTTGTGCCTGTATGAAATCTTCTCGTAGGGTTCCTTGTGGGCTGTTGCATCCGTTACCTATTCCCGAGAGACCTTGGTCTAACCTGTCCATGGATTTTATTGTTGAATTACCTCCCTCGAATGGTAACACAGTTATCCTAATGATAGTGGATCGGTTTTCCAAGATGGCTCACTTTGTGTCTCTTCACAAGCTGCCCACGTCCAGGGAACTAGCACTTGTTTTCGCCAGAGAGGTGTTTCGATTACACGGCATTCCCGTATCTATTGTATCTGATAGGGGTAGCCAATTTATTTCCAGGTTCTGGAAAGCCTTTTGTTCGGAAATGGGCATTTCTCTCTCATTTTCTTCCGCTTACCACCCCCAGTCTAATGGAGCTGCCGAACGTGCCAATCAATCTCTGGAGCAGTACCTTCGTTGTTTCGTATCCCACCATCAGAACAATTGGTCTGACCTTCTTTCTTGGGCTGAGTTTGCTCGGAATAACGCTACTCATGATTCTTCCGGCAAGAGTCCTTTTTACGTTGTATATGGCCAACATCCTGTTGTTCTTCCGGCTGCTTTCTCCTCACAGGGCATGCCAGTTCTGGATGAACATTTGGCTAATTTGCGTAATACTTGGGAGCAGGTTCAGCGTTCTTTGGTGGATTCCGCTGCTCGCCAGAAGGTGCAGGCTGACAAGCATCGCAGGGCGGCTCCTTCTTATGTTGTGGGGGACAGGGTTCTGCTTTCTACGCGAAACATTCGCCTCCGGGTGCCTTCTATGAAATTGGCTCCCCGCTTTATTGGTCCTTATCGTATTCTGCATAAGGTTAATCCTGTTTCGTATGCCTTGGGTCTCCCTAAGAATCTGCGTATTCCTAATGTCTTTCACACCTCGTTGTTAAAGCCTTTCGTACGCAACCGCTACACCCGACATGCACCTCCTCCCCCTCCTGTTTCTGTGGAGGGTCATGAGGAATTTGAAGTTTCTGCAGTTCTTGACTCTCGTTTCCTTAGGGGCCGACTTCAGTACCTAGTGCATTGGAAGGGCTATGGGCCTGAGGAGCATAGTTGGATTTCCGCTGATGCGGTTCACGCTCCTCGTCTTGTGCGCTCTTTCCATTCTCGTTTTCCTGCCAGGCCTGGCCCTCCCCGCCCGGAGGGCGTGTCCTCAGGGGGGGGTAATGTAGCGGTACTTACCCTTTCCAGGGGCCGGCCGGGGTCCTTTGTTCGAGCCGCGCGCGGTCCTGCTGCTGCACGAGCCGCGCGCGGCTCAGCCGACCGCTGTAACTAGTAGCGGTCACGTGTTCTACCTACTCTAAGAGCGCGCCGCGGGTATCGGGCGCGCTCTTAAAGGGACCAATCAAATTAGATGTTTAGGTATTTATACTCACCTTCTTTCCTTTGTTCCTTGCCCTATCGTGGTTTCTGTATCAGTTCCCTTTAGCGCTTGTTGTGTTCAGTTGTGTTTCTCCGTATTGACCTTGGCTTTGTTTCTGACTACGTTTTCTCTTTATCCTTATCTGTTCTGGTTGTCGGCTTGTTGTTTACTGTGTACCAGACCCCGGCTTGTCCTAGTTTACGCTGTCTCTCTGTGCCCTTGATTTCGGATTGTTCCTGACTCTGTCTCCTCTCATATACGTCGAGTCCGGCCATTCTAAGGTCCGGTAGACGTATCTCTCCTCTGTGTTGTCTTTTGTTTAGCTGAATCCTGCGTGTTGGGGTATATATTCTCGTTACAGTGGGCAACAAATACAATTGATGTATGAAAAATTTCTCTTGAGAGGATACCCACGTCTGATTTTGGATCCCCCACTTGGTACACCGGGTTGGCACTCCTACGCTTATCAGCAAAATGTTTGAAGCGTTCAGCAGCAGCCCCTAGAGCAGTTTGAACCTTAACCCAGGTATCCCGAATGGAGGCCAGACGCTCATCCAGAGCAGGAATGGCGGTATCAGAAAATACCGCAGGGAGAACCGTAGGATGCCTACCATTATTGACAAAAAATGGACTGTGCCCAGAGGAGTCATGAACAGCATTGTTTCTAGCGAACTCGGCCCACGGCAGTAGTTCAGACCAATTGTCTTGTGTGCTATTAATAAAACAACGCAAATAAACTTCTAATGACTGGTTAGCCCTCTCAGCTGTACCATTGGTCTGTGGATGGTAGGAGGAGGAGAAGGAGAGATCAATCCCAAATTGTTTACTGAACGCCCTCCAGAACCTGGACACAAACTGAGAGCCCCTATCAGACACAATATTGTGGGGGATGCCATGCAAACGGACAGTTTCACGTATGAAAATTAGGACCAAATCTTGCGAAGATGGCAACTTCTTGAGAGGAATGAAGTGAGCCATCTTAGAAAATCGGTCTACAACCATGAGAAATAGTAGTGAACCCAGCAGAGCTAGGAAGCTCAACAATAAAGTCCATGGATAGGTGGGACCATGGAATCTCAGGAACAGGAAGAGGCTGCAACAGGCCACAAGGAAGTGCATGAGTCACCTTAGAACTGCACACACAGAACATGCCTGCACATACTCCTTTACATCTTTCCTGAGTGAATCCCACCAAAATGATCTAGTGATCGCGGCAGTGGACTTATTGATGCCCGGGTGTCCAACAGTTATATTGTCATGGAACACTTTCATGATATTAACCCTTTCACATAGGGGAACGAACAGTTTATCACACGGTTTACCACTGGGCGCCTGAGGCTGGGCCTCCAGTATGGTGCCAAGCAGTGGAGAAGACAGTGAGAGGACAGTAGTAGCAATAATACACTCTGCTGGAATAATAGGAGATGTCACCTGTTCCGGAGCTGACTCATTATCAAATTGCCTGGACAAGGCATCAGCCTTGGTATTTTAGAACCAGGTCTATAAGTAATGAGAAAGTTAAAACGTGAAAGGAACAGTGACCATCTAGCCTGTCTGGAAGACAAATGTTTGGCATCCCCCATATATGCCAGATTTTTGTGGTCGGTTATGATCAACAGAGGGTCCTTGGAACCCTCCAAAAGATGTCGCCACTCCTTGAGGGCAAGAATAATGGCCAACAGTTCTCTATTGCCAATATCGTAGTTGCGCTCAGCAGGAGACATCTTTCTGGAGAAGTAGCCACAAGGATGCAATGGTGTTCCCTGGCTTTCTCTCTGAGAGAGAACAGCCCCTACCCCTGTCTCGGATGCATCAACCTCCAATATAAAAGGTTTACTGGTGTCGGGATGTTTTAGTATGTCCGCAGAGGCAAATCTTTGTTTAAGAGTCTCAAAAGCATTCACAGCCTCTTTGGACCATACCGTGCTACTAACCCCTTTGCGAGTCATATTTGTGATTGGGGCTATTACAGAAGAAAATCCCTTGATGAATCTTCTGTAATAGTTGGCAAAACCAATAAACCTTTGAATGGCTTTTAAACCAGAGGGTAATGGCCAGTGTAGTACAGCCTCTAGTTTTTTAGGATCCATTTGAAATCCCGATGCAGAGATGTTGTAACCCAAAAAGTGGACTTCAGGCTGGTCAAATATGCACTTTTCTAATTTACAATAAAGTTTATTTTTCAACAATGTCTGCAGAACCTGTTTCACATGGGAGTGGTGAGTTTGAAGATCAGGGGAATACACCAAAATATCATCCAAATAAACCAAGACAAATAAGTAAATGAATTCCCTGAGTACATCATTTATAAAGTCTTGGAATACGGCCGGGGCGTTGCATAACCCAAATGGCATTACCAGATATTCATAGTGTCCACTACGGGTATTAAATGCCGTCTTCCACTCATGATTCTCTTTAATTCTAACCAAATTGTAAGCGCTCCTAAGGTCAAGCTTAGTAAATACTTTAGCTCCCTGAAGTCTATCAACAATTCGGAAATGAGTGGGATAGGGTATGCATTTTTTACAGTGATTTTATTAAGTGCCCTGTAGTCTATGCAAGGGCGTAACTCACCACCCTTTTTCTCAACAAAAAAGAATCCTGCACCAGCTGGTGAGGATGACTTTCTTATGTGCCCTTTGCTCAAGGATTCTTTGATGTATTCCTCCATTATTTTACTCTCCTGGGGAGATAAGGCATAAACTGCCCCCTTAGGTGGCATAGCGCCTGGAAACAGGTTAATGGCACAGTCATATGCTCTGTGGGGAGGCAATACATCGGATTGAGCCTTGTTAAACACCTCCTGAAGTTCTCGGTATTGTATGGGAACTCCAGGAGTTTGGGGAGTGGTAGTGGGAAGGTCAATAGTATCCAATCTCTTTAGTACTGGTTTTATACATCTCCCCATACACTCTTTACCCCATTCTAATATCTCCCCATTAGCCCAGTCAATATAGGGATTGTGCTTACTCAGCCACGGAAACCCAATATGATAGGACATGATGGAGAAGTAATAACCTGAAACGTCATCTCCTCCCTATGGGAGGCCCCAATGGAGATCGTAATAGGGACAGTTTCGTGGGTTATAAGCGGTTGTGTGAGTGGTCTACCATCAATAGCCTCTACAGCTAGCGGCGTAGGTCTCTCCCTGACCGGTATCTCATTACCCCTAATAAACTGGACATCAATAAAATTTCCAGCAGCACCTGAGTCCATTAGGGCACTGCAAGAAAACTTCTTGTTATCAATGGAAATAGATACCTCAAGGAGGAATCTACTTTTGTTTTTGTTAGAGGACAACTCCATCACACCTAAGATCTGTCCCCTTAAGGTTCTTAGGTGCGGAAGTTTTCCGGACGCACTGGACAATTAGTTATCATATGTCCCTTTCTACCGCAATATAGGCATAACCCCTCCCTTCTCCTATACTGTTTTTCGGCCTCTGACAGTCTAGTGACCCCCAACTGCATAGGTTCGGGTTCGGACTGTACAGGGAGGTTAGACAAAACAGGTTTAGAGAATTGAGGTGCTAGGGACATAGCCGTACGTCTGGTCTTGCTTCTGGTGACTTCTCTGAGTCTTAACCTATTATCAATATGCATGACAAACGTAATAAATTCGTTAAGACTCTTAGGTAATTCTTTAGCGGCTATCTCATCTAGTATAGTCTCTGAGAGACCCTTTTTGAATGCTGAGATTAACCCATTGTTAGTCCAGTCTACCTCGGAAGCTAAGGTACGGAATTCAATAGCATAATCCGAGATAGACCGGTTACCTTGTCTGATGTGCATTAGGGCAGTGGAGGCGTCATCCTCTCTACCCAATGGCTCAAACGTGAGCTTGAATTCGGCAAGGAATTCCTGGTAATTATGAGCTATGCTCCGATTACTCTCCCACAACGGATTAGCCCAGGCAAGGGCCTTGCCCTTTAATTGATTCATTAGATAACCAATTCTTGCTCTGTCTGTGGGGAATGACCCTGGTGAGGCCTCAAAATGGTACTCCACCTGATTAAGAAAACCCCTGCATTCCTGGATATTGCCATCAAACTGTAGGGATGGTGATAAGGAGATGCTAGGAGTCCTATTAACAGTGGGTGGAGGTACACAGGGTAGAGGTGCTATAGGAGGAGACGCTGCAGGCTGCAGATGCTCCGTTCTAGCGAGAAGCGTACTTAAAGCCTGAGTGAATTGATCCATGCGGTGATCATTCTCTTCTAATTTCCTCTCGCAAGCAGCTATGTGCTGACACAGTTCTACAGGATCTATGGCCATGTCGTAATGTCAGGATTACTGTTTGATCCAGCACGTAGAACTGTACAGTACGGATGACAAATAAATAACGTATTATCGGTCCTTAGAATGGCCGGATTTAACGTACAAAGAATAGTCAAAAATACTAGCCGAGGTCAGGGAACACAGAAAGGGACACAGCGATGAGGAAAGCCAGGAGTCAGGATACCAGAATATAGAGAAACAAAGCCAAAGTCAAAAACCAGGTCGAAAACTATAAACAGGTACACGCACTCAGACAACCACAAGGGAAACCACGACAGGGCACTGAGCAGGCTGAGAACTGGGCCTAAATACCCCTCCTTTAGTTCTGATAGGCTGTAACCGGCCTTTGACCCCAAAGTCAGTTACCAGGTTTCATTTGCATAATTGCTGCTCAGCATTAACCCTTCTGTGGATTAGGTTGCTGCTCGGCACAACTTTTCCTGTGTGGACAGTAAATGTCATTAATCACTTTTCTCTAAGCGGATGAATACATGACACCAGGTTTCATTTGCACAATTACTGCTCAGCATTAACCCTTCTGTGGATTAGGTTGCTGCTCGGCACAACTTTTCCTGTGTGGACAGTAAATGTCATTAACCACATTTCTATAAGCGGATGAATATGTGACACTGGCCTGCTCTACGGTCTTTGTCAGTGTCAAGGGATGGGACGTTTCATGCATTCACATCTCCATAAGAAGTGCAAGTCTTTCTCACAGTCTGTAGGTCTCATCTACTGGCTTTGGAAGACTTACCACTAAGAATCTAAGGGTCTTGAGAGGAGTAGTATCATTTGTTCCACAACCTGATCCATGTCAATGCAGATTGTTTTTCTTTCATATATGTTACTTTTAAATTGCTATAACTTTGTTATTCCCATGCTGGGAATTGTTCTGCATATGGGAAAAAGGGCCATATATGACTCTCTTGTATTGGCTCATATTGGTGCTAGTTCTATGTACTTTATACTGTCTTTAACAATATTGCAGACCTCTTACCTCCAGCTGCCCCCTTGGTTAGGGATACTTTCCTCCCCATGCTGAGCCCTATGTTTAGCCATCCTTTTACTCATCCTCTTACTATGCCATATTACCATTTTGATTGTAATTAAGGGCTCCTAGCAATTACGTTTGATTTCACTCGTACTTTTGTATTATCTTATTGAAAATTGGGTGCAACTGCATATATGTCCATTTTGATTGCGTAACTGATGTTCTGCAATTGCCTTTGTGATATTCTCTTTTACCCACCAAAATAAAGAATTATATATATATTTATTCTTTTTTCAAACTATTAAGTAATCTTAAAAATGTATCCAACAATATGAAATAATTTGAAAAGCTTAGCCAAAAACGATTAAATTGGGTGCCATAGTTCTTTAAATAGTTGTCCTCCATATTTCTGTAAGACAATGTGAAAAGATTAAAATAATAAGCGGCTTTGTCACTTGGTGTGCCGGTTTTGTTTTCGTTTTCCCCTCAAATAATTATTTTTTGCAAAATTAAACATACATATACAAAAGAAGGGACTACTTTTCCTAATGTATAACCAGCAGGTTGATAAAACTTGACAAAGGGTGTAACTTTGGTCGAAATTAGGTGTTTGCAAGACAACTCTACATTGATCTCACAGTGATCTCACATTGTCTTGTTAACATTAAAAACCATGAGTGAATTGGTGTAGATGTATCAAAGTATTCTGGAGAGTATTTTTGATTTTCAGTCTCTATATCTGTTTGTATCTAAAGTGGTCTAAAAAGTGTTGACTTTTCGCTACATAAATTCCTCCATTTCTCACAGAAATATCCATTTCTAGAGTGGTGGGAAAAGTGGTCTAGAGTGGTGGAAAAAAGAGAAGTGAAACAGAACACTTTTCTATCAGAACAAATTATGAAAATATTGATAAATGTCTCAAAAAATGGTGTATATTTAAAAATTATGTTTATGGAACAAAAAACCCCCCAAAAAAACAAAATACAAAACAGACAGATTTAATAAAAAAAAAGAAAAAGGTGCAAAGCTGCCAGCAACACTTCAAATATCTTCCCCATTGTGTTCTATATTATTGGGGGAGGGGGATGTAAGGGGGTAGGTTTTCTTAAGCTTTATACTGTATGTTATGTCAATTATGTTTTACTGGTGGGGGGAAAAAAAATCAATAAAATTATGAATGAGAAAGAAAAAATAAGTTAAACATTGTGTAAGAATTGATTTTATATTTACAGTGATATTTTATTCTTTTGCTACCATTTCACACAAGACATTTCACCTAACATAAGCGAAGGTCACATCATGGCTGATCTGAGCCAATATGCAGACGGAGTCTGACGGACCACAACTTCTGCAGTGATTGGCTGTGCTTCTGCTATAATACATGTGCAGTCATGTCTCCATGGAGATGCTCTGCTGTTCCCCATTGTTCAGAACAACAATTCGTAGAAATGGAAAATGAGCCTCTGTGTGATAGGCAGTTCGCACGTCAAATTCAGCGAAAACACAAATCTTTACATCCCACTTACTTCAGTTCCGAGAGTCTTGTGCAGTTGTTAAGCATCGCATTCAGAAAATTTAAATTCATTTGCAGTTCACAGTGGTTTAATCTAGATAATTGTATAGAAAACAGTACATTATTCGTTAATATTTTCAGCTTGTAACAAGATCAGGCAAAACTCTATTACACCATCAAAATGATACAAAATGGTGGCACTGCAACTACATAATATTCACTAAACACAGTACTCTAGTAAACTGAAAGCGTCACAGTAAAAATAAAAATTTGTGGAACTGGAATTTTTTCAAATTTATTGTTACGGTTTTGGTATTTTAATCTGAATTTAAAAATTTGATTTTCACTTTGGTGAATAAATCCCACAGAAACAAATTTACCTCAAGGAATGTAAATCTTGAAGTTGTGAAACGATTCTGAAAGAGAATGAAAGAATATATGAGTTAATTTTGCACACATTGCTCTGAACTTACCTCAGAGCATTCAGCCTGTGGGCAGCACTGCTCTCAAATAATTTTACATTTACGGGAGACTTTAGACATTATCGCTAATCTTACACTGAGCTATAATGTTTACATTGATTAGATTGACCGATTAACATAATTTAAAGGGACACTATGGGTACCCAGACCACTTCATATCTTTGAAGTGGTCTTGGAGCAGTGTCCCTGTTCCCCTTAGTCCTGCAGTTTAGCGTTGGAGAAATTGCAATGTTTACATTGCAGGACTAAGACAAAATTCTAGTGATTGTCTATCAGACAGCCACAAGAGACGGTTTCCGTGATGATACCGGACTTTAGGTCACCTAATGCTCTGCATGAGGACATCCAGGGTCAGTGAAACCCCCATAGGAAATCATTGATTCAATGTTTTCCTATGGGGAGGTCCTAATGTGCTCACAGTGCGTGTGCATTAGCCACCTCCCCGTCGGATGTCAGAGGAGGCGGAGCACTGACCCAGTGCCGAGGGATATTGGTAAGTGACTATAGGGTTTTCAACCTAATATTGGCCGGAGGGAGAGTCCGTGAGGGTGGGGGGACCAGAGGGCACAGGTTTTGTTATTCCTAGCACAGGGGTAGATAGGAGAAAAGGCAGTGTTTACTATTACCGCCTAGTAACACCTCTAGTGGCAGTCACTCAGACGGCCACTAGAGGTGCTCCTTATCTCACTGCTACATTTACTGAATACTTCCAATAGAGGTGCATCGATTCAATGCACCTATGAGGAGATGCTGATTGGCACAGCGTGGCGTTTTGCCATGCATGCGCAACTGGATTGACTGAGAGTCCCTCAGTCATGAAGGCGGAGCCAACCACAGTGAGACTGGCGCAGTGATGGAGAGAAGGTAAGTGAATCAACCTTTTTACACCACAGAGGAGTCTTATATATGTATTCCTAACACTATATGTTCCTTTAAGGCCAAAGCAGGTAGGCAAGTGAAAGAATAGCTCACTTAGAGATTTTTTCTATTGTGGCTGTTCTGACCTTTAAATTTGAAATTCCCTTTCAATTCACTATAAATCCCCCCTTTAGTGAATAACTCTGTGAGAGTCCTATTAGTTCCTATAAATTCTGCTCCATAACTAACAATAGTTGAATTCCTCGTCAATGTACATTTTGTCACAGAAACCTACTATTCATAGCGAAACATGCATCCAAATGTTTTAAACGTCCGTTTTTAAAGGGAGGGGTGGAAAGTGGTGAATTAGCAACCTTTTCTAAGTGACATGAATCATGCGTTATATATAGCTATTTGTGTAATTAGACATGTCACTTATATCAAGCTTAGCTGTCTTCATTTTTTTTAAATACATGTAATGCAGTTTAAACACAATAAAAGGAGCTCTGTCGTGTATTACATGACATTTTTATTTTAATATGTATTTACACACACTATACTCAAAGCCAATTAACATAGGGGCTATTGCAGCTGATAACTCTGCTCCATGCAATAGGACCAAATTATTTTTGGTTGTTATCTCTTGCGGACGTGAAATGCTGGGTGCCAACTGTGCCATACTCATAACATGTGACCACAAAGGCACAGATTAGGTTCATTGGTCTGAGTAATACGGAATATACGTCTATAAAATCTAAAGTGCCACAGGTAACCTTAGCACTGTATATACTAATCTATCTGATGTGTGAGTAATCCCTGGATAGGTCAGACTATGCCCTATGTCAAGTGCTCATAGGAGTGGCTTATCTCTTCTATAAGTTCATTGCACAAAGACCTTCTGTATCACAGTACTCACAGAATGGATCTCCTGTGCCCCATAACCCATTGATGTATTTCTTGTACCCCATAACCCATATGTTTTTCCTGTGCCCCATGATCCACATAATGTGTTTCCTGTGCCCATGATCCATAAGATGTTATTGATTATTTAAGCAGCAGCATATGAATTGTTCATACACTGAACAAAATTATAAACGCAACACTTGTTTTTGCCCCCATTTTTCATGAGCTGACCTCAGATATATAAGACTTTTTCTTTTATGTTTTTATTGAACATTTTTTTTGTTTGTTTCCAACATGGAAAAGAAAAATGTGGACTCGCAGGTCCCTTTGGTTATTTGTATATGCTTATACATCGTAAGGTACGGTCTGTCAGACGTGTATTGGTGACTCGCAGGTCGCTTTCTTGAATAAATGGCGTGTGTATGTTGGACTCGCAGGTTTGGTAGTATACAGTTATTAATAGTACTCTTATGTTTGATGTGTACCATTTCTACATTGGGTAGGTTTGTATCTCCCGCAGGTTTTCGTCTATTCCTCCGTGCCCACCCTGTAGCCACTAGGCAGTAGTGAGACATGTGGGCCTCCTAATGTGTAGGGTCCCATCAGGACACGCAGACCCCTTGTGACCTTGTGTCTAGAATCCTGAATGGCGGTATAGTGGGGTGTTGACCCCCTACTTTGGTAAGATTCGGTTCTGCCCAGCGCTACATATGGTGTTGATGGGGATAACCTAAGGGGCATCCTGCGTTTCCGTCTAAACTAATAAACTTTGTAGCTCACGAAACTGGTGCGCTTCCACCCCCTGCACCTCCAAAACGGCTGTAGGCGGCTGCACCCTGACAGGTGTCATAGCCCCCCAGTACGCTCCCGTGGGGTCGGCCTCTGCGCCGCTCCCCGAGCCCACGCTCCGCCCAGACCTGACAGGGGGTAGAGGGGTGGGGTATCTTACAAGAGCCACGTTTTACCAGGATCTTACAAGAGCCACCCTCCATATTCGTAAAAGCTATGGGCCGGTCACAACCCAGCTGAGAAACGCAGGACTGACATACCGCTGGGGAGCGAATGGCTCCTTAGTAGTGACTCAAAACAGGACTGCATATACGCTACTGAATATGGGAGAAGCACAGACTTTCCTGGGCACACTAGGCTTGATACACCAAGCCACACCTTCAACCTCCAAGCAGCCGGCGACCACATGGTATCCCGCCAATATCACACCATTCACCCCGAGAGAGATGAACCCACGTCCAGAAACACTGTGACTGCAGGGTGCAAACCCCCAAGGACCTCCTTTTCAAACGAATTCTAACCCAGTTTGTGATGATAGTAGAGATAATTCTGTAGATTGTATTATAACCTTTTGCTCACATATGGCAACACCTCACAATGCCCACACAGGCTTTGGGGGCAGGTGTGGGTTGTCCCATTAGTCTCCTGGTGTCTCCTCCTGGGGATTGTCAGTTCCTCCCCCCATGGTCAGATACACACGTTCCGAAATGCCTCCATACCCACCTGTGCCAGCCAGGGTGTCTAAGTAAGTCTGCGCTCGGTCTTGGGCTGTATACCAGATCTCCTCTGTAACTCGTAACTCCTCCATTCTAGTAAACCACAGGGAAAGCGTTGGGGTTGTGTCTTTTTTCCAGTACAAAGGTATTAGGTGTTTTGCGACATTAAGAATTTGGATGGGGCGGGGCTTAAGCACGGATCCGATCAGACGCCATTTCTGACAGCTCCTCTGCCTACAAATCTAATCCTGCCAATATCAACAACACCAAGCGCAATCTCACCACGGCACTCACCGAACCGGATCAAGCAGGGCAAGCGGAGCCGACCGATGCCTTTTTTCCAGGCACCAAAAACAGCAAGGAGGAAGCACAGGCATGAGGCCTACCGAGCGCTCCACAGCCTAGAGGAACTCCTGGGAGGCTTTGCCGCGAGCGGAGCAGACAGACATCAATCCCAGACACCATCAGCCTCAGCAGCACCAATGCCAGGCAAAAGTAGGCACTCCCAAAAGCCCCAAAACCAGGCAGACGGTCAGGACATAAGGGCCATGTTGCAAAGGCCTGCCCTACACAGACCCACTCCCGAGGAAAGCATGCCAATCAGGGACATGGGCACAGCAGCAGGCAGTGACAGACCTGAAAACTCACAACCCCAACAAATCCCTCAAGCTGAGCTGCAAGAACAGCCAGACGACTTAGCACCTACCACCAAGAGGGATCTAAAACTCCTTCTAGTAGAAATCCATAAGATACTGGCGGCGGAATCCGCGCAATTAAAGACGGAGGTACAGGCAGTCACTGAGAGAGTGCGAGCCTCAGAGGAGGAAATACTAACAGTACAAACCCACCAAACCAATGTCAATACCTCTGTAGCTCCAAGCCCAAAATCAGACACTCTCACTCCGACTCGCAACCCTAGAAGACCGCCAGAGGTGCACGCATATCAAGATCAGGGGCATCCCCTCAACTATCACTGTGGAAGAACTGCCACACTACGTTAGAAGACTATTGACAACCATCATGTCACACACTGTGGCCAAACGCATGACCATAGACAGTGTATATCGCCTTCCAAGCCCCACTCAACGCACGACAACCTTGGCACGAGACGTCATTCTCAGATGCCTCACGCTACCTGATAAGCTCCAAATTATGGCGGCAATCAAAGACAAGGCACCGCTCACATTCGAGAACTCAAGCCTCACGTTTTACCAGGATCTTACAAGAGCCACCCTCCATATTCGTAAAAGCTATGGGCCGGTCACAACCCAGCTGAGAAACGCAGGACTGACATACCGCTGGGGAGCAAATGGCTCCTTAGTAGTGACTCAAAACAGGACTGCATATACGCTACTAAATATGGGAGAAGCACAGACTTTCCTGGGCACACTAGGCTTGATACACCAAGCCACACCTTCAACCTCCAAGCAGCCGGCGACCACATGGTATCCCGCCAATATCACACCATTCACCCCGAGAGAGATGAACCCACGTCCAGAAACACTGTGACTGCAGGGTGAAAACCCCCAATGACCTCCTTTTCAAACGAATTCTAACCCAGTTTGTGATGATAGTAGAGATAATTCTGTAGATTGTATTATAACCTTTTGCTCACATATGGCAACACCTCACAATGCCCACACAGGCATGAATACAGCACAAGCAAGGGCAGAGTAGGCTGACAAGCTCAACAGCGAATACCAAATGGCGTAACACACACACACACCCTCCACCGCCCCCAAGGTAAGGGGCATACAGCATGGTAGCACATCCCTTTACTTCACCCCCACATTATTTGGGGCGCACAGGCATACGTTCCTCACGATCCACTATCACCTCTTCAACCTGAAACCAGCATGTCACCTCACACTTGACATATGACAAGACACCTGTACCCAGCAGCCCCAAGCATAAGCACGCACCATCACAGGACATAGGCCATAGGCACCACACATAGGGACCACAATCAGAACCAAACACAAGCAGAAGCTCATTTACGAGCGACCTTCCTCTTGCAGTCCCCAAAAAGTGGAAGCACGTAACATAGAAAATTGATGCTGTCAAAAATGTTTAACCCACAAGTTCTCAGTGTAATGTTATGCATACTGTTATAACTGTACTTACTTGTTTTTCTATGCTGATCACTTAATGGAATGATGTTGAAACAAAGCATCACGAAAAAAATAAAATAAAAAGAATTCGGATGGTCAGGGAGCGTTTGTACCGTGGTGTGGGGGTTGTCGTGTGGTGCAGGAGGTAGAGGGCGGGCTGGAAGGGTGGGACATTGTCTGTGAACAGGGCCACCATGGCAGCTATTTTCTCCCAGAACGGTACTATGGGCTATGGGCATTCACACCATATGTGGAGGAAGGATCCTACCCCTCTCTTGCACCTCCAGCATCCGTGTCTAAGTGCATTCTCTGTAAGCGTTCTGGTGTCAGGTACCATTGCGTGAGGACCTTGTAGGCCGTTTCCTGAGTTTTGCTAGCGATTGCGCAATGGTGCACTAGGTCGCAGATCTTGTGCCACTGGGTCTCAGTGAGTGTTTCCCCTACGGCGGTCTCCCATTTGGACATGAGGGGGGGGTAGGGGATGTCCCTGTTGTCGTTGTAGCATAGAGTAGAGGTAGGAAATGCTATGGGGCATGGGCTCCGGGTCCTGGCACAACGGTTCGAATGGCGTAAGGTCCCTATATACATCAGGGTGTTGTGGTATGGTGGCAATGTAGTTCTTAATTTGGGTGTATCTAAATGTCGTCATGAAGGGGTGGGTGGGTGTGCCAGTCACCGTCCGTAGGGGAAACATTTTCCCATTTGCAGTCATGTCTCGGAGTCTGGGTACGTTTTGTGGGAGGACGCAGCGGAGGTTTTCTGGTCTTATCCCCGGTTCAAAGTCCGGATTGTACACGAGAGGTAATAGTGGGGATGGGAAGGAGGAGAGACATAGTTTCCTCACTTGTGAATGCCATATGGTTAGAGTGGCAATGAGGAAGGGTTGTTGGTAGACTAACCGCCTACCAGTCGTGGGTCCAGCCACAGAAGGGCTGAAAGGGGCCTGCCTCTGTGGTGTGTTTTGATGGCCTTCCAGGGTTTGCTAATCCCCTCTTTTGCCCATTCCAGGGCCCGTTGCATGTGGCATGCGTGGTAATACATTTTGAGGTCAGGAACGGCCAGGCCTCCTGCTGTTTTGGGGAGTGTGAGTTGTGTGTATTTGAGTCTGGGTTTAGTGCCCTTCCAGATACATTTAATGAGCAGGGTGTGGATTGCTGAGAAGAAGGTGGTAGGGAGTGAGATTGGAAGTGTCTGGAATAAGTAAAGTACCTGTGGGAGAATGTTCATTTTGGCGATGGCAACCCTGCCAAGCCAGGAAAAGTGAAGTGTGGCCCATTCCGTCAGATTCTTCGGTATGGTTCCCAGCAGTGGGGTGAAATTCAAATGGTATAGTTTGGATAGGTCGGCCGTGAGCCTCACACCCAGGTATTTAATAGCAGTGTCCCACCATTGGAAGGGGAAGTTTCGTCGGATTTGGTCTGCCCTTGAGGATAGAGGATTTAGCATAATTGATCTTGAGGTTGGAGATTTGGCCGTATGTCTTAAAAACTCTGCCATGAGGTTTGGGAGGGAGATTTCTGGGTTAGTGATGAAAAATAGCATATCATCCGCATATGCTGCAATTATGTGGTGGTCTGCCCCCACTGTCACCCCCGAAATATATGGGTTGTCCCTTACCGCCTGTAAGAAGGGCTCCAGGGCCAAGATGAATAAAAGCGGCAACAGGGGGCAGCACTGCCTGGTTCCATTTCTGACCGGGAATGCATCCGTATAGACCTCGTTTATGCACACCCTGACCGTGGGGGATGAGTAAAGAGATTCTATCCACTGGCGCATATGATTCCCCAGGCCGATGTGTTCCAGTACCGAGAATAGATAGTCCCACGCCACCCTATCGAAGGCCTTCTCCGCATCCGTAGAGAGGAGGAGAAGGCTCTCAGAGGTGCGCTGCGCGTGTTGGATCAGAGAGAGGGCCTGGACCGTATTATCCCTGGCTTCTCTGTGGGGGAAGAATCCCACTTGATCAGGAGAGATTAAGTCTGGTATGTGTGGATTCAACCTTGTAGCTAGTATTTTAGCGAACAGGCGTAAGTCGCAGTTAAGATATCGGCTGGTAGCCCGTACACCGTTCGGTATCTGCCACCTCCTTTGGCAACAGGACAATGTTGGCCGCCAGTGTTTGCCGAGGGATTGTATTTCTCTCTGTTATGGGTTTGAAGGCCGAGATATATTGGGGGGACAATGTGGCCAGGAAGGTTTTGTAGTATTTGAGGGGGAGGCCATCTGGGCCCGGACTTTTGCCTGTCTTTGAGGTTTTTATGGCCAGGGCCAGTTCCCCCTCCGTCAGTGGCGCCTCCAGGGCCTCCGCTGCGTCTGAGGAGAGTTTGGTTTTGGTATATTTAGTGAGGTATACGTTCATGCAGGTCACTCCCAGTTTCGGGTCTGCTCAAGGGGTGTGGGGGGGGGAAATCGCGTAAAGGTCCGTGTTGAAGTGTGTTACAGCTATAGTGATTTGGTCTGGCATGTGATGTAGTTGGCCTGCGGCGTCGCACATGCGTGCAATATATGTCATGGAGCGTTTTTTATTGATCATTCTGGCCAGCAACCTGCCGCACTTGTCTCCTTCCGTGTAGAAAAAAGATTTAGTGCGCTGGAGGGCCCTAGTGTACGATTGCTGAAGGGCCCATGCTAGTTCTTCGCAGGTTGCTGTGAGTTCTCCGAGAAGTCAACTAGTGTTCGTTTGTGGGCCTGTGTTAGGGTCCCTATCTTGGCGGTTAGTTCTTGGATTGTGTGTTCCCGTGCCTTTTTCAGGGCAGAGGAGTGTGAGATAAGGATCCCTCTAATCACACACTTGTGGGCCTCCTATGTCAAGAGGGGGGATGTGTCCTGTGGTAAGTTCTCGGCGAAGTAATTAGTCAGGGCTTGTTGTACGTCTTGGGCCCCACGCGCGGTTGGATAGGAGGTTTTCGTGGAGCTGCCATGTCGTGGTTTTGGGTTTGTGTAATGGCGATGTTAGTTGAATCGTGAGTATTCGGACCACTTTGTCCCCCGTATGGCAGAGTCCTGCAGTCTGGGTAGGTAGTAATATGGAAGGAAGAAGTAGTCGATGCGTGTGTAACAGTCATTCGGGGCCGAATAGAAGGTGTAGTCCCTAGCCGTCGGGTGTGTCGCCCTCCAGCAATCCGTAAGTCTGTACTGGTGGAGAAGTTTACGTATTTTGAGCAGTGTGGGGGGGGGTGTGTGTCGATGAGTGGCCCCTGGATGCGTCCATCGTCGGGTGTAAGGCGATGTTGAAGTCTCCTCCCAGGACCAGACAGCCTGTCGTGAATGCATGGAGGGCCCGGAGTGTGTCGCGAAGGAATTTGTCCTGTCGCGTGTTTGGGGCGTAGATGTTGGCAAAGGTATAGGTTTCGTCCAGGATTTTACCCCTAACAAATACATATCTGCCCGAGTTATCCGTCCTGGTCGAGTCAGCTACGAAGGGTATGGATTTGTGTAGGAGTATTGCTGTCCCTTTAGATTTCCCGTCCGGGTTATTGCTGTAGAAGCCCTGGGTGTTTATGTGGTTACAGAGTTTCGGTGCAGAGTCGATTTTAAAGTGAGTTTCTTGGAAATAGACCACATGGGCTGTAGCTTTCTGACAGAGGCGTAGTGCGTGTGACCTCTTTTCGGGGGAGTTTAAGCCCTTAGCGTTTAGGGATAGGAAGTTGAGTGGGGCTGGTGCGTATTTGGGTTGCGGGTGTGGCCATATTGTAAAGTCCCACGAGCGTCTGTGTCACCCCGATCTGTGGGGGCAGGTAAGGGCCCAGGGCAGGCAGGGCGGAGCGGAGTAGTGGGTAGCCCTGTGCGGCGGGGCACGCAGGGGACCGCCCCCGTAATGGAGCAGAGGCACCGGTGTTAGGGGGGGTAGAAATCCCCCGGCCCAGAAACCGGAGCGGGGGATAACCCCCCTATACAGAAGACACCGACCTCAAGGGGAGTGGAAGGCGCCTTGTCAACCAGCCAACAGAGGTGGCTGTGGATCACAACAAACACTAACAGTTGTAACTCAAAAACCTTTGATATACTTCTATCGCGTCCCCGGGGTGTGTCTCCCTAAGTATGGTCGGGTTCCAGCCGGAACTATGACCTCTCTGTGTTACTTTTGTGTGTCTGCGGGAACTCACCCCCGGTTCTGACATTGTCTAGTCTGAAGGGGAGGTGTATGAGCCGAACCAGGGCTTAACCCCCTTTCTACAGCTCGTATGTTTAGGATACGGGTAAACCCACCCCACCCCCCACCTGTTCCCCTATGTGCGATCGTGTAGCCCCGTAGTGCCGTTCCTCCATCCCTGGAAGCGTTATGGAAAGCCCCCATTATGGGCATCATGGTTAATTGACCCCCTTTTGGGTTCACCCATCTGTGTGGTGGTGGATCATGTTGCTCTGGGGTCAGCTCGTCTCTGGGCTGTGTGTGCGGGTGCTTATACAATGTTATATACAAAGCTGTACACCAGTGTAGCATATTCGGGCGCCTATCCAGCATTATATACGAACCGACATTTTGAACTTGCGCAAGTGCATAACCTGTGGTATAAATAGTGCAGTAGACAAGTTTAGCATGTGCAGGCGCATATACCGTGTTATACACAATGCCGTGGACAATTTTAACATGCGCGGGCGTGTATACAGGGTGATATACAAACCAAGAAACA
Organism: Pelobates cultripes; assembly: GCA_933207985.1. NCBI lineage: Eukaryota > Metazoa > Chordata > Amphibia > Anura > Pelobatidae > Pelobates > Pelobates cultripes. The sequence continues at coordinate 32,361,840 of OW240923.1, read as the reverse complement.
ATGTTAGCATGCGCAGGCACATATACAGTGGTTCACGCAATGCAGTAGACAATTCTAGCATGAGCAGGCGCATATACCATGTTATATACAATGTAGTGGCCAATTTTAGCATGCGCGGGCGTGTATACAGGATTATATACCAAACAAGAAACAATTTGAGCATGCGCAGGCGCATATACAGTGGTCAATACAATGCAGTAGAAAATTTTAGCATGTGTAGGCGCCTATGCCATGTTATATACCCTGCAGTGGGTGATTTTAGTATGTGCGGGCGCATATACAGTGGTTTGCAGTGTAGAGGGTAGTTGTAACCTGTGCCGTAAATAATTTTAGCATGCATAGGCACATATAAGTGTTAAATACAATGCAGTGGGCAGGCAGTACCTATAGGCCTAGTGGCTTCCTGGCGTCCCCATCGAGTGCGTTGCGGCAGTGACGGTCTCGGATAGGGGTTTCTTGCGGCGGTATATCTCCTGTTGATAGTGGCCATTTGGGGCTCTGTGCCAGCGCTATGTAGTCGCTGTGTGTGCAGACCAGGAATGGACCTCTCGGCGTGTGGACAAGCAGTCCCGTGGGCATCTACCATCTGTACCGGATCTGTTGTGCCACTAGTACTCTCGTGAGTGGTTTCAGAGCACGTCGGTAGGTCAGAGTAGCCGGCGATAGATCTGGGAAGAGTTGCAGGTCTTGGTTTCGGTAGGTGAGCGTTTGCTGGCCTCGTGCTTGTTTAAGGATAGTCTCCTTTAAGGCAAAATTCACCAGGCAGCAAATGACATCCCTGGGTGGGCTATCTGTCGTGCCCTTAGGACGGAGGGCTCTATGAGCTCTTACAAATTCTATAGGTGCCTGGTGGTCACAGCCTAGTATCCCATTAAATATTTCCAGAAGGCTTTCCTGTAGTTGCTGGGGGGAGTCCTCAGTTTCAGGCAGGCAGCGCAGCCTTAAGTTATTGCGGCGTCCCCTGTTTCAGGAGGTTTCTGCAGCCTCAACTAGTGTGTTCTGGGCCTCTCTCAGGCTGTCACAGGCTGCCTCCACGTGGCTCACGCGGTCTGTCAGGCCCTGCATGTCAGCACTCAGTGCCTGAATGTCTTGTCTTATTGTAGCTCCCACACCACGCCCCCCCCAAGACTTTTTCTATGTACACAAAAGGCCTATTTCTCTCAAATATTGTTTGCAAATCTGTCTAAATCTGTGTTAGTGAGCACTTCTCCTTTGCTGAGATAATCCATCCACCTCACAGGTGTGGCATATCATGATGCTGATTAGACAGCATGATTATTGCACAGGTGTGCCTTAGGCTGACCACAATAAAAGGCCACTCTAAATACATTTGTAATTTTGTTCCGTGTAGAATTGCAGCACAGCACTTTTCATGTACTGCCCCCCCCCCCCCAACAGTCTCAGACCAGGAGGGAGTGTCCCAGTTCCAAGGCCCTGTGCTGCATCTGGGGACATAAGGGAACAATCCCCAGCAATCATAGCAGGAGTCACCAATAAATGATAATTCACTGTGCATTATACACTAGGACCATGCAGAGAGCACTTCAGTAGTGCTCTCCGCATGTTTTGCTCTGAGTAGGCTGCCTATGGTCACATACCCTTACTTTGAGAGGCCCCTGCCTTTCTGGGTGGGACATCACCAGTGACGCAAGTTTCTAATTGGTGACCCTCAATATCTATGTGTGCAGGAAACATGGCAAGTTTTGCAATCCTTGCTAAAAAAAAAATAATGCAACAATAAACAATGCCTTTGTCGTTTCAAGGCTGCAGCAATTACGTGCACTCTAATTTATTCATATTTAAAGAGTTAACCTCCCCCCCATGCTGGCTTTATTATATAGATTTGACTAGTTATCACCCCTTACCTTTGGGTACAGTCCATACGACCCTTCAATTCTAGGATTACTTTGTTTTTACGTACCCTACATGTAGAATAAAAAGATACATTAACATTTGTACTGTAACACAAAAGACACACAGAGAACTACAGTGAGAATTGTCAGCGATTCAAAGTGAATTTTAAATGTAAGACTTAAATAGCTGTGCTGGAATCATAGATGATTTGGATAATTTTTCCAATTTGACTATTTTGGCCTTAAATAGGAAAATTCAGTTTGAAATCCCAACAGTTCTCACTTTAGTTAAAAAGAAAAAAACCCTGTCGGTGTAAAATATGTAATGGTGGATTTTCTGGAAGAATGACATAAAATATGGTAAACATTTTCTATTTTATCATGAAGGACATATGCCTCCTAGAACCTCAAAGGTGTGACTGGCCATAGCTAACATTTTGATTGGCTATGGCATACCGTGTGATCTAGCTGAGGATTGTGGGGTGTTATTCTGTTGGACTGTCCTGTTTACAGCATGGAATCCTGAGCTGTTTGGACTGATAATTGCCTCTTCCCTTAGAACTGTCCCTTTCACCAGAAGAGACAGGTAGGTTTATTTTTTTATTTTATTGCATCTTGTTTTTGAAGGTGTACCATTGCTTTTCCATACTATCTTTGCTCATATTTTTTCAAAATTTGTTCTGAATTCACCAATTTGCACTGTTTACATAATAATTAATAATTATTTTAATTTTGAGTGGATTCACAGAATATGCACTAGTTACTAAAAACATTTTTCAGCTAAGGAAAAAAGTATACAATTTATAAACAGTGAATTTCAACAGTTTAGTGCAATGTATTACTAAACTATAGATGCACCGATATAATTTGTTGGGAATATGCTATATATATATATATATATATATATATATATATATATATATACATACACTGGTAAGGTAGCCCTAATTAATTATAAAACAATGCCTAATATTGGCTACAAATTGTTGCATACACACAGGTGTAGTAATCAGGGCACACCATATTATTTATTAGAAAGCAGCTGCTCTATAGTCCTGACATTGTGAGATGGCTAGAACAAGGGGTGATGCTTAAAGGGGTAGATTAAAGTTAGGGGTGCCTTCATTCAAGATTCTAATCTATTTGGAGTCAGGAACCTAACTGTACCGTATCCTGCGCCTTTATTTTTCCTAATCATTTTGTTGCATATTCTGTATACAAGATGTATTCCATATTACCTCTAAATATACATCACAGAATACACTGCTGTGCCCCATTGGGTTCATTAGTGTACCTGAAGCTGTAGACCATTAGTATTAATGGTGCTATAATGCTGCTGTGCTCTTTTTAGTCTGGTGATATTATAGTGTCATTCTAATAATGGATTTTTACATTTTTTTTTTTTTTTTTTTAATGCCAATATTTTAAACCCCTTAGTAACAGAGGTGAAAATCTGTGTGTTTTGTGACTGTGGCCTTTTTCACACATTTTGTACCAGGTTTATACAGTAAAATCTGATTTCCCCCCCCCCCCTTTAGTAAATCACCCTGATTGTGTTCATGTTTTTATCGCATAAAGCTGTATACATAAGTCTCCATTAGAAATACAACATTTTAGATTTAGACATCACATTCCCTTTAAGACACTCAGCTTACCGTATGGCTTTAACACTTGGAACAAAGTGAGAGTTTGCGTGTATAAGATCAATAATATGCTCCAATCTTACAGATGGCTCATGAATACTGCAAAGAAAACATATCTGTTTATTGTAGGGATTTCCAAGCGGCCTGTGAACACTTCCGATTCTGACAGTTTTTGAAATGAATATGTATTGAGTAAATTAAAGGCACAGTTAAAGCTTTATGTCCAGAGTCCCACTTTATACCACTTTAAATCACTGAAGCATAACGTTGTGAAGTAATATCTACCTGCATTTTTTTTTTATATATATCAGTTCAAATTCATTAACTCTATTGATTTATTTACTAAACAATTCATAAAAAAACTAAATTGCATCAATTAGGCCAAAACTGTTTATTTTGGAAAAATTCTCCAGGCCTGCTATAGTTACAGATGCCTATTATTTTTGTAAATTTGTTTTTCAGTAATGTTCTACTAATGACGTAATTGATGACTTTTATGGTGAGATTTTGTCACTTGTTCATATCTCCTCCCCAAATGGTATTTACTAACGAGTGCTGTGCTTAAAGGGGAACCTGTCACTTCTCCTGCATGTTTAGCATTATATTGATTTGTATCCTGTATTTATCAAAATTAAATGTAGCAATCCACACTGCCGTGTATAGTAAGTGAGCACCCCCAGTGCCCTGTCAATCATTTGTTTTAAAGGGACACTATAGTACCCTGAGGGTGCCCCCACCCTCAGGGACCCCCTCCCGCGGCGGTGAAGGGGTTAAAACCCCTTCAGCTACTCACACTTTTCCCCCGCCGGGCTCCCTTACCTCTCCTCCCCCGCCGACATCAGCATCCTTGTCTGACATCACCGGCGCCGAATGTGCATGCGCGGCACTTTTTCAATGCTTTCCTATGGATGCTCTGCGTGATTGAGGCATAATATGCCTCCAGTGTCGCAGCTGCGCCTCTAGTGGCTGTCCGGAAAACAGCCACTAGAGGCTGGCTTAACCCCAGATGTAAACATACAGTTTCTCAGAAACTGCTATGTTTACATCAGGTAGGGTTAATCCTAGAGGGACCTGACACCCAGACCACTTCATTGAGCTGAAGTGGTCTGGGTGACTATAGTGTCCCTTTAAGCTCTGCCCTTTGCTGGGAGTCAGCATAGAGAGAGGAGAAAAACAAGCAAAAATTGGGGTTATGTTTAAAGGACCACTCTAGGCACCCAGACCACTTCAGCTTAATGAAGTGGTCTGGGTGCCAGGTCCAGCTAGGGTTAACTCATTTTTTATAAACATAGCAGTTTCAGAGTTAATCCAGCCTCCAAATCCTCTAGTGGCTGTCTCATTGACAGCCGCTAGAGGCGCTTACGTGCTTCTCACTGTGAAAATGCTTTCCTATGAGACCGGCTGAATGCGCGCGCAGCCAGCCGAAGGGGAGGAGAGGAGGCGGAGAGCTCCTCGCCCGGCGCTGGAAAAAAAAAGTTTTAACCCCTTCCTCTCCCCAGAGCCGGGCGGGAGGGGGACCCTGAGGGTGGGGGCACTATAGTGCCAGGAAAACGAGTATGTTTTAAAAAGTTATTCAGCTGTTTCCGCACCAAAATGTGGCAATTTTTTCCTCCATCTCTACCACATTTTTCTTCATGTTTGTGTATTTCCCAACAGTTTGTCCTTTGCCTCTCATTTATTTAATTTTTAGATGGTGGAGCTGTAGATGTATTTCTAAAAAAAATATATATGTGTTCGCCTTTCTTCCCAACAACTGGTGTATTGGCGCATTACAGAAAAAGTGGAAAAATGGATGCGACACTTTGTATACATATAACACTCATTGTTTCTGACCATCTCCTCCAATGCAATGTGTGCCCTAGTTGTGCCAGGACTGAACCCAGATTTTGATGTAATGTTCTAAATATTTACTTGACATTAAAACAAAATGGAGCATCGCATGGCAAAAGGTTAATACAAGTTACAGGGTGATTTCAGCTTTTATTCAGTAGTGTAATCTCCAGAGAAGTAACAGTGCCACTTTATTGGTACCTGTTCAGAAACCGGTTTGAAACATTTTTGAACTTGATCCTATGTACCTTTTATGAAACCACGTCAAAGGATTGTTTACGTGTGCGACCAAGTGGTATGCAAAGCATCCTGATTTACAAACTGGCATATTTTTCAATCTTGACTAAGTAGATGACATGGTGTAGTGCAAGTAAAAAAATAACATTTGATGTATACACTACCGGAGCTATTCATGTAGCCAGCATTTGTATACTATAGAGGTTATGTAGAAAGGTGGTTCCATGAGAAAAGTTGTATAATTGCTACACAAATGGTGTCTGCCTTTGTTATTAAAACAATCCCCACCATCCGTGCTCCAACTACGGCAGAATAGAACAGTGATATTATTATTATTTAGTTACTTTGTTGCAGATTAGGTATAAAAATTGGTGCGTCGTTTTAACATTTTGGTTTTTTTTTGACTTGGACAGGGTTTCTAATACAGCTGTTTTTAACTTTTGAATGTAAAATTTACTTTAAATTCCTGACAATTCTTACTTTAGTACAAGGCTCTGTAATTGTGGCAAGGTGAGTGTGAACATGATTATATCATCTAGTAAGATTTCTATGTTATGATGTTGGGAAATTGTAGTATTTAGAAAGGATGGATGATGATGATAAGTTGTGTTCATTCTGGTTATTCTATAAGAGGGTTAGACTGTCTGTTTGAACATATGTATGTGTACAATAGCAGCAGGGGATTTATAGTGAGTCGCTTAATCTCGGAACCTGCTATTCTACTGCAAACTCTATTCAAACACAGGAATCATACTCTCAGATCGGAATCTAGAATGTTGGGGTTTTATATTGGTCTTTAGGTTGGGGTTTCATTTTAGCTGCAAAATGTGATGCCCTTCTTAGTTGGCTATGTATATAAATGTAAATAAGATGGCACAAAAATATATAAATAGGACTGTGGATTAAATGACAACAAAAAAATCCTAGTAATACGATTCAAACGTGACAACAATAATAATGTATAAAAATCACTCAAAAGTGCTCATTATTTAGCAAAAATGTGCCCAAGTAACAATGTTAAATGAGTATAACTAAACGCAATAGGCAGTGGTATAGTGACACCCACAAGTATAATAAGTGTGTTAGTGTTTGACTGTGTATTTCACAAATTAATATTTTTTTGGTGTTCAACTTCAGCTTATTAAGGTACTTTATGTGTCTGGAGTCTGTCATAATTGTGACAGATTATGAAAGCGCCACTGATTTCAATAGAAATTTTCTCTTGTATATTTGGTGGTGGGTAGAGAATGATTAAGATCCCACAGGGGCCTGGGCAGGTTACAAGTCTGAGCCCCCTTCATTCTTTACATAGGGATGGTTAAGGGGGCCAAGCAAAGGCATGGTTCCAGAACCCCTATATGACCCCTGGGGCTGCCTCGTGTTGCCCTATCGTTAATCTTAATCTGGGGTCAGGAACAACGCCCTGACTGTCACCCAGTTAGAAGCCTCTAATTGTAAAATTCCTCGTCACAAATGGAAAGTCTGTGTCGGGGAAAGAGGGGAGGGTTTTACAAAGGCTGCAAACAGCAGATCTGCAGCTTTTGCAACCTACTTTTTCATATACCCCAAAGAGAACCTGCAGGAAAAAAAAAGTGTTTTTAGGGGCATATCCACTAAATTAAGACATATACCAGTGTCCGAGTCTAAGCAAATGTACCACAGCTGAATGGCTGCGTTAAACGAATAGTTAATACCGTAATACTAGAAACCGTGTTGCATTAATGGTTAAACTTGATTTAAAAAAATAAAAAATAAATTCACAGCCTAGATTACCCCTTTACTTATATGTTTTAGTTAATTTATCTTTATTTAGACCTACCTTATCGTAACTCCATAAGGGCTTCTTGATAGGACTGCAAGGCAATCGCTATAAACATCCAGAAAATTCCTGTTTCTCTTTGATCTGCGTAGATTAAGATTTTCAGAACACTCAATATTATTTATTTTCCGTAAGAAACAGAGTGTTTGTGTTGTGCATAGCAGGGAGTATTTATGGTCACCACTAAAAGGTTAGCAGGTGATTTCACAGCCAGTTTATTATAGTGCCGAGGTTAAGAAAATATGAATGAACAGTGACTTAAAACAGAATGAAGACAGAAATCTCCCTAAAAGCTGCATTGTTCAGTGTAGAGTAGGTAAAGATTGGGTAACACGGATACCGAAGAGGCGCAGGAGGAGGAGCAATTTTTCAGAATATTCCAGTATGAATAGCGATGCTGCAGCACACAGGCAAAGAGTATGGAGCACAGGCACAGAGTGAACGGATAGAAAAGCGGGACTGTCCCTCTAAATAGGGACACTTGGGAGGTATGAGAGTGTAAACAGATCAGAATGAGCATTCTGCTTTTTCCAAATGGTATTTGTTGATAACAAAATAGAACAGATACAGGATGGAATGCACATTGTCAAAGAAGGGGAGGGCAGGTTTTAGTTTTGAAGTGCTGTAGCGTGAAAAGACCCCCTCCTCTCCTTGATGACCATGTGGTCAATGCAGTCTGGTGCTTTAAAGACTAAACGTCTGTTTATTAAGCATACGCTGCTATTAAAGCTTTGCTAATGCTAAATAAAGCATGCTTTCCAATGTACCTGGCATGGACACACTCCAGTAACTGGCCAATTATGTATCAGCCAATCCTGGCCATTCATATGTTTACATTCAATTGTTACATTTCCGTAGAACAGTCAGCAGCAGTATTCAACAGTCTCAAATAATAAACAATATTAATCAAACTATTGGCTGAGGCTCTGGATCTTTTGCAAATTAAATATTTGCAGGTATAGAAGTGCAATCAGGTTGATGGCTTAGATGCCTGAGATACTCACATGAAATGCGTTAGGTTGGTGCAGTCATTCAGCACGGATAGGAGACGCTTAAAGTGTTCTGGTTGGAAGTTACATTCGGCCAACCTTAAAACAAGACATTAAGATGTTAAACAACTTTATTTTTTTCTCTTCTTCAACCTTGAAGGGCTCACTGGTGGTCTATGAAACCATTTATTTCTTAATTTTTTTTTATTGGTTTTACTGAATATTACTTAAATGTAAAATCAGTCTTACAAAAGAAACAAGTAATACTTTTTCATTCAAAATATATTCAAGATCAAGGAATTGAATGTGGTTTGTTCGTAGTATTTACCCAGTCACCTGCCCCCCAAAGGCCAAAACAAAAAAAACTTAAATTGTTCGGTACATAGCATTTTAGGTCACTGGTGGTCCATTAAAATTATGAATAGTAGGATGAAGATCTGTTGAGTGTCTATAGTATACCACGCTTTATTTCTGATATTCTTTTTATAATAGAAGCAGTGACAGAAATGTTAACACAGCTCATGGGTTAATTTAAATTCTTTAACATTACGTGACAATGAAACAAACAAAATACTGACAGAAGGCCAATGACTAGGTACTAGCATAGCAGCAGCAAAATCTGTAGTGGGCACAGAGTCAAATCAGAATATACTTCAGATACTCTGTGTTTGGAGCCCATATGCAAAGTACTTATTGTCCTGCAGCGCCACCTTGTGGGAGATGGTGTGTGTTATATATTTCCAAATTGACAAAGTTGCTGAGATTTTATGTCTTCTTTTAAATGGCTCACCAAGTAGTTATATTACTTCCTTGTTGCTCTTCACATAAAGTGTACAACAATGTAGAGGTGCCAGTTAGTGATATAACATATAGTAATTGCTCTGACATTAAGGCTTTCTCATTCAAGTGCTCTGGGTTATCCTATTGATACGGTTACTACTTAAATTAAAATATAGAATGGCGGACTAACTGTATAATTGTGTGTGTGTGTACATAGTTACAGATAATGAGTATAGTAGGGGTAGGCAACCTCTGGCAATTCAAATTTCGTAGACTTCATCTCCCATAGTTCTCTTAAGCTGCCCTGGTAAAAAGTAATATTGTATTAATATTAAAATTTAATCTGGAAAAATGACTGGTGTTTCGGTAAATGGGTGAGGCTTTTATCGTTGATTTCTCAAGGTCAGGGGGTGAGTAGGGGGTAGCCCATCATGTTCTTGTCATACTGAATAAACGTGGCTGGTTTGACAAATATCGAAGGCAGGGACTGTACCCGTAGGCTCCCAGCACCATAACTATTACAATAAGATGCCTGTCTGGGTCAGAAGGTAAATGTAGAGATTTACACAATCTCAAAGATTTGCTACTGCACTGAGAGAGGGATCTATTATATTTCTTTTTCCCCAATGCAATCTGAGCCAGAAGTCATCGCGATTTTTATGTACATTAAAATATATATATATATATATATATATATATATATATATATAATTATTTTTAAAAAATATTTATTTAAAACAAATCTCTATGCATCATTTGAAAAAGTGGAATATGAATTGAAAAAGTAGTGTTTTGCAGTGTTCATTTAAAAAAATGTATTTCCAGAGAGCTGTTGGTTCCTATCTAACTATGTGTATGATAAAGTTATTTTGTTTTGAAAAACTTAATGTCACTGTGCACCCATTGTACAGCGCAACGGAATTTGCTGGCGCTATATAAATAAAAAATTAATAATAATTTTTGTTGCTATTGTGTTTTTCGTTAGAATGAATACATCTACAGTTTAAGAAGGCGCACCATTGACTTTCTGCTCTTAAGCTCTCATTGGCTGTGTGAATCACAGATCTGAAATATTTCAGTAAGTCTATTGTTGCATACAATAAGAGCAAGTAAACTAATGATTTGATCAATGTTATCCACATGAGGACCTCAATACAAATTACACAGGGATTGTTGGTACCAACAGTGTAAATGTAAATGTCTGATGTTCAGAAATAACAGTAACACACATTCTGTTGTAATGATGTTTTAGGCTTTATACACAAGCACATTGTCTATCTCAGATTCTTTTGATATTGACATTGTCGATGATGTATTGATTCATAGTACTATATGTCACGAGATATACACCTATTTGTTACAATTAATATTTTTGGTTCCAGTGGCAATTCAATGAGAAGTTATGTTACCTTATTTCTTTTAAAGAATCAACGTTCGGTGAAAACAAAATTCTGACGGTTTCTTTTGGGTGTAAACTTAAAAAAATAAAATAATACATAAAGCAAATTAGTAAACCTCAATTAGTAATACTCCAGAAATCAAAAAGCAAAACTGAACTGTCAGCAACTGTGCTCTTAAAATCCAATAAATATTGTCCGTTCTAATAATTAAGAAAATAAACAATTGTGAAGCAGAGCTATCCATGACACAGGGTAGACGTCTTTCTATCGATACTCCCTTGTCATACCATCTGTCTTAAATGGGATAACACATAGTGTAAATGCATGCAAATTCAATTTCTTGCTTAAAATTGTTATTAAAGAAAAAAACTAAGTATATTAACATGGGACATTGGGGACATGTGTGCACTTGGTCGGGAGAGATGACCAGTGGAAATGTCTCGCCTTCTGGACTGTTCCAGCCACATCAGGACACCTGGCAGTCTCATTAAATGTAGAACTCTGGCCTGGTATGGTGTTAATTGGCGATCTTAAGTTGGCGCTGTACCAGACTGGTTAATAGTCTCTTAATAAGGAGCACTATATGAAATAAATACTTTCTGCACAGATTCTAGCCATCTGCTACTGAGAATGTAAAGGGAGCCATATCTCTCGTGTGTCACCGAGTTGCTATCTCAGACTTCTGGATTCTGTCTCTTATGAGGATTAGTAATGTAAATTCCTGTTTTATTATCTGGAGGACTGGAGAGAATGCAGCGTGGGCATAATATAAGCTGCAAACCGTCAGACTGTGCTGTGTATGGGTTGGTATTACTAGTCCTCATGCTGCCGCTGCGTCCTCTGCTCTCCGGTGCATAATTAAGGCTTTGAGGGCAAAGTGGTACAAATGTAATCCGCTAAAGTTTGTTCTTTGGGTTAGACAACCCAACATGTGCTTATCATAGAGGCCATTGATGTGGACATATTTTCAGTAGACAATGGCTTTATTTTATAATATTGCCTGATGGGTTTTGGGGCCTGTGTATTGTGATGGCCAGGGGACATGGTATCGCCAAGTTTAGTAACATGGAAAGCAAATGGGTTAAGGATATTTGGGTCTGAAAACCATAGAAAGGTTACAATCTCTGAGTTTGAGAGACATGTGGGGAAGTAAGTTTTTATTTTATTTTTTATTTTTTTTTTATTTTTTTTTATATTGGACCTAATTATACATTAAAGCATGTATTCATTTAATTCACATTTATTGGTGTTTTATTTCTTGTGATTTAAGGCCCAACACCTCTAAGGATATGAGTTCTAAGAAGTGAAGGATAATCCGCTTTTTCTTTTCTTTTTCTTTTTTTTTTTTGCATTGCACTGTTTATTTAAAAGCATAATCTGTATCAGCAGTATGCAACCTTGGGCACTCCAGATGTTGAGGGCTCTTATACAATCAGGCACACCAACAATATGGAGCTCCTAGAACAGAAGGACGTAAGTATATATAAAAAAAAAAAAAAAAAAAGGGTTTGGCCCAAAATAAGGACTGTCCATCCTAAACCAGGACACTTGGGAGCAGTTTATGTCCTTTAATGCTCTTGCAGGTTGAATGCTGGCAAAGCATCAGGGGAGATGTAGTCCATAACATCTGGAGTACTGAACGCAGCCTACCCTATATAATGGATAAACAACTGGGGGTCACATCCACCTATTTTGGATACAGAGTATAGTGAGTGAGCAGGTTGTACTATTACTAATAAGTGTATTTGAAATGTCAGGGATATAATGGTCACAATATACTTGACTATAAAAAAAAAAAGTGGACTTTTATTAAAGAAAGCACTACTAGTACTCCACAGTGGTTATGGTGTTTCCAGTGTTTCTTTAATAGACTTTTGATGGAGTGAGAAATCAGATTGCAATTTTAAGTTCAAATTTACTTTTTTTGGGGGGAGGGGAGGGACAAACTTTAAATTAGATTAAAAGAAACTGTCAAACACCAAAAAGGAAAGCAAGTTTGCTGTGTGGTTTTGGTTTTTTTCCTGTTCCTCTTTGTGGTTTACCAAACAAACAAAACACCAAACTTTTACAAAACGTTTGTGAACTGCTATGTTAAAAATCATTAGCATTTATTTCCATGTTCTCCTTAAAGGACCACTCTAGGCACCCAGACCACTTCAGCTTAATGAGGTGGTCTGGGTGCCAGGTCCAGCTAGGATAACCCCTTTTTTTAATAAACTGCTATGTTTATAATAGGGTTAATCCAGCCCTCAAATCCTCTAGTGGCTGTCTCATTGACAGCCGCTAGAGGCGCTTGCGTGATTCTCACTGTGAAAATCTGTGACGCAATGCTTTCCTATGGACTGGCTGAATGCGCACGCGGCTCCTGCCGAAAGGGAGAAGAGGAGGAGGAGAGCTCCCCGCCCGGCGCTGGAGAAAAGGTAAGTTTAACCCCTTCCTCTCCCCAGAGCCTGGCGGGAGGGGGACCCTGAGGGTGGGGGCACCCTCAGGGCACTATAGTGCCAGGAAAACGAGTATGTTTTCCTGGCACTATAGTGGTCCTTTAATAGTGCGGAAATCAGAGAGCAGACCTTGTATCTGTTGGTTATTTATTTATTTTATTCTTCTCATTACAATATTTACTACAGTAAGTATTGTATGGTACACTAACCTGGCTATTTGTGAACTGTTGTAAAGTCAACATTTAAAGTGACACTCCAGGCACTAAAACAACTTCATGAACAACTAAACAACTAATTTTCATATTCAGGAATCATGGAGTGCCGCTGGGTATGGGCGCCACTGCTTGGCTGAGAGGTCAGCTGATGCTCTCAGCCAATCACTGACTCCCCATTCACTAAACTGGCTTGGAACGAAACATACATTTTCCAAGCCAGCTTGCCAGTTTAGTGAATTGGGAGTCATTGATTGGTTGAGAGCATCACCTGTCTGCTCTCAGCCAATCAGCGGCACCCCTGCCCGGCAGTACGCTGCATTTCCTGAATCTAAAAATTCAGAAGTGTGTAGCTGCCTGGTGCGGGGGAGGGGAGGTGGACATCACCGCTGGAGGCAACTTTGGGATTTAACTGTTCGAGAATGTTTGCCTCCTGGCACCATAACTTAATTTAGATGACGTTGCTTTGATGCCTGGAGTGTCTCTTTAAGGTCAAAATTGCCAAAGTGGAAAAATTCTCTAAACCAGTTTGAAATTCACTGTGAATTCTCACTTTAGCAAATAATGCTGTAAAGACTAAAATGTAAATATCACTTTGAATGTGCTACCATTTACATTTCACTGTGCATGTTTCTGGCTGCCAGTTTGACGTTTTTGTGGTTGTATATAGAGACCCTCGCTCTAGTTTTGAATTTATGATCACGGATTGTTGTTTTACAATTGGAAATCGCTTGTTTAATTTTGTTTTATTTTGAATTAGAATCAACAGGGTTATGTGAATAGATGAATTTAACAGGCTGGACTATTTTTGCGTATCGTCTCCAGCCTATATTAAAATGTCGTATGAAATTTCCTAACGTAAGATATTGGTTTTTAATGAACAGTCTGTCTTGTGACTCTTCCACTACCATCTGACAGCTTTAAGCAAAAAAACATTTAGCATAAAATTATTAGTTCACTTAGAATTTTTTTTACCAATTCACACTTTATGGAATAAGCCTGTCAGCAATGTCTTCCTATCATCACAAGGCTATAACTTACCAAGCATGGACTGCGGTAACGTTGCTGCAGGAACATAGTGCAGACAGGAGGCTAAGGATGCCATCCTCGTATAGTTTGTTCATGCACATGCTAGAAAAAAAAAAAAAACAATTTAACTTTATTTTTAAATTGTGATGGAGAACATACAGGGGATTTCAGGGTAGAAGTGAACACGACATATGTTGGCATGTTCAACCAGTTAAAAGAGGGAGGGACAGAAACTGCATGTTCCTGTCCCGATACCTGGTGTCCCAACACACAGTGTGTATTTGATAATAGATATAACAATGGCAGGGCTTAAACGTTTTTGTATATAGAATAGTCAGGAATGCCGAGATCAAACTATCAGAAATACATAGACAGTAAAGCACTACTGGAACCATGAACTAGAACCACAACAAGGCAATGGTCCTCGCCCTATGATGCCTTTTTATAATTTGTAGCTTTAATTTTATAGCCATGCCCCAAAAGGTTCGAATTCGAACATTTGGCTGACCGTGATGCCATTTACGTCATGACGTCAGCACTTGCGTGCCGTGTCATAAAAGGGGGGTGAAGCCACAGCAGCTGATGTCGGGACCACTCAGGAGAGAAAAAGAACTGTGGGAAGTGTCCCTCTCCACCATGTGGACATCCCCAGGCTGTTTAACAACAACAAAAGGTAATGTGACAGTTCCTGGTTGGATAAACTAGATTTTCCCCCAAGGTATAGCAGGTATAGTACGTACTCCTAAAATTAGCCTACATGTGTCAGGAGCATAGCATCTATTACTATTAACCAATCCTCCTGCCTCAGAAAATGCAACATGGTTTCTTACGATAACCTATTTGCAACAAATACTTTTCGTGTGGGCAAGCTTGATCTTTATCAAAGAAGCACTACAGACACCATAACTACTATAGTACGTCTTACGTGGCGCAATCTGCCCCCAATGTGTAATTTCCTTTTGGAATGCATTTTATACATTGTTCTACAGATCACAGGATCCCAACACCAGGATTTGGGATTTTCACAATCTTGTTGGTGGTCTTTTGGGTTGGAGGATACTGAAAAAATGGATGTTTGGAATGCCTTAAGGATTGGGTCCAGAAAACCATAGCTTGGATCACTGTTACTGGACCCTGCCAATTTCCTTTTACTTTAGCCTCAGGTTTTTCTGTGTGCTCACAATAGGCGGTTTGTTGCTCACTATTTTGAGCATGCTGTAGTTGAAATCCATATTTGTCACAGATAACCCTTACATGTGCTGATCAGGTAGAACCATTTCTGAAAGGCATACGTTGAGAAGTAAAACCATATCATTTTGATGGCAATATTAATTAGCTTATATCTTGAGTGGTCTCAGGACCACTTGACAAACGAGAAGCTAAATGTATAAGGAATCAATCAGAAAAACTCAATTGGGAAATTGTCCTGTCAAGGTTATTCTCATGAAAGAGAAGGCCTCAACACACTACTGGAATCCACACTATCCTAAGATGCAAAAGGATAGAGGTTTATTACTGGCCTTAGAGTAACAGGATTTATAGTGACACTATAGTACTAACATAACTTTACTTTAATGAAGCAGTTTTATTGTATAGATCATACCCCTGCAGTCTCACGGCTCAATTCTCTGCCATTTAGGAGTTAAATCACATTGTTTATACAGCCATAGACACACCTCCCTGCATTTGATTTGCACAGCTTTCCAAAACACTTCCTGTAAAGGGAGATCTAATGTTTAAATGTCCTTTATTGTACAGTCTGTTTAATCTAGAATTATCCCCTGCTCTTTTAACATCCTTCTACATCTTGCAGGAGCTTCCTGTGTGTGACTAAAGTTTAATTTACAGAGCTGCAGGTAAAAAATTCTAAAGTGATTTTTTTTTTTTAGTGTTTTTCTTTGTGCTTACAAATATTAACTTATTTAGACAATTTCCAGGTATTTACATGCCCTCTATGACTCTGTTCAACCCTTGTCTTTAAATGCATACCTAACTTCTATCAGGTTTGGAATCTGCTGGAATACTTTGACGAGTTGGTCCACATCATTCTTTCCAAGGTTGCAATTGTTCAGTCTGTGCAGAGAGACAGATGTTACCGTGAGTTCAGTGACAGGCTATGTCTAGTTCTCCACCCCGGTGGTACATGTCCTTATTGGGTGTGAATACATAAAGCAGAGGTAGGCAACACCATATATATATATTGAACTACATGCCCCATAATGCTCAAACAGCCATAATGCTGGCAAAGCATCATGGGAGATGCAGTCCACATCACCTGGAGTTTTCCAAATAGTGCCTACCCCTGGCATAAAGCATAATATGAATAGCAGCCATGTACAGCCTTAGATAATCTAGAGAGAGAGAGGCCTGGTGCAATGGAATGTTCGCTTAGATATTATTATAAAAAAACATTTGTATCTTTGCAAAGTAGGTATCTATCTGCAACTTGTCATTTTGATTCAATTTTGATTTATTGTACTGAATACAAAAAAAAACATTCTGCAATTAGAGCAAGTTCTAAAGAAAAGTTTGTCTTCTAACAAAAAAGCAGTTTGTAGACAAAAAAGGTTCTGCTATGTGAATTGTTAAATTAACTTGCACACCTGATCAGCACTTCCTTTGCCCTCTGTTGCATCTCTAAATGTAAGCACATGTGTTCTGCAGACCTGAAAATATCAAAACAGGAACAAGATTAGAGCAGCAGACCTTGCACAAGTAACTGATAGCCAACCATGCCACTCCAGGTGTTGGTGATATTTCCCATCATGCAGGTCAGGAAAGAATGGCTGGCTAAGAATCTCTGCAGTGCCAATGTTGGTGATCATTAATATGAATAAATGGGACCCTAGTAAATATATCAGGATGCATTGAGGTGCATATTGGTTGACATAAAGGGTTACTAGAACCACCATGGCCACTTCATTGATTTGAAGTGGTCATGGTGGTAGGAGTCTGGATGTGCAGTGTTTCTGCTTTCAACACTGCACATGCAGAGTTATATTTAAAAGTGTGCTGGGGGGCTCTGCTACTTAGAATTCTGTTTCGTGATGCTTAATGTCAGTTGTGCGCTGGCAACAGATGTGAAACTCTTCCCTCTTACAGATAGAGCACCTGCAAAAGGAAGATAGACCCTCCTACCCTGATGCTCCCTCCCGCCCCTTCTGTAAATGTTAAATTATTATTTTTTTGTATTTAAAAGTCGCCTCCCACTCTCGCACCCCTTTCCCTCACCAACTCAGAGCAAGTGTTAATTTTGTCGACTAACAATTTCAGTCAAATTTTAGTTGACTAAATATTTTTGAGATTTAGTCAACTAAAACTAGACTACTTTTTTGTGTGCAGTAATATTCTATAGGTATAATATAGATTGCATGAGGGTTGGAGTAACCCTTTCATTGGAGTGAAAAAGGAGTTCACCGAGGTTTAACCCCTTAAGGACCAAACTTCTGGAATAAAAGGGAATCATGACATGTCACACATGTCATGTGTCCTTAAGGGGTTAGGGGATTAATGTAAGATTAATGTAGGAATTGTAGCAAAGGGTACCGACCTGGAACATTAAGGTGATTTAAAATAAAAATACACATTAAAAGACCAGTAGTTAATATTGTACCATGTTGATCATTTACCTGATGTCGACTTCCTTTATTCTGTCACAGAAACTAGCTGAATTTGCCAGTAACAATACACAATTTGTAGAAAGGTCACTGTTATTGAAGCTGAAAGACAAATGAGAGGGTCTGTATGTAACAAAGACATTTTCTTTGTGTAGACAAACAAAGCACAGCTGGCAGTAGGCAGTATCGACAGAACTATTATTTCTAGCCCAATAATGGAAACTGAGGAAAAAGATACTCCAATTATACGCTAGCACTCAAGTATTTTCTGCTCTCATGCAAAAGAAAAGTAAACTTTTTTTTTTTCCCCCTTATTTTATTTTTGTGTATGTGATGCAAATATTCGTGTCTCTAAATGAGTGGGCGCTTAAATTGCCACATGGAATTTGCTTGTAGATGGTAATTCTGGTTACTGTCTAATCACAGTCAGCCATCACAGATCTCAATATTCTACTCCTCTGTGCAGGTTAATAAAGGAGAGCTTGGGTCTCTACGTGTTACTAGACCTGTGCACAAATTCCTTTCAGCAGGTACAAACAAATCCAATTCCATTTAATCTACCCCCAAACGAGCGAATCCATGTGGGATTTACATATGTAGTATTCGTCAATGAATAAGATTCCACGGGTAAATTCCACATGAATCGATTTGTTTGGGCTTAGATTAAATGGAATTTGATTAGTCAAGTCTACATGTCACTTATGAACCAAATGTTCCCTCAGTTTGTGATAGTTTACACACACATTGACAGCAGGACATAAGATCCAGATATATTGGTGTGTATGGTCAGGGCAGTACTCTGATAGTTTTGATTTAGTAATGTGGTCCCGCTGTACATCCTCAGATTGGTGGTAGTCACCAGAGGGTCCTCCTAAATCAGGTGGGATACTTTAGTGAGTTCCTTATTGTCCATACCTGACAGAAATAGGGGTTACTAAACAGGGAGGCAGGTCTAATACCCTCCAAAATGTGTTTACTTTGTGTCATACACTACTTCCAGGCCCCAGGGGATGTTGAAGGTTTTTGACCATCTTTGGCCTTCTTCAGCTCCTGGCACTTCATCTGTTAGATGCCTGCGTCACTGCTGTACACTCACACATGTGTAAGTGTACTTCACTGCGGACTATGGATGTTCCGGCAACAACACTAGATCCTCCATAGACCTACTTATGCGAGAAAATGATTATTTTCAACATAAGTTATGTAACGGCACACCCAGGCAAAAAAAAGGGTTAAACCTCTGTTTAATAGATCTTCCCCTTCCAGAGATACAGGCACAGCTACTGCAGAACATCAAACTCCCAAACCGTATATAAGGGAATGCTCCAAACTCCCGAACCGCATACAAAATAGCACTCCAAACTCCCGAATTGGAACCTCACGAATAGCTGCTAGCAGACGAATAGGAAAAACACCCAAGCGGCTTGCACTCCTAGCAATCAGTCACTATCAGCATACAGTAAATCCCCCCAAAGACGAGACAGAGCTCCGTGTTGAGGGTCAAGCAGTGGTCTGGTTTAATGAGGGCTACCTGCCCAGTATTTATGCAGGTCTTCCACCTGGTGGACACTCCCCTAGGGGACCAGATGGAAGACTGTGACAAAGACATTGTAGCAACCAATCACAGAGTACACACTTAGCCATTCCCCTTTTCTTACCCAGAACCCTCTGCTCTGCTCAGGGAGATAATTGTGAAGTAATTCAATTATCTCCCAGGACAGAGCCCAAACGCCATTTTAGGTGACAATAACAAAGAGACATAAAAATACATAACTGTTATATTTTACAACATTTTACAGGCATTCAACAGGTCCCCAGATAGCTAGGATCTGAGCGCACCAAAGTACCGAATTGCGCTCAGATCCTATGCACACAGTCCAATCGCCGTGGAGCCAACGTGTTCACAAAGTCAGTTTTCATACGAATGAGCTCTACGGGATTCCTATCTGGGGTATGGTGTATTCGGGTACAACTACCGAATATAGGGCCGTTCATGCACGTCTACCGAACAAGAAGGGAGGTCGGCGGCTTCAGCGGTGTTCGCGCCAAAATGTGTCCGTTTTCAGTTCCATGAGTTGCGTGTCGAACACTGCTGTGCGTTCGCGTGTTTAAAATGGCCGCGACCTTGTGTTCGGTATATGAATGGCAGCCACCCAGCATTAGTCAATTAAGCTGCGGTTAAACGCAGCTTCTGGGAGGTTAATTGATGGCACACTCCAGCTCCCAGGTGGTCCAGTCATTTGTACGTTAGTTCGGTAGATTGAATCTACCGACCGCCGGGCAGAAAGGCATGAATAAGCCTTTTCTGCAGGGGAAAAGAAGGCTTTTAACATGGGGCCATAGTCCAAAGGCAACAGACGAGCAACCAGGCTTCTTCAATGCAATGTGGCGAGATTGGTCTCATCACAAGTTAGTTGTCCCAGAGTGTGCCATTTCCCACAGCCACACAGTTTTAACTGTGTCATCAGGATCACTCAAGACAATGGCTCTGTCCCTTGCTTTTGGGAGGACTGAGGAAAAGTGCACCATGAGCTAAGCTTATCCATGCTTCTAATGCAGTTTGGGGAATTCAGATCATATAAGACCAGTTTAGTAGTGCTCGGTGTATAGGCAGCCTTGATTCTGGGTAGCCTGGCACCCATTTGAACTAACATGGCTCCCTATTTAGGGTTATGCACATTTTCGATGACACACCAGTACCCTGCCGACACTCTCTCTCCTAATATCAAACATGCTAACTTTGGAGCATGGAAAAAACAACTCCATAACACTACGGGGGAAAGAAGAAAAAAGTATGCAGATGAAGCAGGAGTGGGAAAAGATGAGACCGATAAGAAGAAAAACTATGAATTAAATACTTTATTTTATTTTAACGTTTGTGCAGTCCCTGGACACTGTATCATCGAAATGAGCAGAATGATGTGTATTAGAATAGGTTAGATGGGACAAAGGAGGCAGTTTAAGATGCAAAATGAAAAAATTATGTGAAATTTTAGCATGCAAAAAATTAAGTTAAAAAAAATGTATTATTAAGATCAACAGTAAAAAAAATCCGATGTGTTGGTGATTGGAGACAGGGGATTTCACACATTTTCAGTAACAATCTGAAAGAAAGCACCTAGATTTCAGAGAATTCCAGTTATGAGAGTTCTCTAAATGTAATCACATGCAGTATAAGGACATCATGAGTTTAGCAAATAGTAAAAAAAAAAAACAATACAAAAAGCCAAACAACTTACTTTACAAAGGTCAGATTGGGAAACCGTGGCAAGAATTTCAACATGTTTTCAATATTTTGGCAACTCAGTGCATTGTCAGATAAACTGCGGGGAGAAAAGGCTGTCTGTTAATACATATATAATAATTCTTATATAGTGTATGAATGAATGCCAGTGGGTTATTGTGCAATCTTCCACATTACTCATTACAAAACAATAAATAGCATTCATCTCAAACTTGAAATGCATGGAGGGCATACTAAAATAAGGTATAACTTTGTATATAGATTGCTGGTAATGCCTAACCTAAACGCTATGTAAAAAAAATTGGAAAAAAATGTTCATGATTATATGGCATCTATTATTTGTCATTGTCCGGGTATGAAACATTAGCATCTAAGTAAAAACACAATTTAGGGTTGACAAAAGTAGATATTCTATTGATCAAATAACTTGTTTATGTGTATTTTAGAAGTATGTGGAATGTAAAACAGTCTGTGTGCATGCTCAAAGCCCGGAAGTACAATACAAACCGTTATACTATGCTTCTATACTGCACAGAGCATTATAGGTTGTTATTGCCACCTGCAAAGAAGAGACCTTTTTTAATCCCTTCTGACTGACAAGAACACACATTATGGGCTATGGGGCTATTCTTTCTGTTATCCTAGTGACCTTGATATGTCAAGACCAGTACCGAAATATAGGCTTGTTGGGAGATTTTGAATATTGTAGAAACGTATAAAATTTCATGTGTAAATTGCAGTGTTTCATCGAATAACATAATAAATATAAAGTTGATAGACACCGGTACATACTTAATCTTTGTGAGCTTGCTGCATCGTTCGAGTGCCCGGAAAATCCTCTGCAGCTTGTGTGAGGTAATGCGGCACATTTGAAGGCTTCGGGGAGGGAGGAAGGGGGGTAAATACAAACAGAGTTGCAGTTAATCTGCCCCAAAAAGAAGGGTGAGCAACACTTATACAAACTGCATGGGTTTAAATTAGAACACTGACGAAATGAGATCAGGAAGAGAATTAAGCTTTCTTCCCAATAAGATGAGAGTTTTGAAGTGAAAAGAGATTTATAGCCTCGAATTTTACAGTGAGTTTGGCATTATGGATGCCCATGAACTAGAGATCCTTTATGTGCTCAGCAGGCCTTTAAGAAAGCATACAGAAACACAAACAGAAAATGTAGCTTTCACTTCTTCTGTGACAGTAACAGTTTGTTTAACTTCCTTATTTCCTCACCCCAGTGAGCTGCATGTCTCTCAGCTTGTCAATGTTTCCCCCCAGGGCTAGACATGTAAACTGAGCAGGCCAAGAGCATCAACAGAGGGGTTGGGATTTAGGTGCCAGGAGCTCCCCTGTTTTTGTCAAATTATTCATATGGTTTGATACACTTGTCCCTTTAAACGCTTGGTTTGAACTTGTGTTTTTGAGTTATATTAATTTCTTATTGGCAAAGATGAAAGGAAAATAAATCAAAGTAAATAAAAGTGTTACTTCAAGCATCATAATCACTACCGCTTGCTCTAGTGGTTATGATGTGTGAAGTACTCTGTCGCTATTCTCTGGTAACAAGGCAAACTATTTTGCAATGGTTTGCCCTCGTGCCTGTGTCACCGCCAGGCATCTGGTCTCCTCTAAAGAGATGCTTTTGAGATCTGGCTTCTGCAGACCAGGAGTCCATTCATGTCTCTCATTCATTGTCTGAGAACATAATTGAATGAGCAATGGTGCATTGAAATAGGCACAGAATTGACATTAGCAAGCCCGAGACTCTCGTTCCAGGCTGGGTAATGACACCCCAGTGACCTTGCCAGAGGTGGAGTTACAAGTGCAGTGTTTAATATAGCTAAATGCTGCACATATAGACAGAACCCAGGCACCATGACCACTTCAAATCACTGAAGTGGTCATGGTGCTTGGAGCACCCCATTAAACAAACAATAGGCCAACAATAGTGCTTATAGATAGTCACGCCATATTTTTGGGAATATTCCAACTCCAATAGAACGAAGTGCGGTGGGCAAACGGTAAACCCCCAGATGTTTTAGAACTGCAGTTTGACATTTGACAATGCTGGCAATTTTACCATGGCAGTTGCAGTTATAGAACATCTGGGCATCTACCATTTACCCATCTCTGGAGCTAAAGTGAAAGCTAAGCATCACACATGATCAGAAAATTCTCACCTAAATGTTTTCAGAACACCACATGTGTCTTCGTCAGACTTGGGGGTTTTCTCTCTGCCGGGCAAATATGAGTTATTGAATAGAGCATGTAAATAAAAAGTATAAAATAGTTTGGTTTTTTTTCCCTTTTAAATTGACCAGACTATTTCAGTATTCGGTAACCTAACTTTATGTGATAATAAACCATATTGATGTTTGTTTTAAATTATTTCCCATCTGAAATATAAAACCTTTATTACAACATTTACAATGCAGTTGTAGAATATGAACCCATATTATTGAATTAAATGGGGTGTATTTTAGACAAGTGTTTTTCTGATCTTAACATGTACTATTTATTAGTTAATTTTGTTTATCTAAACATATGAATTTCTGCTAGAGGGAGGGGAAGAAGGGGGAGGGTGTGTGTGTGTGTGTGTGTGTGTTTTGTGGTTTTTGTGGGGTTTTTGTTTGTTTGTTTTTTTCCCTCTTTGGCAGATATCCAGTTAGAAATAGCACAGAGGCAGTGAGAGACACTAGTGTGTGTATGTGTATGTGTGTGTGTGTATATATATATATGTTCTATAATTGAAGCATAACTTGGTGTACTTTGTACGGGTTTACTTTAATTCTGCCTATAGAGGTCACCATGCATTTACAGGGGTGTATTACATTCGCACAGACAGTTAAGGTTAATGTAATCTTACTCCACTGTATCTCTCAACATTGGGAGGAGGTATAAAGTCTCAGGCTTTCTCCTTTCAGAGAATCGAGCAGAGATATTTTGGATTCATGATCTATACATCAAAACGGCTTCATTAAGCTAAAGTTGTTTTGGTAACTATAGTGACCCTTTGTGGCGGACCGCTCCTAGTTGGCATCCGTAAAGTCCGGGAGTGATTATAGCGTTCCCCTTAATAATCAGCTGAGGCTTGATGTGGGGTAAAATAAACTCAATGCATTGCACAATACTGGTGCCCTGGTGTTGGGACATAGTTTACTCACAGTAAGGTAATGTAATTAGAGATCCTCAACAGGGAGTCATTAAAG
>OW240923.1:32276248-32337443 GCA_933207985.1 Pelobates cultripes | reverse complement strand
TAACAAAGCTATATTTGTGTAAATACAAATAAAAAGAAAAGGTCCCACCAGGTGCTTATATAGGGTAAACAGAGAACAATGATATAAACATGCCAGTAGAAAAAGTGCTAAAGGAACACTCCAATTACCATAACCACTACAGCTTACTGAGGTGGTATTGGTGCCCTGGCACAACCTTTCCCCAATGTAAGGAGTTTAAATGTTTTTGAATGGCTCTGCACCTCCACTACAAATACCGGAGAGCAGGAACTTAGGTTTACTCCCCTGAGCTAATACTGGGAATGGTGGGATTCCAGGGCACTCCTGACACCATAAACAATGCAGAGAGCTATAGTCATTATGGAATCATTATAGTCATCCTTTAAGTAATGGATTAAATAGATTCAAGGTGAGGTGTGATGTGATGGGAGCTCTGTTTCACTACTACACATTGAAAGAGATGTTTTTGTACTTACTCTTTGTGAGGCCCTGGCTGGACTCTTTTTTTTGTTGCATTTACTTATTTACTAAGTCTGGATAACCACTTTACCAAAAGACTTAGGTGGGAGAATATCAAGTAAAGTAAACACCATTTATCAAACTATATGCTAATTCTAGGTTGATCCCCATCACAAAATTTGTTTGTTAACTCATATTAATGTCAAAGCGATTTACAGGGAGAGAAACTTGCTTTTATCCTTATATATATATATACACATTTTAAAAAACAGTCTTAACTATCTCCATGTGTGCCTTCTGGCTGTGATAGTTCAGTTGGGACATAAAGAGAATCTACTTCTCAGTTGTCTTTCTCAGAAAGCAAATTAAATTGGTTAACTGTCAAGATTATCATTCTGAGTAAGGGCTAGAAATCTGATGTGGATGTTATATGACACAAAGGCACAATGAAATACTATGTGATTATGATGCAAGAATATTCATCATTTTAGTCAGTAAAGATCTTTTCCCCCATGGCACTTACTTAGCTCACTGTGCCTTTACAACCGATTTGTGTTGCATCCCAAAAAAATAAAGAATTTGTGATGCAAACATTTTAAGTGCCAAACCTAGTATTCACGGTCATAACATATAGTGTTTCTGTATTATATTATTTATTGCTGTATTAATTTGCAAAAACTGGGGCTGGCATGAGCCCACAGATGCCTGAAAACTACTGATGCACACAGGGCCGGCCTTAGGCCTGAAGGCGCCCTGTGCGAAAAATCTTTACAGCGCCCCCCTCCCTCTTCATACCCCTTTATCCATGTACAGTGTATGTCAATAGGTGTGTAGTGTTTGTATATTGGATTTATTCATTTAATAATTATTCAAAAACAAAAATGATTTCCCCTTCCCTGTTATTACCTTGCAGGGAGATGGGCATGCTGAACTCTGGTGATCCAGTATGCTGGGAATCTGGTCGGCGCCTCCACCGGGTGCAAAACCATAAGTAACTGTCTTGTGAGCTCAGGCACTTAGTGTCAGAGCTTTCCTGTAGTAATCCGTGGCAACGTTCTGATTGGCTGGAGCTCGGAGGACTGCTACATATTGCATTTTGTATGAGAGAGCTCTGCTGTAATAAATCTCATAATAATATGATGTAGTGTGTGGTGTCTGTTTGTGATAGGAGTGATGGCTGTGTGTGATATGAATGCTATGTGTTGCTGTGTGTAATATTTGTAATTGTTGTATTGACTGTGTGTGACATGTGTGTATTGGATGCGTGATATGTGTGCTGATATGAAGAGCAGAGGTCGTGTACTGGTAGGTGGGGAGCAGGAGGAATAGTGGAGGAGGGTGGGGGAGCAGCGGTAGTATAGTGGTAGGTGGGGGAGCAGGGGGCACAGTGGTGGTAGGTGGGGGAGCAGGGGGCACAGTGGTTGTAGCTGGGGGCACAGTGGTGGTAGCTGGTGGAGCAAGGGGTACAGTGGTGGTAGGTTGGGGAGCAGGGGCACAGTAGTGGTAGGTGGGGGAGCATAGGTAGTGTAGTGGTAGGTGGGGAGCAGGGGGAGCAGGGGGCACAGTGGGTAGCTGGGAGAGCAAGGACACAGTGGTAGCTGGGGGACAGTGGTGGTAGCTGGTGGAGCAGGGGGTACAGTGGTGGTAGGTGGGGGACCAGGTGGCACAGTGGTGGTAGGTGGAGGAGCAGGGGTAGTGTATTAGTAGGTTGGGGAGCAGGGACACAGTGGTGGTAGGTGGGGGAGCAGAGGTAGTGTAGTGGTGGGTGGGGGAGCAGGGGGCACAGTGGGGAGCAGGGGTAGTGTAGTAGTAGGTAGGAGAGCAGGGGCACAGTGGGTAACTGGGGGGCAGAGGCAGAGTGGGAAGGGGGGAGCAGGGGCACAGAAGGTAGCTGGGGGAGAGAGGGCACAGTAGTGCTAGCTGGGGAAGCAAGGGGCACAGTGGGTAAGCAGGAGCACAATGTGTAGTTTGGGAGCAGGGGCACAGTAGGTAGCTGGGGCACAGTGGGTAGGTGGGGGAGCAGAGGGCACTGTGGGTAGCGGGGGAGCAGGGGTACAGTTAGGCTAGGGGGGCAGGGGGCACAGTTAGGCTAGGTGGGGGTAGGGGCCACAGTAAGGCTACGTGGGGGTAGGGGGCACAGTAAGGCTAGGTGGGGAAGCAGGGGGCACAGTTAGGCTAGGTGGGTGGGTAGGGGCACAGTTAGGCTAGGTGGGGGGGCACAGTTGGCCTAGGTGGGGGGGGCAGGGGGCACAGCTGGCTAGGTGGGGGGCCAGCTGGGCTAGGTGGGTGGGCAGGGGGCCAGAAGGCTGGGTGGGGGCAGTTGGGCTGGGCGGGGGGGGGTTGGTTGGGCTAGGTGGGGGTGGGGGCCAGAGATGGCTGGGTGAAATAGGCAACAGCTGGGTGGGGCAGCCGCACAGTTGGACTGGGTGGGGGGGCAGGGGGCACAGTTGGGCTAGGTGGGGGGCAGGGGGCACAGTTGGGCTGGGTGGGGGGCAGGGGGTACAGTTGGGCTAGGTGGGGGGGCAGGGGGCACAGTTGGGCTAGGTGGGGGAGCAGGAACTGCCTTAACTTACCAGCCAGAGGGTTCGCCTGCCTGTAGCTCCGCCCCACTTGCATGTAGCTCCGCCTCTGATCCCTGCTTAACCCGGCCCCCTTTGTCCTTACTGATAGACCCGAGTGGGGAGCCTGGGGACTATCAGTGAGGGCAGAGTTAAGAGGCGGGGGGAGGAGCGCAGCCAGGCTACACAGCGTAGGCTGTATTAGGGGAGAGCTCTGAGCTCTCCCTCACAGGCTGTCACTAGGAGACAGTGCGAGCTGTGTCGGCTGTCAGGGCGCCCCCTGCTCCATGGCGCCCTGTGCGACCGCACAACTCGCACACCCCTAAGGCCGGCCCTGCCTGTGTCTTTGAAGTTAATAGCTTTCCCTACAGATTAAATATATATTCATGTTTGTAAATAAACTAAACAACTCATTGATTTTACTTCTCTTTGCTTGAAGAACGCAAACCTATTGAGAACCTTATCTTTTTTTCAATGCCATAAAATGTGTCTGAGACATTGAGATAACAGTTGCTGTAAAAAGTCATGTTGCCGGCAGAGCTGGAAATGACTGACCGGTGCCAGACTTATATTAGATTTCTTTTCATACCTCCCAATATTACAAATGGACAAAGAAGGACACTTTAATTCTAGGGGTGTGAGTGGGGGTGTGGTCAGGAGCCAGGCTGTTCTGAGAAATGTTTTTAGGTGACTTAATAATAATTATATATACAATTAAAATGTAATTTATAGAAGGAATAATCTTATTTACACAGACAGATTTGTAAACACATTTATTGCAGTTTATAGACTCTTTACTGCGAGTATTATTTCTGTGGAGTTATGTTATAAACTCACACACCAACAATATGGAGCTTCTAGCCAAGAGGACATTAAGATAGAAAAGAGGGACAGAGAGATTTGGGTCCAACAGAGGGACTGTCCCTCTTAAATGGGGACGGTCGGGAGGTATGCTTTTTGGCCTGAAGTTTTCTATTCAACTGCAGAAACCCCTCTAACTATCAGGGCAATTTAGCTTATATTTATACACAGATTATTATATTTAGACATTAGGTTAACACATAGTGTTGTCTACAGTATCAGATTTATAATTTTGCTCCAGTCCTCCCTTTATCTATAAGTAAAACAATGATACCGATCTATCTATCTATCCAACTGTTTATCCACCTAACCAGCTGTCCGCTACCTATCCGTCTGTCTGTCTAGCTCTCTATCTCTGTATTACATGGTAATATGCATATGACACTATTTGGCCAGGTATAATTTGCTATGACACTCCATTATGTGGATTTCCATGCCATCCCTTGTAGTGCTATAGATTTATTATAATTTACAGGTTGATGGCAGTCCTTGAGTATCCATCTAGAGCAAAGTGCATGTTCTATTCTTTATACTGTGTGCATGTGTTTATATGCCATATGACTCAGATTATGACTAAGTAAGGAATTTATCACAATCCGACAGTTTGGCTACAGAAGAGCAATAAGAAAATCTAGTAGTAAGGTATACTCATAATGAAAGATACATTGTTTGCCCTGTGGGTGGTGCCCATCCGCAAGTATTTGGAAGAGTGAAATTGCCATTTCTGGCCTTCCAGCTGTCTTGATTTTGAAAGGGCAGTCCCTATTTCAGGGTCCTGTATCCGTGCTTTATGCATGGTCCGCCCTGAGAGGGCCGGCCTGAGTGATTGATTGTTAGTCAGCCTGGCGCAGGGGCGGACTGAATACTCGGGCAGGTCAGTTATGGACCGAGGGCTCACGGCAGTCAGGAGCCCCGCTAAACAACCATGCTCTGGCTCGGGAGCAGAGATCTCCAACCAGAAACCCATAACTTCTCACATATTCCTAAAATAAAACATATTCCAGTGATAGATTGCGGGGCCGTGTAAACAGTCGCATAG
Organism: Pelobates cultripes; assembly: GCA_933207985.1. Lineage (NCBI taxonomy): Eukaryota > Metazoa > Chordata > Amphibia > Anura > Pelobatidae > Pelobates > Pelobates cultripes. Next base: position 32,332,547 of record OW240923.1, on the reverse strand, counting down.
TCGCATGCTCTGCTTTTCCGAGTGAGCTCTGGCAGTGATCCTGCTGCTCTTGCCAGGTCTCCTCCATGCTCTGCCTGTGCGGAGCTCTGTGTGAGAGGAAGAGCGGAGTCTGGGGAATGGGAAGTGACTTCACTTCCTGCTCTCACCTGTCCTGCAGAATCTGCATAGTGCTCATGGCCTGCGATGTCGATGGAGATAAGGAGCAGCCTGGCAGAGACCGCACTCAGCAGGTATGTATGCTTCTGGTAAATATTGTATTCAGCCCCTATGCCTTCCTGTACCCACCTCACCCACTACAGTCACTATAACCCCTGCACCCGCCACATCCTCTATCTCTTCCTGCACCCGCCACAGCCCTCCATGCCCCCCACTACAGCCCCTATACCTTCCTGCACCCACCTCATCTGCTATCCTCCCTTGTATTTACCACAGCCCCTATGCCTTTCTGACCCCAACTCAGCCACTATCTCCTCCTGCACCCATCACATGCCAACGTTGCACCCACTACAGCCCCTATGCCTTCATCTACCCTCCTTACCCACTACAGTCTGTATGCATTTTTGCACCTCCTATGTGCAAAATTCTTGCACATAGAAGGTGCCTTCGTCTTGCACCTATCACTCCTGCACTCTTTAGCCCACACTACAGCCACTACCTACCTACACACACTCACACACTGCAGCCTCTATGTACCTCACAACCTCACACATAGTAAAGCCTCTATTATCCGTACAAACACACACAATAGTCCCAGTTTCCTCCAGATGCCTATTATAGCCTCTATCCCACAAACCTACAACAGACCCTTTCCACACACATTCTGCAACACAATACTACACTGCAAACAGCCCTCTCCACTCACATACCACACTGCAAACAGCCACATCCACACACACTCCGCAACACATTACTACACTGCAAACATTAGTCCAAGCAGCTCAGAGGGGATGGACTGCTGGGGACTCTCACTTAAAATATAAAAGAGACACTCCACTGCCCAAATCCCAAATAATAAAATGCATGCATTTTTTTTCATTGGGGATATATCTAAAAACAGCTTGCAAAGCTGCAGATCCATTGTCTGCAGCCTTTGCAAGCCATCCTCTACTAACCCACGCAGACTCTGTGGCTGTCCAATCACAGACTTTCTAATGCAGCTCAAGTCTTTGTGATGCAGTTGCTCTGGGCAATTGTCTGCCTCTTGAATTTAGCTCCACTGAACTAAGAAAACCAGGAAGTAACAGGACCAGTTGTCTGATTGCCAGAAGGGTGTGTAAGAAGGTTAATTTATGCTTTATGTGTAAACTGCTTTTAAGGGTCTGGAGTGTCTCTTTAAAGATGGTTTAACACTGAACGGAAGCATGGCACCCGAAGACTCCAGACACAAAATCCACATCAATGCGATGAAGATGTGTCCCTTTTTCAAAAACTGGCTAGAAAAGCTAATATGTAAATCTCATGATAAACAGGAAGAGATGGACTAATTTTTTTTTTACTGGCATATTTTTTCCACAATCCTGTAATGTGCCCAATCCGTTGTTTGCATTGTGAACTATCTATATATAATCGTTACATGTCTGAAAAAGTTTGTTTTTTTGGAACATATATAAATTCATTTTGTAGCCTGTAGTATGTAGACATTGAGTGTAACAATGTTATTTATGTATAAACAATAACTTTTTTATTTGTAAAGGAGCCCTTGAGCACCATAGCCACCTAAGCCCAAAGTACTGATTTATGGTACTGGCGTCCCCCGGAGCACTCCATGAGTAAGCAGTCAAACCTCTGTGGCCAGCCTTTCCTGGAGTTGGAGGTTCCTAATGGGAGCTTCTACTGAGCTATTCCTGGTTGGGCAGGGTTTATTGGCTGAGGGCATCAGCTGGGCACTCTCAGCCAATGGGCTAGTCCTGCGCCACAGGGAAACCTCCACCAGCAGAAGCAGCAGCTGGTGCCCAGCAGATCTGTCTGACTACTTTTCCCTGGGAGTTCGACAGGACACTCCTGGAACCAGTACCACCGCAGCAGCCTGTAGTGTTTAAGGTGCTTGGAATGTTCCTTTAAGTTAATCTGTCACCATCGCATACATTATTTGCAACAGTAAAGAAAGATACCTTGTTTTTCTTTGAAATTTCACTAAAACATTCTGATGTTCCAAATAGCTGCAAAAAGAGCAGAACAGATTTGTCAATGTACTTGCTGCTATTTCATAGAATTATATTATTACAATTGTTACTATTAAAGGCCTACCTGATAGCAAGATCTGTCATGTTGTCCACCGTTGACAAGCACTCGGTAAGTTTAATAATCTCACATATGTTAATTTTATTCCCATTGAAACTGTAATGAAAATATGCAATTTTTACCGGTGAAGTATACCGATTTACAGATACATTGAATATCTCAAACATATTTCAGTGGACACTAAAAGGGGAAAAAAAAGCATTTCAATAGCAGAGTAGAACACATAAATAGTAATGGAGTGAATAAAACATTTGGTTGGCAAACATTATCAAGATATTTGTCTGTGTATGCTTATATCATGAAACACATGTTCCTCTGCAGTTTGCCAGCCTCCTGCCCACAGACTATGGGCCCTCCAGGGAAACTTGTAAAAGACTGTTTAAATGGCTTGGTTCCTGTAATTTCCATATAATGTTTGGGAACCGAACAACTGCACGAACCAGGGACCACCCAGATTCTTGTTAACCCCTATTAACACATTGGAACGGTTCTCACCGCAGTGTTCTAATTGTTTGTCTGGGTGGCCATCTTGTTCGCATGAACGCAGGCAGCGGTGTTTGGTCGTCGAGTTCATGGAACTAAAATCAGACACTGAAACTCTCGTAACACCACTGGACTTCCATCATCGCCTGCGTTCGGTTCTGTAGATCCTAGAAGAACACTGTTTCGGTGGAATCGTTCGTCTGGATGAGGGGAACAAGCTCCACGGTTCAAATAGAGACTGCGTTCGGTATTTTATTCGTTTTTATGTTACCGAAGTTGACCGACCGCTAGCACTGATTTCATGGAACTATTTTGGGATTAAGCCACATGTGCAGTCAGTCAAAAAACTGGATTTCCATAAAAAAACCGAACCCTGGACCGATCTGGGTGATTTTTGGATATGTTGGTCATCCAGATCGGGGCTATCAGGGGATGTGACTTTTGTGGGGTTTTCATGTATTCTATGTGTATTTTGGAGTGTTTTGTAAATTGTTATATTTTCTGTCCCTGAGAGATAATTAACTTATAAGTGTTTGCTCAGGTAATTATCTCTCAGGCACAGAGGATCATGGGAGGGATTTCCCTGTTTTGTGTGGGAGACCCCTTGTAGGGGCTATTGTATAAAAGCAGGCCGTCTGGCCAGATTAAAGCATTCCAGCGTGTGCTCCCAGAACTATGTGTCGTCTGGTTACTGGGAGGGGAAAGGGCTAATCATTGTTCCTGCTTGTTTCAGCGTGGAGGATTCAGCAGGAAAAATCCTTGTAAGGACTTCAGCTCGGACTGTGTGTCGTCCAGTCCCTGGGGAGTGGATAGAGCAAGTACCCTAGCCTGCTCCAGGATGGAGAGGTTCCAGGACCCCAGTCAAGTCACAGCGACTGGGGGGCAGGATCACTGCGGTTTGTCCCCTGTTCCAGCTAGGAAGCGTTCCTTGGCGGACGCACCTAGACTGGGTACAGGGAGCTCTGTTACAGTATCCATATAGAGACTTATACTTTGAATACCTTTGACTAGCTTGCCCCATAAATTCCTTCTGGACCAGGATCTGACAAATCCCGTGTTCTTTTTGCCAGAACCGATCACAGACATTTTAAGGACTGATCTCACTGGGATTTCTCTAAACCTTGAGTTCCAATGAGTTTAAAGCAGCACTATCACCATTGGGGGTCTGTTGAATTCGCCAAGTCCCCCGACGCTTCTAATGGTCTGGTGGCCGGGAGGACAGTTAAGGGTAAACCGTTCCCTCGCAAGTGCCGCCATCTTTGTCGCGCTGCTCCTCTTTAGCATGCGTGCGAGTACAGCTTTGATCCTATGGGTCCTCCATAAACCCAGCCAATGCACTGCAGCAGTCATTGATGACGGCTACAAGTCTTAACATATAGGATCAGCCTTGTGTCAGGAAATGTCAGGTTGAGAAGAAATACAGAGACAAAGTATGTCTATTTCTTTTGACTGAATTCCAGTGAGATTCCAACACAGTCATAATACACATTTTTAATATGTGGTTGACAGTGCTTCTTTAACAGCAGATACTTTGCAGGTCTTCCTAGATTAATCAACTTGAAGAAACTTGATGTGGTGTTGTCCATAAAGCCCAGAAGTCCAATTCTTAGTTCATTGCAATATTTAGTTTTAAGATCAAGTGTCTCAAGTGATTTCAGAGCTGTTAGTTTTGTGAATCGTGTAGGTAGACCTACCTGTACAGGATTATTCACTAATGTTGGGAATTTAAATTGGCCTAAAAGTGGAAATAAACCATTTCGGCTTAAATTTGAAATTGAATTCCTGAGAGTTCTCACTTTAGGAAATAACCCTCATAAAGTTGCTTGTAAAAGAGCACTCACGGTATGTTAAAAAGGGACAAGGTATTCGGTATATACCAGTGAGGACTGAAACATTGACATGCATGCGCTATGTTTATTAGTGGTAAATAGATATGTACTGTAGTCCATTGTTATACACTAAATTAGTTTTAATATATATCGTGGAACTCACTTCATTGAACGAAGATCTGGTAGTTCATGGAGAATTTGAGTTATATGACAAATACTTGCATTTTCAAAAGAGTTGTCAGACAAACTGAAAGAGAAAAGAATGGGTGGAATGGATAGAAAATTGAACCTTTTTTCAGTTACTGCATACACCGTAGAGAGAGCCTAACTGGTAACTAAGCACAAGACACAATCACACGTTTAGAGTTTGAAGCACAACTTTTTAACTATAAGCACTGTATTAAAAGCCCTTTTTTCTGGATTTGCAGCACTAAGTCCAGATTTCAATCGACCTTTGACATTCGGTCTGGCTGAAATCCAGACCAAATTCATGTTCAATAACATGATCAATGTCTGGATTTTGAAATCTAAATGGCTCTGTACGCAGCTTGTTTGGCCCTATATAGTACAGGGCCATTTGAACTTTATTGAATTACCCTAATTAGTTTTTTTGCAGCTCAATTATTCCATATTTGCTCCTTAAAGGACCACTCTAGGCACCCAGACCACTTCAGCTTAATGAAGTGGTCTGGGTGCCAGGTCCCTCTAGGATTAACCCTTTTTTTTTAATAAACATAGCAGTTTCAAAGAAACTGCTATGTTTATAATAGGGTTAATCCAGCCTCTAAAGCCTCTAATGGCTGTCTCATTGACAGCCGCTAGAGGCATTTGCGTGCTTCTCACTGTGAAAATCACAGTGAGAAGACGCAAGTGTTCATAGGAAGGCATTGTGAATTGCGCATTCAGCCGAAGAGGAGGAGGAGAGGAGGCGGAGAGCTCCCCGCCCGGCGCTGGAAAAAAGGTAAGATTTAACCCTTTCCTCGCCATCCAGCCTGGCGGGAGGGGGGCCCTGAGGGTAGGGGCATGTTTTCCTGGCACTATAGTGCATGGAAATCAAAGTTGTTAAAAACCCATTCTGTCACTTAGCTGGCTCGGGTGTCAGCCAGCGGGAGAGACCTTATGCACATGCATGGCAGTAGACTGGTAGACCACCACTAGAGGTGGAGTAATCCCACAAAGCTTATTGTTGCAGTTTATAAAAAAAAAACTGCAATAATTACTATTGCAGGGTTAAGGGATCTGGGACACTGGGTCTGGGTGCCTATAGTGTCCCTTTTAGAGATATATATAAATATATTTTTTTTCTTTTAAGTAATCCATCTGTATTCTATTTATTAAGTTTTTGTGTTTCTATATCCTAGCATGCCTCTGACCGCAAATTCTGCATTGGCTGTTTATTTACTTAAGTAACATGTATACACAGACACAAATCCTTTTCCATTTTTTTTTTTTTCTTTTCTTTTCTAATCGCAACTTCTTACTCTATGTCCGATAACCCTTTGCACTTCTGTAAGACGATGCATAGTTTTTCAAGCAACTTCAGGGACATGCGACATTCATTTATCCTGTAAAGTAAAGATAGAAATAGATTTACCGTAGGTTCTTTAACAGAAAACCTGCTTGTAATCGTAAATTACTTGTATCGACATGTTTCGTATGTATCAGAACACCAATGACTCATTGTATGAATGAACTGTATGGAGCATGCTATAGAAACTTGGTAAGAATCGTCTAGCTCATTGCAAAGTTCTCTATCAGTCATAGTCATTGGTCCTTTTGTACCTTGGAGAAACATTAATATCTATTCTACGGAATTGCCATTGGTATTGGGGCTAATATATACCACAACATTTCAAAACGTTGGTTCCCCTGTTTGTTGATGTAATATTGAAATTATGTGGTTTTTCAGTTCTCTGTTCATTCTATGAAATCTACTTCCCTTATGTATTTTTTTAAACATACTTTTTATACTTTTTATGTACGTGAATGATTGTCTTCCTCTATTTGTTCAATGACTTATTAATTCTATAGTGTTTCCCTGTGTATAATGTGTAATTAATGATTCAAGCTACAGTTCAATGCTATATCATGTTATGTCTCCACCAGCTGATCTCAGTGTACAGGCCCATCTGCCTGTGCCTTCTCCTTCCTGGCAGACATAGACCTCTCTTCCCGTGCCTCAGTCTCCCTGCAGGTGTGGACCCCTCTGTCTGTCCTGCTTCTCCAAGGTGGATTTTGACACTCTGCCTGTCCTGCTTCCCCCTACTACCTTTAAAAAGACACTTCTGGCTCTAAGGCCTAGCTTTTTCTTAATATGTCCACAGGACCAAGGACTAATGCAACCAGCAGGCAGGTCCGAAAACCCTGCTACTGGAATCCCTTAACAAATCCAATAGGACACACAGTTCAACAACCACACAATACTTTATTTTGGACTATCTTTTGGCAACTTGTCCTTAGATGTGTGGTGAAAACCATTTAATATACAGAATCATTGAAGGACAAGCAATCATAATCAATGCATCAAATATATAATGCGATCACAACTTTCTAACCCATAGCAAACTGACATATACAGATGTAACTGGTTACTTGTATGACATTTCTTAATTTGTGTATTGATCTTATACAAATCAATGCATTTTTCATTTTGGAATTCAGTCATTGTGGTAGTCCAGCTGAACCATAGATACCTGCAGGCAGGGCCGATCCTTAGTGGCTGCACTGTGCACAGGCAGCAGGGGCACCTGGGAATTGGCATGGTGGGGGCTGACCCAAGCTAGACCCCCAAGTGGGCCCCGGGTCTAAAATGTGCCATTTATTATTAATCCTGAGTTTCCGTGCCTGGCCAGAACAGGGCATTCAGGGCTTAAAAACTCAGCATGCCGCTATTCTTATGTTCTGCCTCCCCTTTACATGACCCACTACAGCGCTTAACTCCCCACTGACTTTCTAACCCAACTACTACTATCCCTAACCAACACTATATCTTCTAACCCACCACTTCAGCCCCTAACCCCTCCAGTACAGCCATTATACCTCGCTGCAGCTACTATTTTCCATTTAAAATACTATCCCACACGTTCACACTTATACCCCACTACTGCCCCTATTTCCCATTACAGTCCGATCCCCCACCAAGTACCCCACCACTACAGCAGCTAACCACCCACTACAGCCTAGAATGGATGGGTGGAGTCGTTGCCATAGAAACATGCATGCCTGGACTGGATATTTGTAAGGGGGAGGAGTTAGTGATGCAAAGTAGTCACCAATGCAACACAGATGCTGGATCCACTGGTTTCCATGGTGACTGCACTACATTTAGTACTTTAGGCCACTTTTCAGAACACAATACTTTTTATACATAACATTCTTTATTTTTCTGTGGTCTGACTTTACCACGGTTGTTGTACTGTATTTTAACTAGTTGTACCTGATACTTCTGTGTCCATCTTCCCTGTCTGTTAGGAAATGTATTACTGCTGTCTGCTGTAAAAACCTAATCAGAGTGAAAGACAATGACACCGCTTTACCAGTAACATTCAACATCTGACTTTTGGTTTCTGCGAAACATTGTTTTACTTTGAGTAATCATATACTCTAGATTTTAACTAGAACAGAGAAAACAATTACAAAGCCTTAAACTGTAGAATGGACTAAAAAAAAAAAGAAATTGCAAAAGTTAGAAAAGGTAACCCTATTGATATGCTGAGCATATATTAAACGCAAGCTTTCAGGTTATTAGGTAGTTCTTGCTGGGCCTTGCCTGAAGAATGATTATACACCAGTGATGGCGAACCTTTTTGAGCCCGAATGCCCAAACTGCAATACATGCCAACTTTTTTTTCTCTCAAAGTGCAATTAAACCTGAATACTGAGGTTTAAGTTTAGAAAATACAACTCATACAGTTGTCCAAACTAATTAACATATTTTGTTTTAAAAGAAGAACACAACAGAGAGTTCAGTTATACAAATTTTAGATAGATATAAATAGATAAAATTAAGCTTATATTTATTAGTATCTCCAACAAATGTAATACATACATACAACACATACACACAGACTGCTAAATACAGTCACAGGCTGCTGGACACATTCACACACTGACTGCTGAGCACATTCACACACCGACACACACACACAGACTGCTGAATGCACACACGGACAGACTGCTGAATGCACACACGGACAGACTGCTGAATGCACACACGGACAGACTGCTGAATGCACACACGGACAGACTGCTGAATGCACACACAGTCCGCTGAATACATGCACACAGTCCGGCTGAATACATGCACACAGTCCGGCTGAATACACGCGCACACAGTCCGGCTGAATACACGCGCACACAGTCCGGCTGAATACACGCGCACACAGTCCGGCTGAATACACGCGCACACAGTCCGGCTGAATACACGCGCACACAGTCCGGCGGAATACACGCGCACACAGTCCGGCTGAATACACGCGCACACAGTCCGGCTGAATACACGCGCACACAGTCCGGCTGAATACACGCGCACACAGTCCGGCTGAATACACGCGCACACAGTCCGGCTGAATACACGCGCACACAGTCCGGCTGAATACACGCGCACACAGTCCGCTGAATACACGCGCACACAGTCCGCTGAATACACACACACACATACTGCATTGAGGGGTGCAGTGTATATGTTTGTGTGTAGGGGTGCGGAGTGCTGTGTGTGGGGAGTAGGAGTGCTGTGGGGAGTAGGGATGCTGTGTGTGGGAGGGGGAGTAGGGGTGCTGTGTGTGTGGGAGGGGGAGTAGGGGTGCTGTGTGTGTGGGAGGGGGAGTAGGGGTGCTGTGTGTGTGTGTGTGGGGGAGTAGGGTGCTGTGTGGGGGAGTAGGGTGCTGTGTGTGTGTGGGGGGAGTAGGGGTGCTGTGTGTGTGTGTGTGGGGGGGGGGAGTAGGTGCTGTGTGTGTGGGGAGTAGGGTGCTGTGTGTGTGTGTGTGGGGGAGTAGGGTGCTGTGTGTGTGGGGAGTAGGGGTGCCAGGTGTGTGTGTGTGTGGGGGGGGAGTAGGGGTGCTGCAAGGTGTGGGGAGTAGGGTGCCGTGTGTGTGTGTGTGGGGGGAGTAGGGTGCTGTGTGTGTGTGTGTGTGAGGGGAGTAGGGGTGCTGTGTGTGTGTGAGGGGAGTAGGGTGTGTGTGTGTGTGAGGGGAGTAGGGGTGGTGTGTGTGTGTGTGAGGGGAGTAGGGGTGCTGTGTGTGTGTGTGTGTGTGTGAGGGGAGTAGGGGTGCTGTGTGTGAGGGGAGTAGAGGTGCTGTGTGTGTGCGTGGGGGGAGTAGGGGTGCTGTGTGTGGTTTGAGTCAGTTTGAAAGCTTATTAAATCGAGGCCATGGTTTCACAAATCACACATCATTCAAGTAACGCAGGTACATTGGGAAACTTTTCAGGAATACCTGTACGACTCTTGGGGTTCCCCTATCAAGGATGTAGTATTACACTAACATGCAAGGTGTAGGCCAGGCCCTAGCCAAGAAAGTAATGACAAAGAAATAGGGGGATGCATTTTTGGAAAAGACAAAAGAACATATCCAGAGATTTTGGCATTGAGTTTATGATACCAGACTAACTCAAACTTATAACTAGCTACAGCATACCTCCCAACATTTTACATGGACAAAGCGCCATGCTTTAATATCAGGGGTGTGAGTGAGGGGTGGCCAGGCGCGGGGCTGTTCTGAAAAATTTTAAGTGACATTAATTTATGTAACTAAAATGTAATTTAGAACAAGAACAATGGATCTTATTTACACATTTATTGTAGTTTAAATACACATTACTTTTAGTATTATTGCTGTGGAGCTCTGTTATATATTCACACGCTAACAATATGGAGCTCATAAAAAAGATGGATATTAGAATAGAAAAGAGAATTAAATGGATTTGGGCTCAACATAGGTACCGTCTCTCCTAAATAGCGACAGCTGAGAGGTATGCTACAGAGACAGTCCCAGTATATGGCCAGATAGACAACTGGCTATGGTCTTGCTCACTTCCTTCAGATGCAGTTACATGTGAAAGCAGTGCCTGCCACTCGGTGCTTACTGGCAGTGCTGTGTATGTGAGAGGGGGCTTACTGTAATTACAGAAATAATCTCATAGCCCCACCTTCCCCCACTTAATTTTATCTCCAAGACAGAAACAAACAACCAGGTCTAGGAGTTTTGAAAAAACATGATGGGGACAGTGCCCTGTGCTGAGTGTGCTTAAAGGGACACTCCAAATCTCTAAAGCACTTTAGCTTGCTGAAAAGCTTTTATGTGTGAAGAGTGTGTCCTATTTTTTTTTCTCATTTTGGAAAAAGTGAAAATTTCAATAGAAATTGACACTTTTGTAAAATATACTGGTTACACCCCCCTGGCTGTCAAACAGACAACTGGTCCTTTTACTTCCTTGTTTGGTTAGCTCAGTGAAGCTAAACTGCAGAGGCAGCAATTGCCCAGTGCACCTGCACCTGCCAGATGAGATTTGCAGTATTTACAAGCTATTTTTAGATATAACTTCAATGAAAAAATGCAGGTTTTGATTTTGGGTATGTCTACAAAACAGCAACTTTTATTTATTTTGTATTTGGACATTGGAGTGTCCCTTTAAATAGTGCTACAGCGTTGCTTAATTCTGGCAATTTTGATATATGTATATTACGTATAGAATAAATTTATATCTGAACTTCTCAGCCACATGTATTGAGTTTTAAACTTAAATGATTTAATTTGTCTGATCACAAAACTGCGTTTAATATTAAGAGTTATGGGGCAATTCTTGTGTTTTATCTTCCTTTGTAGCAAGTCCAGCAAGCATCAAACTTCTTACCGTATCTCCACTTGTTTTACATTGGGGCAGGATATCATAGAACCAACCAGATACAAAATCCCTTCGGCAGATAACTCGGTCTTGTCAAGACTAGGGATAAAATATCAAGACTCATTTGACACTGTTAAAATAGGTTTTTTTATACTGCACATATAGTAAGAAATTTTGTGGCTCAATAAAGTATTTTTAGAAGTGTGATTTCCTCCCCCCAAAACCCCAGTGGGTGATTTGGAACTTTGAAGAATTCATATATTTGTGGTGTTATAGCAACAGAGGAATTCATGGTGAAGATTCTAAATCAGATTGCTCACCATGGATACTAATGGAATGTTCATTTTCTATGTTCTAGAAGTGAGCCCCAGAAATGATCTTTATACCATAGTCCCCTATTTCAGGGTAGGCAACCTTTGGCACTCCAGATGTGGACTTCACCTTCCATAATTCTATTACAGCCATAATGCTGGCAAAGCATCAGGGTAGATGTAGTCCACAACATCCGGGGCCTTCCCCTGCCCTAATTCAAATTTTTTTTTTTTTAAATACATAAAACCATTTATTTAAATAATACCTACCTTAGCTTCCCATAAATGTTTATTTTTGGCAAGGCATCAACCAGCACTTTACAACCAAGATCTCCAAGAGGATTATCTGATAAACTGAAGCAGACATATAGTTCTGTTAGACAGAAATTAAATATCAGATGACACAGGGCGTTTTGCTATGCCATTGCAGCCCCTCCAGCCAAAAGTATTTACATTCGCTTCTGATGATGATTTGTCAGTCGTGTAATCGGCTACAGTTTGTCTTCGGCAACAGATCAGTAATACCGATTTTTTTTTTTTTTTTTTTTTTGACAATTCCAGATAATGTTAGTCTAGTATATTCTGCTCCCCAGCACTGGTAAGGTAAGGTGTTCTAACTGGGGTGATTTTTATTGCGTTTTAGCTCTCCTAAGAATCGAATGAGATCAAATTATTTGATTTATTCCCTTGCCTATAAAAACAATTGGATAATTTCTAGGTTCCTGGTTGGTATAAAGTCCATCTCTCGTTTTATATCTATTTTGCAGATGAGATCTGTATGCAAAATGAATTTTTTTTGGATCTAGTATTGCTTGTGAAAACTAAAACCACTTAATACAGTTAATACATTTCTAATGATGGACTATTTTTATGTACAACATACTTTACATCACAGATATGTGGGCAATCCGTGAGGATCTCAACCAGTTGTGGAATGTGTTCCAGAGTCAGTTCACAGCTTGCAAGACTGGGGGGGGAAACACAATAATCAATTTTACCAAATGCAAAATCTGGAAAAAAAAATATGAGAAAGGTATTGTTTAATTGTATTATGTGATTAAAATATTTCATCTCACTATGAACAGTTCTTTCCATACTCCTGCCTGGTTTCTATTGTTTATTTGTCTTCGAACAAATTGTGTGTTTTTTACAGCATCTGACGTAGATGTCTGTATTTTGTTTGTCTGTACTGAATGTGGTGCCATCCCTGATCTCTTCTGTAGTGGCAACTGACTGTTCATCAGGTTGAACAATATAAAATAGACTACAGTACTGCAGTGACATAGCATTGCCTCCTTTTTGTCTTGGCCTTTCCTAGTTAATGAAGTGATATCAGATTTGAATGTATTTTAAAAACGCTCACAATTGGTTGTTCTTCATATATTGTCTGAAAAACAACTGTTTGCAGCATATTTCTACAAACTGTTGGTTACTGTTTCCAGTTATGAGTAATCAGTCTTCTGTTAATTAAGATATTGCTTTCTTGATCAAATGTTTTACATTGTAATATTTTTATTTACCTCAATGTTTTCTTTATGCTTTGTGCTGGCCCGTCTCTTCTCCTTCGTTTTACCTGTGGAGAGCTGAAATGATAGCTACAGTCATCAAAGCTGTTTTTTAAAAAAACCTAAATTCAGTGGCTTGATTCTACAGAAAGTTTAGATCCTGCCCAAAAGCCCTTATGTCAGGTTAATCTGATCAGCCATGCGTAAGAAGACTAGCCTCACCCTGCTGTGGTTCCTCATCTACCAGATAACCCATTAGTCCTTTTAAAACCAAAAACCTTGTAGTTCTGGAAAGAGATGTTCAATCAATGTTCTATTTGTGTCATGTCAGGGTTAGTCATATAGTCCCATTCTGGCCAATTTTCCTGGAAACCTACTGCGTAAGGCTCTCTGTTTTAGATCTTTTAGTAAAAGCTTAGATGAATATATATCTACTCAATGGAAATTTAAGCAGGGCCCTCTTAGTCACATTGTTTGGTAGCAAATTATTGATGATGTAGACTGCCCTCTACTCAACTGCATTACAATTAACACATCTCCATTATCAGTAGTATCTAATCTGGACTGCATTGATAGGCTAAGAATGCTGATTATACCAACCCTCAGCACACTGAAATTAACCAGGTGTAAATTCAGAATCATCAGTGTGGCAAAGAGCAGCTTTTCCATTCCCCGTCTGATGAATCTTCGATGCCTGGACATGCCACTGTGCAGGGGCTGTTTCTACCCGACAAGGGGTTGGTTTCTAAGAGAGTGCCCAGCCTGGCCCCTTCATCAGACCTTGCAAGGAACATAGATGAAGTGCTGGTTTTAGTGTTCCAGTCCTCTCCTGCATTTTGAAATCTGTCTGCAGACTTTAAAAATGCGAGACATGTCCCCAGGGCCTAATTTTGATGGTACAGTAGCCCAAAATGCAGAAATGTTCCAGCAAATTTGGGGCTCTTGGTACCTATGCAGTTATTTTATAAAGTAAAAACAATACTACTGGTGTAAATAATAATTGATTTTAATGTAAAAGTGGGGTTTATTGAGGAAAGGATAGTCACTATAAACTCCATAGTACAAGGTTAATAGTTTACCTTACTGGTATGGCGAGATCTGACTTGAAGATAGCTGTCTTAGGCTCAACACTAAAGAAGGGAAACGAATAAATAGTAGAACATACGGTAATTACATTTGTAATCGAAGAAATAAATGTCATATAGATTGAACAATTCTCAAAAACAAACCATGAACTTTACTTTTTTACATTTTTTTTTTTTTACATACCACTGAACTCATGTTAGATTGACTTAGTTATGATACCTGAAGTCAGAAAATGACTTGTTTTGTGTAGCTGCATAGCAAGCCTTTAGGGTTTTTATGCATGAAGCTACCCAGCTCTTCATTTGCAAATATGTGACTCATGCAGTTTCACATAACAGTCTGTCAAATCCTGCCTCACATCTCATCTACCACCAATAATATCTTTCATTGTTTTATTTCCTCTTGTTATGGAAGAGTGTTTGTGAGTTGAAAAATTACAATGTTCTAAACATGTAACTAACCTTGTATTCAGACGAACAGTCATTGGTTTTTATTATAGGCACCCAGATCACTTCAGCTCACTTCAGTGGCCTGGGTGCAATGGCTCATGTCCCTAAACCCTACATTGGTAATTATTGTAGTTTCTGAGAAACTACAAAAATTACCTCTCAGGGTTAACTCCTCCTCTAGTGGCTGTCTACCAGGAAGCCACTAGAGGGACTTCCGGATGCTTAGACGACTTTTGGTCGTCTAAATGATTCTGGACGAAGCATGAGGACTTCCAGCATCACCGGAGTCCCCATAGGAAAGCATTGATTATTCTTTCCTATTGGGAAATCCTAATGCAAACGCGGCAGGTCTCCCCCGATGACGTCAGCCATGGAGCGTGGGTGGAGGAACATCGGCGCTGGATTCAGGTAAGTGACTCAAGGGGTTTTAACCCCTTCAGCACTGAGGGAGGGGTAACTGTAGGAACCTTTAGTGCCAGGAAAACGGCTTTGTTTTCCTGGCACTATAGAATCTGTTTAATGGTTATTTAAAGAGTGCTTTAGGGTTTAAAACAACATTTTTGCTTTTATACCTTCTATATTGTATCCACATTTTTATATGTCTGTGTATTTGTAGAATATGCAACCTTTTTTAAATTCTGAATTTGCAGTTGTTAGAGGGACACTATAGTCACTCCTAAATGGCAGAGAATTGAGCAGTGAAACGTCCTAGGCATGATCTATACACAATAACTGTTTCATTAAGCTAAAGTTTTTTGGATATCTGTCTTAAAGGTACACTATAGGCACCCAGGCCACTTCAGCTCATTGAGCTGGTCTGATTTTAGTGTCCCAGTCCCACTTAGTCCTGCAATGCAAAACATTGCAGTTTTTAAGAAACTGCAATGATTACCTTGCAGGAATAAGAAAGCCTCTAGTGGCTGTCTTATTTCCGGGGGTGTTCTCTGTGCATCATTAAAGGGACTATGAGTCCCTTAAATGATACTGTTCTCTCTCACTCTCTGCATGAGAATGTTCAGCGTCCGTGAAAACCCTTGCGCATGCGCATTAAGTCCCCCAATCGGAAGACATCAGAGGAGGCGGAGCGCCAACCCAGCACCAAGGGACATTGGTGTTAGAATCGGGTGAGTAAATAAAAGGTTTTTAACCCTTTATGTGGCGGGGGAGAGTGCGAAGGAGGAGGGGGACCAGAGGGTACTATAGTATTAGGATTACAACTTTGTGTTCCTAACACTATAAAATCCCTTTAAGCAGTTGAAAGGCTCCAGGATAAGTATGACAGAGGGAACATATTTACAGTTGTTGATGGTAAAAAAAAGCAACCCAGGATGATAATGTCTCAACAGGCATGATAGATTACACACACACCCAATTGCTATATGAATTAAATTGTTAAATGACTGCAATCAAGATAGAGATCCTTGCTCTACCTATAACTGTCCGTTAGCCCCACCTAGGAGCAATAGCTTAAAGCCTCGAGGGTGAATTTTAAAGGGAGTTTCCAACATGAATTAATGAGTGAACTTTGCTTGGTTGCCTATGAATGCCATCAATACGCCTACTCCTGCGAGTTCCTGTGATCTCTCCGTGATCTCAAAGGGTCCTGCGTGACCAGTGCAAATACTTGACACAATTGGCAGAGCGTTATATCCAGCAGTATTGATATTAGTTTGGTATTGGCAAGGCTTACCCCCCTGTATTACGACAAATGTGGAGCGACTAGCACAACTGTGGCATAATATGTACCGGGGCAGGCATAACTGAACTCATAGACAACTACTATTCATTTTCATTTTGTTATTTCTTTTATGTGTGAATATCTCATTTTCTTTATACTTAAATAGTAAAACCTCATTCGCTGCAATGGAAGTTTTTACCATACACACCCGTTGACTCCCTGTATAAACGGTGCATGATGACAATGGGTTATGGGAAACAAAAAAAATACAATTTACAATAAATAAATAAATGAGCTCTGTGTTATATAATCTCCTCCAAACATCAAGGCTCCTTCCTAAGAATAACAAGCATCCCGATGATCTTTATGCAGTAGGCTTAAGACTCTAGTCCTATACCTCAGTTGTCTCATAGCTGTGAGGCAGCCTAACAAAAAGCATGCTGTTCCCAATCCCAGCTTCCACAACCACTGACTACCACTAAATATTGTCTTAATTACCACGTGAAAATAAAGTACATACCGTATATACTCGTGTATAAGTCGATCTCATGTATAAGTCGAGTGCAATTTTGTGACCAACAATTGTGAAATATGCTATGCCTCGTGGATAAGTCGAGGGTAAAACTTGAGGCTATGAAATTCTGTGATTTTTATAATTATATACACACACACTCATACAAACACACACACTGCATTATATATGTACACACTCATACACACTCATACAAACACACACTCTGTATTATACACACACACACCCATACACACACTCTGCATTATACACACACACACTCATACACACTCTGCATTATACACACACACACTCATACACACACTCTGCATTATACACACACACACACTCATACACACACTCTGCATTATACACACACACTCATACAAACAATCTGCATTATACACACACACTCATACAAACACACACTCTGCATTATACACACACACTCATACAAACAATCTGCATTATACACACACACTCATATAAACACACACTCTGCATTATACACACACACTCATACAAACAATCTACATTATACACACACTCATACAAACACACACTCTGCATTATATAATGCAGAATGTGTGTGTGTGTGTATATAATGCAGAGTGTGTGTTTGTATGAGTGTGTATATAATGCAGTGTGTGTGTGTGTGTGTATGAGTGTGTGAGTATACAATGCAGAGTGTGTGTTTGTATGAGTGTGTGCTTGTATGTGAACTGGGTGGGGGAGGGCATTTTTATTTTTAAATTTTTAAAATTTTAATATTTCATTTTAGTATTATTTTTTTATTTTATTATTTACTTTTTTAAATTTTAATATTTAAAAAAAAATTATTGTAATTTTTTTTTTTTTTATTATTTAATTTTTATTTTCGTCCCCCCTCCCTGCTTGTTAGCTTGCCAGGGAGGGGGGCTCTCATTCCCTGGTGGTCCAGTGGATGGGCTGTTTAAGAGGGGGGCTGGCAGAGAGCTGTTACTTACCTTTCCTGCAGCTCCTGTCAGCTCCCTTCTCCTCCGGTCCAGTCAGCTCCACTGTAAGTCTCGCGAGAGCCACAGGGTCAGAGCGTTGCCACGGATTACCGTGGCAACGCTCCGCGCGGGAGTCACACCGCGAGACTTACAGTGGAGGAGAAGGGAGCTGACCGGAGCTGCAGGAAAGGTAAGTTACAGCTCTCTGCCAGCCCCAACAGGACTTCCGGGCTTGTAATGAACCTGGAGGTCCTGGTCTGTATTATGGCAATGTAAGTTGCCATAATACAGACACCGACTCGAGTATAAGTCGAGTGGGGTTTTTTCAGCACAAATAATGTGCTGAAAAACTAGACTTATACTTGAGTATATATGGTAAGTGAAAAAATAACCAGCAAAAAACCCGATGTGCATTTGGATTCTACATAACACATTCCTCAAGGATAAATGTGGCATTTAAAATATCCAAAGTTTATAAAGTGGTCCCGAACCCTCCCCTACTTCCCTAAGCTAATCGGGTGTAAGATCCACCTTCCTTTTGAAATGGGCCATCCGGTATTTGAGTAACACCCTTTGGGCAGACTGTAATGACAAGGGGGTGAGGGTAACCGCATGTCTACATGCATTGCGGCTTGGCTGTCCGTAAAACCTCAGGCATCTGTACACGTCCCACCTGCGTTTGTGCAATCTAAACAGGTGGAGCCATCAGTCGCCCGTAAACAAAATCAAGTGATACACTGTGGGCCATTATACCAAAACCACGAAAGCATAATGAAGTGGTCTTTGTGCCAAAATATTTCTCTTGCAGCCTGACAGATGAAAGCATTGATAGAGGGAATGGTGTGCAGTGCTAAAAGCAGGACAATACCCATGAGGATGTGTTACTTCTTTCACCTGCTTGCTGCTGCCATCTCTGCACCTTGTGTTTAAATAAAGTGACACTTTAAGCATTATTAAAGCCTGTGTAAGAGCACATAGTTTGATACAAGTAGATCCATTGTCTGTGTATCCCTTTAAGTTCCATATAGCTTCAGAGATTTACAACAAAAAGCCCACTCCATGATATTTTATATGCTCCTCCCTAGCCAAATTAGTTATAGTGGTTATGGTGCCAGCCTGCCCTTGACGCCATCGCTGGGTTCTGTGTCAAAGCATTTAAACAACATATCGTAGGAAAAAATGTTCTATGCTTTAAGGCGCTTACAGTAATATAAACTGCTTAATATGAGTTAAAGCTGCTTCCACACATTAGTAGGAACTCTCCATCCTACTTCAGTTAGCTAGAAACAGACACTTTTTTACAAACTAATGATAAATAGTGAAAAGTGTGTAGCGCTAAATAAATTAACACACACCCCTAAGGGTTAAGGTATGTGGGGTGGTAGAAAATCTCTAAAGGGGACAAATGAAATAAAATATAGTATAGTACAGTAGTGAACAAGTGGTGAGGATACTTGTTTAGTGGAATCGTTTAGAGCCTATTAAGGACCGGCTCTAATCGCATCCACTGTTGTGTACTTAAGGGGACACACACCCTATGCGTCCATATTAGGCGATAACCTCGATAATGGAGATAAAAGCAGGAGAGAACAAGGAAGCAAAGCTAACCCTGGTGTAGAAATCCTCAGTATAATTGAGAAAAATATAAAAATACAGGTTGCTTCTCACCTTGTTTATTATTATTTTATTATTTATATAGTGCCATCAGATTCTGTAGCGGTGGACTAAAAGACATATAACATTTAAAGCCTCTGTCTAAGTATGTAGACAGATGTGTCAATTTAGGGGGACACTACCCTTCTTTCCAGCAGCTTAGATGATCCATCAGACTATTTATGAAGTATAGTTAACATTTAGTATAGTCAAAATAAAAACAATATAAATACATACGAAGTAGCACTGGTGGTGGAGAGTTTAAAACGCGTTTCACCGATTAAATTCAGCTTTCTCAATTGGTGATATTGATGCTGCTGGTTTAAATGGCTTGAAAAGATCGGGTGATTGGTGAGTGGAGTTCGTGATACATCCAATCACGAGCACTCCTATGGTAATGGTTATAGTGTCTGTTTCTAATTAACATATCATGTTTCGTTAGCAGTGTGCCTTTTGGATCCTATTATAACACTGTAAAGCTATGCCGATTAAATTGGCACTATGTCAATGTCCATATTATTCATAACTAAGACATACCACATCCTGGAGAATGTGCTATTTCAGAAAGGAACTGTCCAAGGTCCCAGTGCTAGGGAATACTGTGAAAGCGATCAGCTCACTTACTTTCCCTGTGTCAAACAATCTGGAAGGTGGGGAGCTTTTCTCCTAATCCTCTGCAAATAAAACATTGTTGCTCTGTCTGCTTTTACGTTGCTTTGACCGGGAATGTCGCGTTTGTCTGTTTTTGAAGTTACAAATACAAATCTGATTATGAACAAATTCCTTATAGAGTATAAGAAAGTCAACCTATTACTTTGGAACATCAAAAATTTGCTGATTGGCTCATCCAGATTGTCCAGACTCTAACCGGAACTGAAAAATGAAATCTTGAAAGTGGGACAGGACCAAAAAGTAGGGACTGTTTGACTAAAAAGTTGAACATTTGGGAGACCTGACCTTCTATTTATTAAACATCTTGGAGTAATCCCAAACTGTGCACTCTCACCAAAACCACAGATAGAGGTAAGTTGGGAGGCCTAAACTTCTATACATTAAACCATCACTTGGATAGTGACAGCCACAAATAAACAATAACATGCACAATTTGGTTGATACACAATGTTATTCACCGAAGTGAGAATTGTCCGAAATTCAAAGTGAATTTCAAATTTAAGGTCAAAATAGCTCTACTTGGAAAAATCCAGGAAGTAAGCCATGCCTCCATTTCAGCTACTTTGACCTTAGATTTAAAAGCCACTTTTAATTTGTGAAGGTTCTCGCTTTAGTAAATAGCCCTGACAGAAACTGCTAAAAGCAAAGCACTTGGAGAACTGCACATCCTGTGATGCTTTCCTAGTCTCACGGCAAGAAGACCATCATGGGAGATAGTCCTACAACATTTGGGTATCTGCCTTTGACCGTCCGTGTTCTAGACAATACAGACACATTAACATAACTATTACTAGAACTCAAGACTACAACAATGCTCTATGTAATTGTGTCAGATTTCTTGTTTTTTTCCAATCATTGCATGATATTGCTTCTGCAGTCTTCTTTCAAAACTTAATCATGACAACATTTCTACAGTGATGAAACTACACTTTCATTATGTAGAAGAATGCCCCCATCGTATTTACCTTGAGGTGTCCACTCTCCAATTTACCCAAAGTACATCTCATTCTTAGCCAAAAAAAAATTGTGTTTGGGTAAATCAAGTGTCATCATTTTCTGCATGAGGAACATTTATTCTCTGTATGTCAGCACTATACAAAATTATCTCATTTTCTGAAAAGAACTTAAGATTTTGGAAAGGAGGCGTTTCCTTCCTTTGCCCATTTTTTTTTGTGTCAATCTCTTGTTATTGAGGTAGTTGTACATGTGAGCAATCACAGACCTATACAAGTAACAATAGCCATTAACAAATAACAAGCGATTAAGGCTCCAAAGAAGTCATACCTACTTTTTCTATTATTGTTATATAATAAGGAAGCGGTAAAACAAAAGGAGTGGTCATGAGATATCCGAGCAGCAACTAAGAAAATAAAACAAATACACAATGCAGTTATGGGTTCGTTGCTCTGTCTAGTCTTGGACACGATAAGATGACTGCATAGTGAAAGTTCCGATTACGTTCTCTGCTTCATAGTGAATTCTTTTAAAGAGTAACTTGATTTATCAGCTGTATCCCTGAACTGCAATATAACATAAAAGCCTGAACTTTGGGTTCCAGACTTAATGACAATAGGTGCTGTGGCTAGATACTGCAACTCAAACTTTGAAAAAAACATTTATGAATTATGCCTAAGAATGTGGATGGTGTCCCAGGCATGCAAAGTAGAAGGTCGTGCTTAGACTGGAGGCTTATGTGGGAGCCCAAGTGCCTGCCGGGAAGAAGTAGCTTCAGCCGCAGCATGGAGCAGTCTTTAGTGACAGTGGGGTATTTTGGAGTTGACCATCATTATTCTATAAAAGCGTAAAAAAGCACAACCTAAAAAAATTTAAAGGGAGACCAATAGTGCAGACTAAAAAAATAAAAACCAAATCATAAAAATATATAAAAATGCACTCACAAACAAAGATGTTAATAGGCAGGATATAAATAGTCTTCTTAAAGTGCTTCGTCTCTTCTTAGTTGTAGAAATAAATGCTTAAAACAAAGCATAAAGACAGACCATAGTGTATAACTGTATAGTATTAAAAATAGTAATTTTATTTTTACACTTACAAAATGACAGTAGTTATCAGGCTCTTCAAATCAAATACCAATGTCTTCCATCAAAATAATAACCCTCAGGATACACAGAAGAATGGAGACAGGGGAGATGAAGAGATCCACAGTGAAATAATAACAAAAGCTTGCCACCCTACGTGTTTCGTCTAAATGACTTCATCAGGGGCTTGTAGCAATACAGAATAAAATACACACATATACACATTAAATATCCTGCCTTTAACAAGTCTTTGACCAATCCTAACGGTGCCTTCAGCCGGACACATCTGTAACTGATTTCCTCCGTCGGATTTCAATGTCCTTTCGCGCTTTTGGAGGCGCGTGCGCTCCAAGCCTCGTTTTCACACAAAAGCGGAAGTGCTAGTTCGTCTGTATCCGGAACGCAAATGCTTTCCACTTCTATCAGGAAACCGGAAAACAAGCTCAAAATAGAGCACAATCTATAACAGTCCCTCCGAAACCGGAAGAGGAATCCAAGGGGAGAGATCAAAAAGGTTCCACTTCTTACAAATATGGAACGCTCATCGAAGAAAAGAGAAAATATATCAAAAACAAAAAACAAATAAATATTGAAATGATAAAATAAATGTGAAAATAAATAAAACAAATATATTATCATAAAAACAATAATATATACAAGGAAAAAATTACAAAAAACATGCCATATCGAAATCTACATTCATACCATCTGGTTGCATTGTTTTTAAAGTATGAATCCAAAAACCTTCTCTTTGCCTTAATTTAAGAACCAAATCTCCACCTCTTGCATCTAAAGACACTTTTTCTATCCCTACACATGAAAAAGTGCTTGGATTAAAATTCTGACATCTATTGCAGTGAACAGGAACTGAATGGGTTAATAATTTATTTTTAATATTATTAGAATGTTCTAAAAATCTTTTTTTCCAAGGTCTAATAGTCCGCCCGACATATTGAGTTCCACAGCCACATGTAAGAAGATAAACTACATGTGTGGAATTACATGTAATATGTTCTTTAATTTTAAAATTCTTTTTTGTTCTTGAGCTGGAAAAATTATAAAGCTTTTGGTTCTTAAAGTGACAACTTTTGCATGAACCACAGGTATAAAACCCCTCAGATTTTTTTATTCCTTCCTTATTACCATTTCTAAAAGTGTTTGGTGCCAAAACATTTTTAAAACTTTTCCCTTTTCTGAAAATAATTTGTGGGACAGGGGGGAGTTCTGTTTTTTAAAAATCATCTTCTAATAAAAGAGACCAATGTTTCTTTAATATTTTCTTAATTTCTTTAGCATGAGTGTTATATTGAGTGTTAAAAGAGAAGGCGAATTTATTATTAACCAATGTGGCTTGTTTTTCCTTATTTCGTAGTAAATCTCCTCTCTCTTTGTTAAAGGAATGCATAATCTCCTTGTTTATAAAATTATTAGCATATCCCTTTTCTAAAAACTTATTTTTAAGGAGAGAGGCCTGGTCTAAAAAGGTTTTTTCATCTGTACAATTTCGCCTAATTCTTGTGAATTGACTTCGTGGAACACCACGAAGCCAATTGGGATGATGATTGCTCTCTGTGTTAATAAAACTATTTGCATCTGTAGGTTTAAAAAATGTTTTTGTCTTTATCTTTTCATCTTCAATGAAAATAGTCAAATATAAAAAATTAATCTCATTATGGCTAAAAATTGGAGAAAAGATTAAATTAACTTGATTAGAATTAATATAATCAATAAAATCTAATAAACTACTTTCAGAGCCATCCCATATAAAAAGAATGTCGTCTATATACCTTCTCCAGAATACCAAGTTCGCGCCGAATGGATTGTTCGTCCATATAAAATTCTTTTCCCAAAAGTCTAAAAAAATATTGGCATAACTCGGCGCGAACTTGGTACCCATAGCTGTTCCTTGCAATTGTAAATAAAACTCGTCATTAAAATAAAAAAAATTATGAGTAAGAATAAAATGAATACTATCTAATAAAAAACTATTAAAACCTTGCGTGATTTCCACATCTAAGTCTAATGCGGCTTTTATTGCCAAAAGTCCTAGATCGTGTCTGATAATGGTATATAGTGAGGTAACATCAACTGTTACCCAGAAAAAAACTTTTTTCCATTCGTGACACTCTAATTCTTGTAAAAGACTTTTTGTGTCTTTTAAATAAGATTTGGCCCCCTGAGCATATTTTTGAAGATAAAAATCTATAAATTCCGATAATTTAGATGTTAAAGAGTCTATTCCACTAATAATTGGTCTACCAGGAGGATTAATTGTTGATTTGTGCACTTTGGGCAAAAAATAAAAGGTAGGGATTCTAGGAGTGTCTGAATATAAAAATGAGAAATTCTTTCCATCAATAATACCTTCTTCCTTATATTTGATAAGTAACAATTTTAACTCACCATTAAAAGTCGCATTCGGGTTAGAGGATAATTTTTTATAAGTGGTGATGTCACCCAAAAGTCTATTGGATTCTTTGAGATAATATTCTGTGGACATAACCACAGTACCTCCTCCCTTATCTGCACTCTTAATAGTGATGTCTCTACGATCTTTCAGGGATTTTAATGTTTTATTTTCTTCTCTAGTTAAATTATAATTTCTCATTTTAAAATCCAATTTATTTATATCTTTATTTACCATTTTTGAAAAGGCCTCTATCTGGTGTCCTCTTTCATTAGGGAAAAAAGTAGATTTTGGTTTAAAAATAGATTTAGGGGAACCATTATATTTATCATTCCTATTATCAAAACCTTCTAACTCTTTCTTTTTAAAAAAACATTTAATAGACATTTTCCGTACAAATTTATTAAGATCAATAAATAAATCAAAAGGTTTAGCAGCAATATTCGACGAAAACTTTAAACCTTTTTCTAAAATCATAATTTCCATTTGTGTTAAAATTACATTACCAACAATAAAAATTCCTTTTGATAAAGCTAATGACTTTATTTCGAACGGGTCATCCCTTCGCTTGTCCGCCTCCTTTTCCCTGGGGCATTCCATTCCCCCAGGGGGGCAAATCTGTTCGTAAGATCTATTTCGGATAGTTTGGGGGGAAAAAAACTGATTTATTTGTCCCTTTTTCTTTGGGTTTTGTCCCTTGTCTAAAAAATGATCGATCTCTTCAAAGATCTTTTGTGAATCCAAATGGATCCTGGAGAGATCTTTTTTTTGTTCAGAATTTTTTATTGAGAATTTTTTTTGTGAAAAAAACAAAAAAAAACAAACCAAAAAAGAATTTTAAAATTAAAGAACATATTACATGTAATTCCACACATGTAGTTTATCTTCTTACATGTGGCTGTGGAACTCAATATGTCGGGCGGACTATTAGACCTTGGAAAAAAAGATTTTTAGAACATTCTAATAATATTAAAAATAAATTATTAACCCATTCAGTTCCTGTTCACTGCAATAGATGTCAGAATTTTAATCCAAGCACTTTTTCATGTGTAGGGATAGAAAAGGTGTCTTTAGATGCAAGAGGTGGAGATTTGGTACTTAAATTAAGGCAAAGAGAGGGTTTTTGGATTCATACTTTAAAAACAATGCAACCAGATGGTATGAAGGTAGATTTCGATATGGCATGTTTTTTGTAATTTGTTCCTTGTATATATTATTGTTTTTATGATAATATATTTGTTTTATTTATTTTCACATTTATTTTAACATTTCAATATTTATTTGTTTTTTGTTTTTGATATATTTTCTCTTTTCTTCGATGAGCGTTCCATATTTGTAAGAAGTGGAACCTTTTTGATCTCCCCCCTCGGATTCCTCTTCCGGTTTCGGAGGGACTGTTATAGATTGCGCTCTATTTTGAGCTTGTTTTCCCGGTTTCCTGATAGAAGTGGAATGCATTTGCGTTCCGGATACAGACGAACTAGCACTTCCGCTTTGGTGTGAAAACGAGGCTTGGAGCGCACGCGCCTCCAAAAGCGCGAAAGGACATTGAAATCCGACGGAGGAAATCAGTTACAGATGTGTCCGGCTGAAGGCACCGTTAGGATTGGTCAAAGACTTGTTAAAGGCAGGATATTTCATGTGTATATGTGTGTATTTTATTCTGTATTGCTACAAGCCCCTGATGAAGTCATTTAGACGAAGCGCGTAGGGTGGCAAGCTTTTGTTATTATTTCACTGTGGATCTCTTCATCTCCCCTGTCTCCATTCTTCTGTGTATCCTGAGGGTTATTATTTTGATGGAAGACATTGGTATTTGATTTGAAGAGCCTGATAACTACTGTCATTTTGTAAGTGTATCCAATAAAATTACTATTTTTTTTATATTTTTTTTTTTCAAGATTTCACAATTTACATAGTACAATCAATTCCTCTGTTGCAACATTTACATTTCTAATATGTTTCCGTATATAAACAACATTTCCATTGTACAACGAATATAAATATTCATATCTATAGTTCACATAGATTGCAAAAAGAGGTAGATAAAAATACCTAAAACTTTACATTCACACATACATACAATCCCGGGGAACCAATCCTACACTTATCCACTTTTCCCGGCCTTCCCATAAGGTACATTGTTACTAAAGTTCCTCGAGAGTCAGTCTCGCATTCGGGGCGGCTCGTATCCTAAGAATTATAAGTTCTAATAGTTAGTAATAAAGTTATCAACCATTATTTCCCATTTGCTGTATTTCTTCAAACCTACAGAGTTATCTAAAATTAATCCCTTTTCCATCTTACATTGATATATTACCTGTATTTTAATTTCACTCCACTGTATTTCTTTTTACTTTTCCAGTTTCTAGCCACCGCTAACTTTACTGCCATTAAAATATGAATTATCAACATTTGTTTCTCAGGGGACATAGAAGGCCATCCCAGATGTAACAAAAAACTTTGTGGTGTAAAAGGTATATTTAGCTGACATGAGTTATAAATCTGCTTATATACCTCCTTCCATATTTTACTTAAAACTGTACAATGCCACCAAATATGGAGATAATCTCCTTTCGCATCTTCACATCGCCAACAAAAAGAACTCTGATCTAGATACATTTTAGCCAATTTTTCTGGGACCATATACCATCTATTTAGGAGTTTATAAAAGTTCTCTACTATGTTCAAGCAGTGTACTGATTTATTAACTTTCTCTATCGCATTTATCATATCTTGTTCAGAGATTACTATTTGTAAATCTTTTTCCCACTTACTCTTAGATTTCCAAAGAGGAGCCTTCTGGGATAGCTTTAAGAATTCATAACATCTAGAAATATGACCTTTAGTTCTATATGTTTCCATAATCTTCTTAATGTTACTTATATTTTTATTAAGCTGAATATCCAAGAATTTCGTCAAATAAAACTTAACTCTCAAATATGTAAAAACCTCCTTACTTTCAATCCCAAATTCTACCTGTAACTGGCTAAATGACTTAAGATCCTTTACGTCTATAATTTGTTGAATGTGCGTAATACCTTTTTGTATCCAACCTCTAATATTAATATCATCGATATTATTATTAATCACCTCCATGGGTAGAAAAGGGAATAATCTATATTCTATTTTATAATTTTTCTTAAATCTATACCAGAATCTCCATATACTATCTATAATTGTCGAATTTTCTGGATGAACCAAATTATTTTTTTCTAAGTTCCTCCTTGTTGTCCAAAACAGGGAGGATAGGCTGCTTGTCTCTACTAGTGATTGCTCTATATGATGCCAAGATTGATCTTTTTGATCTATACTTAATGTGTTAACAGTATGGGCCAACATACATGCGTCATGATATTCAATTATATTTGGGGCAGCAAGACCTCCCTCTTTTCTTTTCTTAGATATTAACTGTAAACTTATTCTTGGTTTTTTACCTTTCCAAATAAATTTAGAAAAGGCTGATTGTATCATTTTTAACCATGGATTGGGAACTTGTATAGGTATCATTCTAAAAAGATAGTTCCATTTAGGCAAAATATATGATCGAATAGTATTTATGCGGCCTATCCTAGAAATCTCCTTGCCTGCCCATTCTTTTAATAATTTATTAGTATTTTTTATAAGAGGAAGAAAATTAACTTCAATAACTCTATTCATATCTCTTGTTATTTTTATGCCAAGGAATGAGATATATTCCTTAACCCAGACAAAATCATAGGATATTTTAATAAAATCCTTATCTTTCCTGGATAAATTAGTTGTCATTATTGTGGTCTTGTTAATATTTAATTTATAATTTGAGAATACACTATAATGATCTAGTATTCTTATCAATTCCGGCAATGATGATCTAGGATTCTGCATCATAAGCATGACATCATCCGCATATAGATTAATCTTATGTTCTAGATTATTAAGCCAAAACCCCTCAATCTTTCCGTTTTGTCTTATATCTTCTGCAAGAGGCTCAATGGTCAGAACATAAAGTAACTGGGAAAGAGGACATCCTTGCCTGGTTCCGTTTTTAATAGTAAACCAATCTGCCTCTATCCCAGGGCCAATGGTCCTTGCCGAAGGAACTGTGTATAGTGCCATAATGGCATCATAGACTGTTCCTACTATGCCATATGATTTCAATGTGTTTCCCAGAAAGTCCCATCTGACCCTATCAAATGCTTTCTCAGCATCTAATGACAGGGTCAGAAGGGGAGCTCTTTTCCTATTCGCAGCGTCATGTACATCAATTATTCTTCTTAATCCGTCTGATGCTACTCTGCCGTATACAAATCCAGCTTGATCCTGATGTATTAAAGTCGGAATACATGTTTTTAATCTATCTGCAATAATTGAGGCGTAAATCTTTACATCCCCATTTAAAAGCGATATTGGACGATAATTCACCAATTTTGCTGGATCCTTATCCGGCTTCAAAATAGGAACGATATTCGCTTGAAGCATCTCCCTAGGAAACACACAATTTTCCACTATTATATTAAATATCCTAGCGAGACGAGTCGAAAGGGTATCTTTAAATATTTTATAAAATTTATTTGAATAGCCATCTGGACCAGGGGCTTTATTTATCTGTAACTTGTTTATAGCTACTATAACTTCATCTGGGGTTATTGGTTTATTTATCTCATTGAGTTGTTCCCTAGTTATTTTTGGCATTTTTTTGTTTTTAAAATACTCTGAAGATGGGGGTTGTTGTCCCACTGATTCTAAGTTATATAATCGACTATAATAGTCATTAAAAGCTGACCCAATTTTTTTCGGACTTAATAACGTTTCTTTTCCTTCCTCAATTTTATGTATCCTCCTCATTTGTTTTTTGTTTTTCAATTTATTTGTAAGCAACCTATCCGCCCTGTTACTCTTATAATACCAATTAATCTTTAGGAGTTGGAGATTTCTCTTTTTTTCCTCAATTAATAATTCATTTATTTGATTCTGCAATAATAGCATATTTATACTTTTCTCCTGAGTTGGTAAAATTTTATTTTCATTCGATAAGTTATAGTAATCTACATATAAATCCTTCAGGGGTCTCCCCTTTTTTTTTTTATCGATTGTACCTAACTTAATTAAATAGCCTCTTATGACGCATTTATATGCGTTCCAGACCATCGGCAGTGATACTTCTCCCCCCTCATTTTCCTGAAAGAAGCTATCTGTCATCTCCTCTATATATTCTCTATTTTCCTTACTGGAAAGAATATTATCATTTAATCTCCAATGGGTACGTCTTGCACTATTATCCACTATGTCCAACTCCAAGATTATGGCATTATGATCGGACCAAGTTACCTCATCTATAAGAACTTTTTTAGTACTATTAATAAATCCAACACTACCCAAAAATAAATCAATTCTTGAGTATGAGAAATATGCTCTGGAGAAGCATGTAAAATCCCTCTCCAGTGGATGAAGCACTCGCCATATATCCATGAATCCATATTTCTTAATTATCCTTTGAAATTGTACAGCTTTTGCGGTTACCCCTTTAATTGACCCCTCAGGATTTAAGGTTTTCCTATCCATATTTACATCTGGGAGCCGATTGAAGTCACCCGCCAAAAGTAATTTACCCTGTTTTATTTTATCTACTTTATCAAAAAGGTTATAGAAATATTTATTAGAGGGATTATTAGGCGCGTACACATTTACTAACGTATAAATTTCTGATTGGATTTTAATTATCACTATAATAAATCTAGCTTCTTCATCTAATTCTTGATATATGATTTTAGCATCCAAGTCCTCACTTATCATAATGACTACTCCTCTTTTCCTCTGATTCTCTAATGTGGCGGATATTACTGTTGAGAAACTTTGTGGAATGAATCTAAACTTATCATCTCTTTTCCAGTGTGTCTCCTGTAAAAAGACGATATGAGCTTTTTCTTTCTTAATATAATCGAACAAAATTGCTCGTTTACTAGGGGAATTTAAACCCTGAACATTTAACGATATAACTTTAACCATTTCTCTTTTTAAATCTTTTTTCTGAACTTCTTTCTATTCTGAGGATGAGCCCCCTTCACAATTACCACTTTCATACCAAACATACCCCATCCTCTCATATACAAGAGGCAGTCATTCAACAAACCCTGAGTATTAACCTCTGGGTTTAGATCCAAAAGGGAAAAATTCCCTAAATGGAGTCTAGTCCTCATATAGAAAATTACTAAATGAGGAAAAATTAAAAGCTGAGCTAGGATCGTCCCTTAGTTTTACCTATTATCTTCGCCTGCTCCCATAACACATTACCTCCCCCCTCCAAGCGTTTATTACAAAGCTTCTCTAGATCCTCATTTTAGACTCTTCTGTTTATTTTAAAGAATCTAACCCGTTCTCTCCTCTACCAGTTGTTTACGAATCCCTACCTACTTTTCCCATACTTCACTCTTAAAACTATTTGTGAGAATATTACTTCCTTACTAACAGACATTTCCATTTTTATTTTCCAAGTATAAATAACTATTTCCCAAGTGCAAATATTTTATCTTTCTATAGTCTCAACTAAATTACCGTGTTTCAATAATTTTAAAAATATCCTAAAGTGGCTCCAGTGATCCTCACAACTATTCCAATACTTTAATCTCTATAATATTATTCTACCTACTTTCATTTAATCCATTTTTATAAGTGCCACTTATATCTATTATTTTACTTAGTGTTTACTCATTTAGTGCTTCATCGTGAGGATAATCCACATATCTTACCTATTTAAATTTATCAATTTTTTTATTCCGCCTATCGTTTATTCTATAACTTATACTACTCTAAATATTTTCCCTTATAATAAACTTACTACACCATCCCACATATTAATTTCATCAGTGCTTAATCATAAAACCATGAAATAATACATATTCCTTTAACAAAACTATTAAACCTTTCCCAATTAGGTCTAGTAGGGGTTAAATCTAGATCAATCAGAGAGCTGAATCTTACTTATTCAAATTATTACCATTATTAAACCAAATTTTCCAACCACTTTGTGACCTTGTCAAGTGAGTCAAATATGTGTATAGTCCCATCCTTAGTAACTATAAGTTTAGTTGGAAATCCCCATCGATATTTTAGATCTTTTTCCCTCAGACGCAGGGTAGCTGGAATAAATTGTTTTCTCGCTTGCCTAGTTTGAAAGGACAAATCTGGGAAAACTTTTATATCTTTAAATTTGCCTTGATCTCTTTCCATTTGTCTTGCTGCTTTTAAAATCTTTTCTCTAAATGAATAAGAATGACAGGCAATAATTATATCTCTTGGAAAATCGTCTGGAAGTGTTCTTGGTTTGTTTAACCGATGAGATCTTTCAAGAAAATCCCTCTTATCATCGATATTGATTTTGAGAGCTTCAAAAAATTCCGCAAGAAAATTTGCCAAATTGCCCTGCGAAATAGATTCTGGTATGTTTCTTATTCTTAAATTGTTTTTTCTTCCTCTATCTTCTATATTAGTTAATCTCTCCTCCAATTCATTAATCTTCGTTTGTTGTTTTTCTATAGATTCTTTTTGCTTCTGTAGAAGGAATTCCAGATTTTCTATTTTCTGTTCATTTATTTTAACTTTTTGTCCAACAGATATTATTTCCTCCTTTAATTTTACAAAGTTCCCTTGCATTTCCAACTTAATTTGATCCAATTGTTGATCTAAACATTGTTTTAAATATGCTTGAGTGATCATTAGTTCCTCTGAAGAATCTTGTGGTTCTACCTCCTTTAGATCTCCTGTGTGCTTACTTAAAGGCATTTTATTTGGCGTAGAAATCAAAGAGGATTCCAAAATGCTTTTGTCTACTGGAGCATTAAAAAAATTTGAAAGTCTCTTTTCCTGTTTATCTTTTTTTTCCCGGTCTTTTTTTGAAAGAGCCTTCAAGTCTTGTTTCTGATCCGCTGTTTTCCTTGTTGTCATTGTATATTTTCTTTTTTTCTTTTTTTTTTCTTTTCTTTTCTTTATTTATTTATTTATTTTATTTTTTTTATTTATTTTTTTTTCTTTATTTATTTGTTTTTCCCAATTTAACAAAAAAAAATTCCGCTTTCCTTTAGTTATAGTAGTTCAATTTTAGATGTTGTGATTCCAATTCCAATTATTAAGCGTACTGCACCCTTTCGTGCTTAATTAATTCAGCAGTATGGCGTCCACTCAAGTTCTTAACAATTCAATAATATACAGCTCAAACAAATTCTTAGTATGTCAATATGGCTCAGAACTTGATTGCACATTTACATCTAGTGCTCGCTTCTACTTCAAGAATAGAGTTCAACTCCTTCACTTTATATACCAGTCTCATGTAACTCTGATACTTCCTCTATTTCAAATAAGAGTATGAAGTTCCACTCAGTCTCTTTATATGCCAATCCTTTAGCAAGCGTCTTCTTAGATCTAAGCTCGCATCCACTGCATTATAAATTACCCATGCAGTTTAATTCAGTTTAATTGGCAGTGTTACTTCCTTATATCGCCTTGTGTAACTCATTATTTCGGCATTATTCAATAGTTATTTGCTCGAGTTTTTTTTTTCTTTTTTTTCTTTTTTTTCAATTATAAGTTTCTTATCAACTCTTATTAATTCAGTGAGACTTTATCTCATTTCACGCTTGAGTTTTGTGCTCACCTCTACTCCAGTATAAAAAATTCCACTCTGCCATTTGTTTACCAAATACTTTGAAAATCAGCTTCTTAGATTCAAGCACACTTCCACAGCGGTTTTCAAGAAGGCTAACTAAATCTCCTTACACGCATAAGTTTTGTGCTCACCTCTGCTCCAGTATAAAGAATTCCACTCTGCCTTTTGTTTGCCAAACACTTTGAAAATCAGCTTCTTAGATTCAGGCACACTTCCACAGCGGTTTTCAAGCAGGCTGCCATTCCACTACCTTATCTTACTGTGAGACAAAGTTGTAATAAAAACGAGGAAGCAAATTAATACAGATTTCCCTTCAGTCACATATATTCAACCCGCACAGCAAGCGAGCCCTTCAGTGCAGTCTTGGATTGCCGCTCTTGTGGGGACATGCATCGAGTGTCTATGCTATTTCTTCGATATATATTCGGCGTTTCTCCTCTACCCCCGGCGGGACTCCAGCTCAGCTTAATCCCGCGGCGTGCACGCCACGCTACGCACCCCACGTATCCCTCGCGTCGTCACGTCGACATCCCCCCGAAAGTCCCCCACTATTTTTAATACTATACAGTTATACACTATGGTCTGTCTTTATGCTTTGTTTTAAGCATTTATTTCTACAACTAAGAAGAGACTAAGCACTTTAAGAAGACTATTTATATCCTGCCTATTAACATCTTTGTTTGTGAGTGCATTTTTATATATTTTTATGATTTGGTTTTTATTTTTTTAGTCTGCACTATTGGTCTCCCTTTAAATTTTTTTAGGTTGTGCTTTTTTACGCTTTTATATTTATATTGAAGACATTGAGGAGTCTTTGCACTTCCTATTTGGGGTATTTATATTTTATACATTTTCCCCGTTTGATAGCCACAAGGGTTGTTTTGTAGTGTTTGATATTCACTACAATTTGTCTGTATATTGTATATTCATCATTATTCTATACATGCTTCCCGTAGTTGGTGGGTCACAGGGCCGATAGTCCTTTCACATTGTAGAGTTTTCCTGGTTAAGTCCTGGAAAAAGGTGAGTAGATCCATTCTTAATATTATGGCTGACTAGGATGACTGTATTTGGTGCAGGGTTTCTCTAATGCCCATCACATCTTGTTTTACATCTAAGATATCCTCTTTAAAGGCCTGCTGTCGAGCAGTCACCACCTGTACATTAGCCTTAACTAATTCTAGATCACCAGTGAACATCTGACTGAGGTCATGCAGTAGATTTTGTATGTTAAGATTCGTTGCAAGTGCCTGCTAACACAGTTTGGGAGGTCGCGGGCACCTGGGTTTCCATGTAATCCTCTGGAGTCAAGTATGTGCATGAGGAACCAGCTTTTGGATCTGACAAGGCAGCCATCTTGTGGGGTGCAGGAACATGGAAGAGCTATCACAGAAGTCTTTGCTCACCCCTGCCTCCATCTCATGGTGGAGGTATTGTGTGCCTTGGGCTGTGCGTCCGTTTGAGTAGAAACTGGGGTCTGAAGATGCAGCCACAGTAGTGTGGAGGTGGCAGTAGGCCCAGGATTTACGGTGAGTCTTCCTTCCCAACTGGGGGAATAAAAAAGGCATCAGGCGAAAGCCCGCTGCTTGGATAAGGACAGGGAAGTGGTCAACCTAAGAAGCTACACGATTTGGCTGTTTTAAATAGGGTTTTTCACTTAATCTAGCCAGAGCCCAAGATTATGACATCTTTTCAGCTCGACTGATAGGCTCTGCCCTCCTTTGCCCATTTCTAACCACTCCACTTTAATTTTTTCACTGCCTCGCAATCAACTTTTATAGGGTTATACACTAAAGTGAACATTCAAGGTAATTTTCCCGTTCTTGGCTAAAGTAGATGAGCTTAGAAGTAAACCTGAATAAGAGAATGTCTCCAATTTGACTATTTTGGCCCTAAATTTGAAATTTACTTTGAATTCTCACTTTAGTGAACAATCCTGAGAATTCTTTAGGATTAATTTTCTGTTTTAAGTTAGCTGGTTCCACAAGGAGACATAGACTTGGGACACTTGAAATATTCACAAGTAGACAGAAAATTCTTCTTGCCAGACTATTTTCCCAAAGGCATACAGTGTTATTTACCAAAGTGAGATTGTTCAGAATATAAAGGAGTACTATAGGGTCAGGAACACAAACATGTATTCCTGACCCTGTAGGGTTAAAACCACCATCTAGCCACGCTGGTCCCCTCATGCCTCTAAAAATAAAGTAAAATCTTACTTGAATTCAAGCCTTAAGCTACATTGTTTGTCCCTGTTTGCTTTAGACCTGCCCACTGCCTGCTGACATCATCAGAAGTGGTGGCCTGATCCAATCACAGTGCTTCCACATAGGATTGGCTGAGACTGACAAGGAGGCAGATCAATGAATCTCTATGAGGAACGTTCAGTGTCTGCATGCAGAGGGAGGAGATACTGAATATTTGGATGCATTTTAGGCAGTCATGACCCAGGAGGGATCTCTGATCTCTGAGGAGTGGCCAGTGAAGTTATCACTAGGCTGTAATGTAAACACTGCATTTTCTCTGAAAAGACAGTGTTTACAGCAAAAAGCCTGACGGTAATGATTCTACTCACCAGAACAAATTCAATAAGCTGTAGTTGTTCTGGTAACTATAGTGTCCCTTTAAAGTCAATAGAAAATTTAAGGTCACAGCAGCTGAACTGGAATCATAGCTAATTAGGATAATTTTTCTTATATTTTAAACTTAGAATTCCTGACATTCTCACTGTGGTACACGATCCTCTTAGTCCATCTCTGAATTGCAGAGCGGTCTATTCAACATCTTGAAGACCATAACAACTAGAACCAACAATAACTGCACCACCGTAAAAACGGAACAGTAATGGGGCACACAGAATCTCTCAAAGGGAATGTTGACAATTTGCAAACTATTAAATATCAGGGTTTGTTCAGTAAACAAAGAATTAGAAACCAAACTGCAAAATGTCGAGAAAAATACCTGACACAGTTCCCAAATTCTGATCTAGTGACAGTCTGGCTATTTTTGTTTGAATTTTTCAATGCCTTCTTGAATTCTCCACAATTACTAATAACTGCATCCTATGGTGTTTATCCATCATTGAAGAAATTATTCATTATTCTGCAGACTTTCACTTTTCTTGTTTTTAATTAACATTTAAAAAAAATAATATATTGCGACTCATTATTCATTTAAAATGTGTTGCGTCATTGTCTTATATAAAATAATTGCACAAAAGTATTGACAGGGAACCCTTGGCACTTACCTTATTTTTAAGTCTGTTATTCTTGGACACTTGGAAGCCGCTTTTGTCAAAGTCAGGGTGCTATTCGCATTGATCTCATTGTTGCTCAGGCTGGGAACACAAAAAATTCCAGTATCATTAATTGTGCCAATGACAAGTACAACAATGCAGTTAAATTGGAAAGTAGTGCAAGGCTATACCTTACTAAACATCTCTGTACATAAGATGATTGTAATATACTGCACTAATACACTATATGTGAATAGACATTCAAATATATTATCAGAAAATGTAGAGTTTTCTTGCATTTCAATGTTAGCTTTGGTGAATATTTTGATTATGCACCATCTTTGTAAATGTATTTTTTTGTTACTATTTAATGTTTTCTTTTTTTTTTTTTAAACAGAACAAATAATAAATTAATAAAAAGTAGGGATTGGGGACAATCAATAATTTCCAGGAGTGTGGAGTTGGAATGAAAATTTACAACAAACAACTTAAATTATTGTTCTTTTTTAGAATTTTTATTTAATTCTTTATTTTTACTGTGAAAGTGTGAACATACATGCTTGGTTCGCCACGACAGCTGTAACAAGCCGAGTGAAAACAGGCAAAATATATCAACAGCATGGCATACGTAGAAACTGCACATTTTTTATATTAGAATTACAGGTTAGGAACAGTAGTGTGTTAATAGTCGTCAGTAGGCAAATAAAACATGAATATATAGTAAGCAGGCTAAACTGACTGACAGGGTAACATTAATAGCCATTTTAAAGGTGTAGAGTGGAATTTTAAACAATAGTTAAACAGGGTTGTGATGGACCACCTGGTACCCTGACCATGTACCTCCATCACTCGCTGCTTCCTAGTACTTGCGAGCACCATAAGCACTGTACTGGAACACCATGACCACCTGGCATTGATTAGAGGTGGGTTGGGACGGATTGTATTTGTGCTTGTGTGAGGGGTTTCTTCCTGCTGGGTGTGCCAGTGTGAGTCTGCTTAGAGGCAAGTAGAGTCGCTTCAGGTGGTTCCATTTCTGTGATCGTTTCCCCTTGTAGTATGTGCCTTGATGGCGGGAGCGTGTAGGCAGCGGTGGCAGTGAATACACCTCTGGGCCTTGTGCCATGGCTTATCAGTCCTCTAGTTTTCGCCAGAAGGCTGCGAATATGGCGTTTAGCCTGGTCAGGTTATCAGGTTCCTCTTTTGTGGTCCAGTTGTAGTCGATGCCAGTTTGGGTCTGAAAGGCTCGGTTGGAGGGTGCTGCTCTGCTGCCTGGATGGACCCTCTTTGGACCAGGATAACCCCTGCTGGCCCATGGGGGGGGAATGTAGGCCCTTAGTCATGATTACTGCTGCCTACCCTGCGCCGACCATGCTTGTAGGCCGCAGGTGTCGCTTTGCCGAGTCGTGCCCGATGGGCTGCTTATTTGGTATCTGCATGTGCCCCACAGTGTCACCTCACTGGTGGTGGCACTTTTGTGTTGTTTGGGTGCCTTTCTTGGCTGCTTTATCTTGGTTTTCTTCTGTAGATGCAGGAGCAACTGTCGTGTCCACTCAGCTCAGCGGTCAGGCCCTGCCCCCCAAAATTACTGTTTTGTTTTTTTAATTATAGTTTACAGAAACCTCATGAACCATTGGTTGTCCTGGGATGCTAACTTAGTACTCAGATTTTTACCAAAGTGGGAAGGCCATAGAAGCATTGGATTGGCTAGCTGTATGCAACAAATGGTAAATTGAATCTCTGCCTTGTTTATATTAAATTGGATTTATAATATTAGCATATTTATAATAGCATATGGACACACCACCTGTGCATTGAACAGTCCATTCAAAAGGCTCTACAGTGGGTTTAGGCAACTTTCGACCCTCCAGATGTTGTGGCCTACTCCTCTCCTGATGCCAGCATTATGGCTGAAAGAGCATTATGGAAGATGTAGTCCACACATCCAAACATCTGTATTGAAGCCCAGTTCTACAGAGTTATACCTCCAGGCCTCGTTCTAGAGTAGACAATGTCCATGTTATGATGGGAATCCAAAAAGGTATTTAAAGCCCAGCTAGTTCAGTGGTATGTCAGAATAATAGTTTGCTAAGTTCTAAGTGTCTGCTTTGTTCATTGTTTCTTCTGATCCTCTGATCTAACCTTACTCTATCAAGGGCTTTCACAAGCAAAGAGAACAGGTCAGTAACTTACTCCATGTGTTTCAGTGTGTCCATCTTAGGAAACAAGTCAAGAAATGCCAGCATGTCTGTAGATTTGAGGCTGTTATCTTGCAAACTGTGAAAAAAATACAGGAACATGTCAGAAAGGAATAGGATTTAAACAGTGTGTGCGCACAGAGAGCTCACAGGATTTACCAGCCATTCTCTTATCGACATCTTATTATTAGAAACATTATTTTGCCAATGAAGGTGACTGATTTAAAGAAAGTATTTGCATAGGACATGTGATGGTGAAAGGTTTCGTAAAACAAAGCACAGCTGCATTCTTGTATTTTTAATAATATACTATTAGAGGGCAGAGGCGGCTCTCTAATTAGGCGAATTAGGCAGCCGCCTAAGGCCTTGCGCTGATGGGGGCCTTGCGGCCGCCTAGATAACCTTGGAGCAGTGTGACATGTCGGGCCCTCAGCGGCTTGCCCTTTATGCCGCCGGGTGCGAAGCCCCTCTACACCACCTGCCCAGGAGAGCCAGCCTCCTGTCTGCAGCTCTGCCGGGTGTAGAGATGCAAACTCAGGGGTCTCGCAATCTCCGCCAATCAGAACGTTGCCGCGGGTTACCAGCAGACTGGAGATCGTAAGACTTAACACATGGTCTGCAGCACTGCACCCGGCGGAGCTCCAGACCAGATACTGAACCCACCGGACCACCAGGGAATCAGTTTATTGTAAAGGTATTTATCACCCTCTGCCCTGTCATAGCCCCCCTGCCACCCTCTGCCCCCCTTCCATCCCCCTACCACCCTCTTTTATGCCATAACTACAGTCAGAGAGATCACAATGCCACGGCACAGGCAGATGGGACACTGCAAGCCTCTGAACAATATCCAGCGCTGCAAGCTTGTCCTTCAATACAACTACAGCACCTTATACACACAATGCAACCTCTATTTGTTTTGTTTTTTACTTTGGGTGCCTCATGTTTGAGTTTCGCCTAAGGCCTCACAAAGTCTAGAGCTGCCACTGTTAGAGGGTCTGCCATGGAGGACAGGTAATAATCGGGTTGCTTTGAAAAGAAGATGATACAAGAAGTGGCAATACAGGGAGCAGAATATTGGGGGTTGTGGGAAGGAATAGATAAAGGTGTCTGGCTAAGATAGACTAAAAGAGACTGACATGGAAGGAGGAAACGGTTAAAGAATTGTTATAGAAGGAGTCGTTTTATGTGAGCTCGGAATGCAGGAGAAAAGGTCCTGGGGATTGGGAATGGACGCTGGAAATCCACTGGGATGGAAATTGTTGTGATTTACCCCAATACAGTTATACATCTAAATATGTGCCAAAGGCTAAACATTGATCTTGTCAATCATTAAAGTAAACTGTGTTGGGAATTCTTAGTGACTTTAAGGTGAATTCAGTTTTAAAGACAAAAGTATCCGAACTGGAAGCATAGTTGACTTGGAGAATTTTTCCAGCAGGGCTATTTTGGCCTTAAATTTGAAATTCTGACAATTCTCACTTTGGTGAATAACCCTGTATTGTGTCGTAATCTGCCAAGTCATTCGGTAACGTTGAGCTAAACTTAAATACAAACGGTTTTTAACCATTCAACTGATAACAGGGATATTTAAGCAGGTTATTGTTTTTTAAAGCAGCTCTCCCTATAAAATATCAGATATAGAAACATAGAAACATAGAATGTGACGGCAGATAAGAACCATTCGGCCCATCTAGTCTGCCCAATTTTCTAAAAACTTTCATTAGTCCCTGGCCTTATCTTATAGTTAGGATAGCCTTATGCCTATCCCACGCATGCTTAAACTCCTTTACTGTGTTAACCTCTACCACTTCAGCTGGAAGGCTATTCCATGCATCCACTACCCTCTCAGTAAAGTAATACTTCCTGATATTATTTTTAAACCTTTGTCCCTCTAATTTAAGACTATGTCCTCTTGTTGTGGTAGTTTTTCTTCTTTTAAATATAGTCTCCTCCTTTACTGTGTTGATTCCCTTTATATATTTAAATGTTTCTATCATATCCCCCCTGTCTCGTCTTTCCTCCAAGCTATACATGTTAAGATCCTTTAACCTTTCCTGGTAAGTTTTATCCCGCAATCCATGAACCAGTTTAGTATATGTGTTATGTTGCTATATCTGCTTATAGAACTATCTCCAAGGTGCAATGATCAGCTACCTGCTTTAAGAAGTGAAAGCGTTGCATAGGGCTATTAAACTTCTGCAACACAAATGAAGGACAAATTCCCTTTTCAATCTCTTCCTTAACTTGAGAGGCTGCACCCATATAGGAAAGTACCTATTCTGCAATTTGCAATATGTTGACAGCTCCTGCTAATGAACCGCGCTGTACACGCTATAGATCATGTATGTTGGTTAAACTATAAAGGTTCTGAAAAAACTAGCTGGTGGGCATGGGAAGTACCGAAGAAATAGAATAAAAAATAACGTATGCCGATGTGACCACAGATTAAAACCAATTATAACCAGAGGGAATTGTGTGTTTGTATTAAAAACACCATGCCAATCAAACGTGTTATACCTGCTTAGCATGGTGGGAATCTGGAACTGCATTGCTAAGGGCTGATATGGGAAAATCTGAGTCGGCACAGCTCTCAGAGCACACATACTGGGCATGCTGCGCAGTCAGGGTTGTGCCGAGTTGACAAGTCTAATTCTTTATCGAGAAAATTACCCCCAACATTGATGCTGGCTCAGAATGTGCATACCATAAATAAGAACAATAAGACGGAGATCTGTAGAGTGGGCAGGATATATATCATTAGACAATGTTATGTCAGTTATGAATTGAGCCTAGTTTCCAGAAATTATTAAATATTATGGCTGGTACCCACCTCCTGCTACTTTCTATAGACTGGTTTATGTAAAGTGCACTTGTGTGGCCTTGTGCACTCTGCAGGTACTGTGTGGCATTGTACACAATGGCCTTATGTGATGAGCAGCAGGCTGACAGACAGCGTCCTGGCTAGCCCCCTCCACACAGGACGGTGCACTGCTGAAGGGTTGTCTGCATAGTTCTACTGTCTGTTTACAGTGTGTAGTTATGTGCTGGTGCTGTACTGCTCAAGGACAG
Organism: Pelobates cultripes; assembly: GCA_933207985.1. Classification (NCBI taxonomy): domain Eukaryota; kingdom Metazoa; phylum Chordata; class Amphibia; order Anura; family Pelobatidae; genus Pelobates; species Pelobates cultripes. The sequence goes on along the minus strand of OW240923.1, from coordinate 32,290,729 downwards.
CTTCTTAGTGTCCCAATATGCGAAAAACCACAAAACAAAATCAGGACGGTGGGATAAGACCCTGAAATCGGCACTGTTGGGAGTAGTCTGGATGCAGTGTCCCAGTAATGCAAAACATTGCAGGACTAAGCCTGCCTCTAGTTGCTATCAATCAGACAGCCACTAGAGGCACTTCCTGGTGGCTAACCGAATATTGGTCGCCTAACTGACGCTCTGCATGAGGACATCCAGCGTCAATAAAATCCTCATAGGAAAGTATTAAAGCAATGCTTTTATATGGGGAGTGCCTGTGCTTCAGCCCCCCCTCGAACGACGTTGGAGGAGGAGGCAGAGCACCGACCCAGCACCGAGGCAAATCTGTGATAAAATCGGCTAAATGAGTAAAGGTTTTGTTATTTTAACCCTTTCCATGTTGGGTGGAGGGTGGGAGGCGAGCGTGGGGTGGCCAGAGGGAAGTATAGTGTAAGGAATTCAGCTTTGTATTCCTTACACTATAGAATCCCTTTCATAAATAGCAGAGAAATGATGTCCATGATAGTAGACGATGGATTGCACCGACTGGTATCTTAGTATATTTGTTATGCGAATGTGCTGAACGCTTTACACTGGGGTTTTGGTGAATTTTCTAATGTTCGTAAGAACACACATAGATTCACTGCTCTATCAAATCAAATTAATTCAGCATCTGTATAGAAAGGAACTTCCGTTACTTGATTTCTTGTAATTGTTGGCAGTACAGGAAAGCCTCGCGCAGTGCATCGATTGCTGTATGTGTGATTCTTCCAGCCGTCAACCTGAAAATAATTTGGAGAAATCATCAGACTTTGCAGAGTGGTTCAAAATTCAGTAAACACAGGTTAATTTAAATTCATGATTTCTGTGTGTGTGTGTGTGTGTGTGTATAATCTATACAGTTATGGAAAATTATATTTGAACAAACATTTAAAACACATTCAGATTGTAGAAGATTATTTGTAGAACTGTAGGATAAAAAATCTAAATCTTTTAACTGTCTGACATAAAATGCTTAATTTGATACTTCTAAAGCTTTGCCCCTGTGTTATAAATGGCATTCTAATTAATGTGGTAATCTAGGCACCATAACTACAACATATGTAAATTGCTGTGGTGCTATAAATTTTTGCATCCCTTGGTTTTCTCTCGGACTGTTTTCAAGCAGTTAAAAATAAATAAATAAGACACAGGGCTCTCCTCCTCCTGAACTTCACATTTTTTTTCTGAAGATGTCTAATTTAGGAAGCAGTCGCTGGTGGTGGATTAATCCATGGATTTAACCTATCAGTAATACTCAAGATTGGACAAGATTGGAGAGGTCATAGAAAAATGTAAAGTCTCCATTATTGGTGCGGATGGCGGGCACAACTTTGGGAGCTGGTGGATTAACCCAGAGATCATGATGGGATATTTGGTGGAATGGAAACCCGATGGACCTCAGTCCTAGAACAAGACTATGAAGATATACCAGGACTTGAGGAAAAGTCCAACCAAAAATGAGAAGATGAACTGTGAGGCCTACTAAAGTAGACGGACAGTATTCTAGGTAAGTAACGTTCCACTTGAGCAGTCTGCATGAATTGCCATCAGCCTCCCACCATTCGGGTGGAAAGGTCAAGGATACTAGACAACAAAGGGAGGAAAGATAAGAACACATACCTGAAATTCTTTAGGCAATTCATATTACGTAAACATTTTGAAAGGGCTTGTGCGAATGCATCTCCATATTTTTTGTTCCTGAAACTAAAAAAAATAAAAGTTTGGTCCATTCCTTAATTTTTATGTTCTCATATATTTATCTGTCTACCTATCTAATCTTCGTAGCAAAACCTCCTTGTCAGACCAGACAGTTGTTCCTGCCTAGATTATGTCTTGATTTTTTTTATTCTCTTATTTCATTTTTTTTTCATTTATTTAAAAAAAAAAAAAATAATTTTACTTAGTTTTTTTCCCAGAAATGTCATCTTTATAGAGGATGTCTGATCCTTGTCTTCTCGTCCAATCCAATGCTTCACCATAGAGAAGCATTGGGGATGAGAAGTGCATGTGTGGCAAGTGCCGTGCTTGTCCTATGGAATGCTTCTCATAGCAAAGCATTGAATCAAATGTTAACCTGTGATAAGCATTTAAGGACATTCAACATTATGGTACAATTTGTGAGGATGTTTGACTTGCTTGTAGGAACAGTGCATGCTTCAAGTATGGGATTATAATAGATATACAAACTTGTTTTCCTGACACTATATAATCCTTAGGTTTCCCCCCTCCCCCCCCCCACACCCTCAGGGCCCCCCTCCCGCTGGGCTGAAGGAGTTAAAACCCCTTCAGCCACTTACCTTTATCAAGCACAGGCTCCCTTGGCACTGCTGACGTCAGCTCCCAAGTGGAGCCGAATGCGCGCATTAAAAACGCCCATAGGTAAGCATTTCTCAATGCTTTCCTATGGACGTTCTGCGTGCTCAATGCGATTTTCGCATTGAGCGTCGGGGAAGCACCTCTAGCAGCTGTCAGGAAGACAGCCACTAGAGGCTGGATTAACCCTGCAATGTAAACATAGCAGTTTCCCTGAAACTGCTATGTTTACAGCTGCAGGGTTAAAACCTGGGGGACCTGGCACCCAGACCACTTCATTGAGCTGAAGTGGTCTGGGTGACTATAGTGGTCCTTAAAGTGGAGTGGATGGGGTGGATGGGCAGGGAAGTGGTCCATTTTTACAACTAAATGTATTGGTTTTTCTTTTAGAATTTCAAGATTTTAAAAATGAGTGTCAATTGATAAACTCTACTACACCCTATGATCTTGTTTGCTCTCTATATGCACATCATATTATGTATGCCAGTGTTTGTCAACCTTTTATGGAGAAGTACCTCTGCAGGTCTAAAAAAAGATGCCTAAGTACCCCTGCCTCGGGAAAGTAATTTCTATTGATTTAAATTCCAAATGAAACATGTAGACATGCATATTTTCGTTAATCCCATATTAGAGAACACGCTTTATTAAAGGTAGTAAATAATATTTTTGAAATAAATATGACATCATGTGAATATTGTGTGTGTAAGGATGAGTCTATGAACTATTAAACTAAAATATAAAAGTCACAAAATGAAAATATGATACATAATTATCACATGAAGGACACTGACATGCGTACACACAGATTTACATACAGAGGACACTCACTGACCAACACACTCTTATTGATTTGACAAACACTGACACACTTACAGACAAACACATTGACTGAAAGACACACATTTAAACACATATGACTGATGCACACACCCCCATTTACAGAGGACACTGACCTACACACACATTTACACACACAGGGCACTGACACACACACACACACACACACACACACACACACATTTGCACACAGAGGACACTGACACACATACATTTACACACAGAGAACACTGACACACAAATGTACACACAGAGGAAACTGACATACACTCTCACTGATCTGACACACACACACACACATTCACTGATTTGACACACACTGACACTCACTCGCTTGACACACAGACACACTGACTGATACACTCACTGATTTAAACTACATAGACAGACTCACTGTCACACAATTTCAATGATTTGACACACACTGACAGACACACACATTCACTGAAACACACAGAGGACACTGACACACACACACACAAATTTGCACACACTGGCACAAACACTCACTAAAACATACACGCACATTCACTGACAGACACACAACACAACCTGTTTTGACACACACTAATAGACACACATTTTGACTGATTTGATATACTCACTGACAGATCCATTCACTGATGGACACAGTCACTGATTTGATACACACTGACAGACACATCCACTGACACACACTTTCAGTGATTTGACCCATACTGACGGACACAAACATTCACTGATAGACACGCAAACAGTTACATACAGAGGACACTGACACACACACAGAGGAAACTGACATGCACACTCACTGACACATTCACTGACATGCACACACACTAATTTGACACACATACTCACTGATGACACACACTTTTACTGATTTAAAACACACTGACAGACACACACTCACTGACACACCATCAATGTTGACACACACTGACACATACCCACAAAGTTTTGACACATACTGACAGACAGATATTCACTGACACACACTCACAGATTATTTTTTTATATTTATTTAAGTAAGTACATCCAACCTCCCTACCTTTGGGAGAGCTGGAGTGGATCCTTTCCCTGGGTTCCAGTGTAGGGCTTGTGTAATCGTTGTACTCTTCTAGCATTGTACCCCCATGTGCTGTTTAGTGATGCCAGAGTCAGAGTGACATCATAACACATCCCTGGGTATCACCACAGGGAGCCGTACTGGAAGATCATGAAGAGTACAGCTTCCTCACTGCATCCATGCTATCTCAGCTATCCACATCCTGAGGAACGCTAAGGTGGCCAATTAGCCAGCTCCTTGCGTATCCCCTGCCTGTGGTGCTGGGGTATGGGTATCACGTGTTTAGAAACTAGGGTGTATGCCATCAGTGTATGTTGTAATATCTGATATTCCGAATACAATTGTATTTAAAAAAAATAACCTACTTCTCACATACAGTAGGTATGACAAAAACATAAATAACAATAGTCAAAAAACCTGCTTATAAGTATTTATAAGGACCCTGGAGGCATTACTGGCAGTACAGCTTACTAAAATGGCAACAAAATGTAAAGAGAATGTCTGTACTTGTTGAAACTTATATTTTTAAAATAAAGGTATTTAAAAGTGCTTTTGAAATCATTCTCAGTCTCTAAAATGCTAACAGTGAAACGGTAGAGCCCATTCATTGCTTCTATTCTGTAGGAATGATATGACCCATTTAAAATCATTTACTGTTTGGAAGAAGAGGATGAGCTGATATTTTCAGAACACTTGCAGGCATTAAACGATTAACCAGTGTTTTTGGCAGTGAAATTAATTCCTTACATACTGGTATTCATTCCTGTAGTATGCAGCAGGGTGGGGCTTTATGGACTAAATTTTTTCTTGCATAGTACCTAAAAATGTTAGATGCGATTCTGAGAGTGAAGGGATTTAAGATCCTTTTCACAAGGAGAGTCTTTAGTTTGGTTTTACAGTGGCACATTCGACCTTATAATTCCAACCATTGTTTTGGTTATGGCGCAGGCTGTCACTTGGTACCATCTTACTCTATGGAGCCGGATCATTTTTGAATGGTTTGACATTTGCCTGGTCCCTTTGAAGCTTGTGGTCCATCTGGTCTTCTCTAAGAATGTCAGCCTACACTCTCCGTGAATAATGTCCTTATAAGTATAAAATCGATATATATCTAAAACAGAATGGGAACTTCTACTTTTACATCATATAACGCAACAAAGACTCTGGAACCCATAGAAATATCAAAATGTCCAAAATGTATTTTAATCTTTACTGTTTGAGGGCACCAGGAGACTTCTGGCACTAAAACCACTATTGTGTGCTTGTAGTGGATTTTGGTGCTTTGACTGCACTTTAAAGAGAAAAGGTCAATTCTCTGGAATTTATACCATTGAATAAAAAATTGAAAATAACCTATAGCTGGTCTTTGTTTGTTTTTGTATTGAGATGTACATTTTTTTATTAACAATTTAGCAATTTACATCACAATGCAGCACAAATGTTAATGGAGAAGAGAAAAAGAAACTGGATTCATTTTTTTCCCCTTCTATGTAAGCGTTCTCTAAGCAAACAGCCAGGTGCAAAGGACAAAGCTTATAACACTGACAGGCAGGAAGCTAAGATGGAGACGCTCAGTTACAAGATAAAGAGGTGTGAATTTCTACATTTAATTTTAATTTTCACAACTCACAAATACCTATTTTTTTTTAAACGTAGGGATAAGTAAACATAGTGCTAAAAATACCCGGGAAGCAATAGGTCCCCTTTAACTTTTTCTGATTTTTTTTTTTTTTTCATTGTGTGTTTTTTTTATTTTTTATTATTAAATAGTTTATTACTGCATATATGAAGTTAGTAGAAAAAAACCAAACATAGTTATCAGTGACTTTGGCTTTGATGTTTACTTTTAATGGTCAATTACACTATTGAGAGGCAAAATACATTATTAAATTATTTATATAGGTTTATAAATTACAGCCTTACCTGAGACTACGAATATTTTCACATTTTTCCAGAACCACCAAGCAGTCTAACTCCATTGAGCATCCTCCAAAATCCAGTGAAGCTAAATTGTCCCCATAGCTAACCACAAAACTCAAGGCAGTCATGTCAACTGGATTAATCCTGAAATTTTTAAACTCATATCTTTCCAGATGTGACCCGATCGACCGAGCTAGGTGTGTATCTTGAGTTTCATAGACACAGTGACATAATTCAATTAGTTTAGGCCCTGAAAGATTAGTGTCTGCCATTTTATGCAAGTATTTCATGATGGTCTCCTGCTTCTTCTCAACCAAGACTTTCTGATTTTCGGACAACTCAACTAGAAAGGATCTACATTCCGTAGATGACAACCCCGATAAGAATATATGGAAATTGTCTGTGAATTCCTCTTTTGTTTTAAACTTCATATTCCACTTTGATTTCAGAGAGAGCTTTGTATTCAGCTTGTTATGTGTTATAGTCTTGCTCATCATCAGATATAAAGAAGCAAAAAATTCCTGAGAGCTTAAGTGTACAAAGGAATATCCGGGGTCTATGCTGCTGTCCATTTTCTTTACATCAAAGGTGGACAGTAGGTGATGATGTGGTGCAAATTTTTTTAAGGCATCTGAAATGTCTTCATCATAAAACACGGTCTTATTTTCTTTAAGTCCATTGAAAGCAAGATTACAAAGCTCGGCGATCAATCTTTTTAACACTACACCTTCAGTAGCATAAGACATTTGCTTTTTTCTTATAAAAATATTCAGCATTTTTAGATAAAACTGTGTGATAGTCTGTGGGAGCTGTGTGTTTTCAGGGGGCATAGGTAACATATGTTTTAAACATTTGCAGACAATGTGACATAAAGCAGGTACAAAGCACATGTGCATAAGTTTATGGTTGTCTCTTAGGTATAGCAAAGCCTGCTGTTGGAGTGAGCCCTCGGGAAAAAAAGATCTCACGTATTCCTGAACCCTTTGTTCATTGAATCCTAAGACTTCAGCCACACAATCCACCAAATCCAGAAGATCATTCATCATCAACAAGATTTTAGATCTACTTGTGACCACAACAGTACATCCACTCAGGACCTTCCCATGGAGTAGATTTTGGAACATTTCCGATATAGGAACAACTTGCTTCAAGTCTTGGCTTATCTGGAGAAAGTCTTGAGACATCTTCCCGACAAACTCATCAAGGCCATCAAATATGATAAGGACCTGTTGCGGATTCTCAATGATGTACTCGTATACTTCCTCCAGATCTGTTTCTGGCTTAAGAAACAAGTTGAACAGAAGCTCTTTGAGGGTAAATTGAGTTTTGATCAAATTTAGTTGTCGGAATTCAAATAGAAATGTTAACTGAAACTGACCAAAACCTCCACCTGCCCATTCGTGGGCAATCCTATGTGTCAGCAAAGTCTTTCCTGTGCCTGGCATTCCCACCAATAAAATAGTGTGTGTTTTGGAGAGATTACTTTGGTGAAACATCTGAGCCATTTTAACACTGTCCGTGATGTCTTCTGCAGCTGAAAATATCTTGTTGCCGCTTTTTGATCTTTGCTTCACCTTAGTCATCTTAATTGTGTGGATCAGTGGGTCAACAAACATCTGGTCGGGTTTTTTGTTATCTCTAAATCCATATTTTTTCAATATAGTGTTAACAATTTGCTTCTTGTATCTATTTGTTGAAACTAGTAAAAAAACAAAAAACAAAAAAAAAAAACATATTTCATTAAGGTATTCCGTGTGTACAGCATTAATTAGATCAATATTTTTTTGACATTCTACTGAGGGTTACCTAGCTTTCGTCTTGAAGAACCTTTAAATTCCCCAGCCAAGAAACGTTCCCAAGAAATTCCTTCTGCACCTAAAAAAATTTTTTTCAAAAAAATAGTTTCGTTTTTTCATTTGATTAACCATCTAGAGCAGGCACCGATGCAGAATCGTATTAAAACACATTAATAAATCTACTTTACCTTTTACTGTATATCCCAATTCTACATGAAGGACTTCATACCTGACTACTCAAAGTAATCAGAAGACTTTTGAATAGAACTATGTCTTTTGATGATACCAAAACCTTTGATTATATTTATTGGATCTTTTCAGTGGATGACTTTAAAATCAATACAGGTTCTAAATTAATTTCCAAATTCCCTAAACAGGTATTTAAACAGGTTTTCAGTTTCCTTTTGGTTCTGTTTTGGAGCAGGGACAAGCAATATTGCCCATTGTAACTGATCCCCTTTGAGCTTTTTGCAGTTACAACAGTTAAAATGGATCAATGTATTTATAGGAATTGGAATTAGTCATTTATGGTTTGTTTGTTTTAGGTTTTTTTATTACTCTTTACTGGTAGTTCTTACTGAATGTGGGGCATTATATATTTTTATTTTACTAATTTTAACATAACACAGTTGGATTCTGGAGCAAAAAAATCCATTCAGCTTTCCTCATAAAAAGGAATCCATTCAGCTTTCCTCATACACATTTGACACGTTGAATTCACAGGATAATGATGCAATGTAAACTAATCTCTCATTCATTAAGCCAGGGCTGTCCAACCTGCTGCCCTCTAGATGTTGCTGAACTACAACTCCCATGATTCTTTCAATGAAACAGCCAGGGAATCATGGGAGTTGTAGTTCAGCAACATCTGGGGGGCCGCAGGTTGGACAGCCCTGCTTTAAGCCCTTCTTAAACCTATGCTCCAGACTCCAGTGCTGTTTGTATCCGACAAAGAATCAAATTTCTTTGCCAAAGTCTATTCTGTTACACTGAACGTCCGGGAAATGGAAGAAGGGCTTTTATTAAAACTGCAAATCCCTGGCGTTATCAGACCTATCTATCTTTTGTTAGTTGAAATATTGAGGGAGGGATTCTGTGGGCGGGGGTCCAGTCAGATGGGTGTGTCCTTTATGCAGTAAGCGCCACAGACAATATGCCCACCCACAAAAGGATGTATGCGCATCACGATGACACAATGACGGACAAAAGTATAATTTAATTCTGAGTGTGTTTTGATGTTCATATATTTTAATATTAAAATACACTTAGAATTAAATTGTGTGTGTATATATATATATATATATATATATATATATATATATATATATATATATATATATATAAAAATCAATAAAGGGAGCACACCAGGACTTCAGTAAAGTGCAAAAAGTATTTACTGTATCCAAAACATGATACAAATTCTGTGTAGAGAGAATCAACGTTTCGACCCTACCGGGGTCTTTATCAAGATCTTGATAAAGACCCCGGTAGGGTCGAAACGTTGATTCTCTCTACACAGAATTTGTATCATGTTTTGGATACAGTAAATACTTTTTGCACTTTACTGAAGTCCTGGTGTGCTCCCTTTATTGATTTATATATATATTGGAATGCGGGATTGCACCCAGGCATTTGAGCCTTTACTAGAAGGATTTTTGGGTGGAGTGCCTTGCCCATTCATTTTTTGTGTATATATATATATATATATATATATATATATATATATATATATATATATATATATATATATATATATATATATATATAAAATTAAAAAAAATTCATTCTAAGTGTGTATTTATTATTTTAATATAATTAAGTGATTTTATTAATTATAAGTTGGGGGTCTGCCTGACTACCAAGGCAGTCACCCTACAATGAATCTGTCAATAACGACAAATTGAGTCATGTGATCCCATGACTCGGATCGGCGGGATTGGCTACAGGGGGGCCGCCCCCCCATTGGCAGCATTTGGGCTTGATTGAGTGCCCAATCGTTAAGGCATGCTATGCCGTCCCACAGCATTATATCCCTCCTTTTGTAGGATGGCAAAGCACGCCCTTTGTCGGGAAAGTTAAAATACAAAAACGCAGGTTGTTTGAATAGCATTTTAAAATGGGGAATGCTACAAATCTTTGTATTCAACCACTAGTTTTTTTTAAAAGGCAACAAATTAAAAACCAACTAAATTGTGTATATGTAAAGAATTCAAATTTGTTGCATACCCCTGGGGGAAAAAAAACTGCAGTCAAAACTGGTGTTTATATACTAGGTCAACGTTTTTAGCTGTGCAATCCTATCTTTGAAATAGACGTTAAGTCAATGTTACAAATAAGGATTATTTAAACCAATATCTGTAATTGGGAGGGATTATCTCCATAAAGGGTTACGCCAATCATAATACCCACAACAACCCTACTGTAGTGGTAATGGTGCCAGGTGTACCCTGGCCTTGCCCCATAACCTGGGTCCTCTCAAGGCTCCCTATTGGTCTGGTGACAATCTACAACTCCTGCAGAAGTTGCAGTTGTGGCCATTCATTGGCTGATAGTCTCAGCCTATAACAGTCATTAGCTGGCTGCTGATTCCTCAAAGACACTGCCAGACTCAAGTGCCAGATCTCCGTATATGCCGTGTTTAAAAGCGAAACGTGGCACATACAAACTACATACAGACTGACGTGATCATGCTGCTTGGAATAACCAAGCAGCATGACAACTGAAAACTGAATTGTAAATCGTGGCCACAAAAAAATAAGCTGATTTGAGAAATTCTCTTAGTTATAGTAATAACTTGGCTACCTTATTCCATGTTGGAATATGCTTTTCACGATTTTTTTCAACCAATAGAATTATTCTAGATATAACCGTGAATCCTCCAGCAAATATCTTCCATTACATCTTCCAGACAGGCTCTGTGCCATACTTCTGTCAATTTTTAGAGAGAATGGGATTGGCGTGTTTTGGATGGCTTAGATTAATGAGAGTTGATTTGAACAAAACTTCGATGAATTGAGACAGTGGCTTTTGTTAGAGGAAGGAGTATGTTGTCAGTGCCTGGAGACGTTACAGTATGTTTGGTTTACGTGGTTTGACCTTGGTAATAATGTGTGCTGTATTTAGGAAGGAACTATGAGCATGTTGGAGAAGCCATCCAGCTGCCTTAATTAGTTCTTCTAGATTGTTTTTAGGGATGCAACATTTTTGTAACAAGAAGATTAGAGTTGTGTCCTGTGAGAATAGTCTAGTATTTGGAATATGGAGTTAGGAGGAAGAGGTTTTTTTTTTTTTCTTGTTATTTTTTTTTTTAGCTAAAACCATAACTCTTTCAGAGTATAATCTGTACCTCTCAATACTGGGATGAGGCTGTGGGCCTATTGGGAACATGTCTGTTATGAGGCTTTTATAAGAGGAGACAGTCCCACCTGAAAACAGGACATCGATAAAAAGTCACATCTGAATAAAGGGCTTGTCAGCCTGGTGTGAATACACACAGGGGTGACTGTTCACTGCTGTCCCAGGTTCCACCCAGGCCTTTCCATGGGTGAACCCACTCTGTACAGTTTGACCCACTAGCATTGTAATTTATGTGGACTTGGTCTTGTGACCAAGGGATGACCCTGGATATTGGGCTATCCCATCAAACCTTGGACTGTTGGGAGGAATATTCACTTATTTTCCATGTTGTTAACGGGTACAGTAAACTACAGAAAGATTTGTGTCTGCATAATTTGGTGAGAATTCCACAATGTTTTTGAAGAGTGGAATACATTTAAAAGACTCTTTACTTGCATGTGGGGAAAGAAACGTTATTAACATTATTATTTGTTCAAACATGTAGAAAAATGAATGCTTTCTTCAGGGTATGTCCTTTTCTCCTGTTCTACTGGAGCATTATTTATTACATTTAAAGTAGATTAAATAAGTTTTTATTTAGCTTCTTTATGTTCTTTTTTTACGGACGTGTTCAAGCATACATTTTATTGTGCTATATTTATTGGAAGTTTTTAGTAGTGTTAACAAAGGTTACTAATCATTGGGCATTACCTGTTTATAAGTTATACTATGACCTTGTTAGAATACATTTTCTTGGAAACCCTCTACGTAGATATTTCAGAAAAGAGAAAATAGAAATCCATTTATCAGTATCCAGGACACTGTTTCTGACTATTCATAGTCTGGGATTAAGGTTTGACACAATGGGAGGTAACTACCTAGTCAGATCCCATAATCCAGGAATTCATGGTAAAAAATTGACCGGTAATTTGCAAATGTTAAGGCAAAATAGCTATGTTTGGAAAAAGTGGAGCATTGAAAATCATTGTTAAGTTTAATGAAAGATCTCTGTTTAGTGATTAACTCTCAGCAGAAATAAATAAATATATATATATAATTTTTTTATTTATTAACGGTAAGTTTTCTGTCCATTTCTAAATTGATAAAATATAATTGCTCCAAGAACTGCAAGAAACAAATGACTTGCAATCTGCATACCATAGTATACATGTAGAACACATTTTAACTAAATATTATGGGGGGGGGGTGTGATTTTTCTTACATGTATTTCTTTATACTTTGTTATGGTTAAACTTGAGTGACATGAACAGTTGACAATTAGTGTTACAAGCATTTTTCTAGTTTTGAATGTCCATGGTACATGGGAATGACCTAACCGGGTTAATAGAATTGCTAACAAGAATATTGTACCGTCAATAGCATAACAGGCAAAACCTCTGTTTTGTTAGGGACATTACAGGCACGTACTCGTATACATACATATCTGTGTTTACACGCAATTAGTAACATTCATACACACGCTCACATTCATATACACATACGCACACACATTCATACACACATACATATTAATATTATCACACACACTTAATTTTTTCTTTAGGAATGATTACAGTGTGATCCACCCAGCTTGCCTTTTCCTCATTTGACAGAGAGAGATGGCACAGAACCTCATACCTGGGCTCCAATGCGGGAGCTACTGGGATTCTGCACTGGCTGCCATGCTCCCTGTAGCTCTATACGGATGCTAGTGTCACATCAAGGCTTCCAGCATAAGCACAGTGCGTGCTCCACAGGCTGCTCATTCATGTTGACAGAACAGGTACATGATTGGCCGCCCTTACCTGCAATGCACCAGTAGTCAGTTGTCAAAGTGCTGATAAAGTGTATAGGTATTGTGTGGGGCAGTGGTATTACGGGGCAGTGGGAGTGAATTCCCAATAGCCAATTTCTTTATAGTTCACTAGTTCTCTCCATATTATTAGCACTCCAACATCTCCGTATTAAAGCCTTAGTGATGTCTGTTCACTAGAGATGTTAAGTAATGGAACAAAAATGGTTGAGGAATGTAGGAATCCTAAGAGGAGAAAACATGCAGGAGATATTTTATGGTCTAAGATGTTTGGGGCACTTGTAGAAGGCTGTGTTATTTACATTCTGGAGCCATGGCAGCTTATTGTGGTTGGGTGAATGGTAGGACATTTTTGAATGGATTTCATATTAGCAGTCATGTGTCAGGATAAGTGCTCTAGAGGTCTACACAATGTGTTTTAGTGTGTGTAGTTAACGTGTGTGCGTGTAAAATGAAAAAGCCCTAGTTTTCCTTGTGCAATAAAAATGCTGATGTAAATGCAGGGAGAAAGTTCATTCCAAAGCGAGTGACATGCACCATTAATGTGAACTTAATTTCCTCTTCAAGTCTTGAGGTAGAATATGTTAAGGGATGCTCTACACAACAGAACCGCTGCACCTGCAAGCTCACAATTGTAAAGTCAAATTTTTCTCAGAAAAGGCAGTGTTTACATTTGTCCCTAAAGCATTCAGGAAGAATACTAGAAGTCCTCCTTGGTGCAGTCCTACAATAAGCCACACATCATGGACAACCACACAAGCGTGAACGGTATTAAAGGCATCTCTTGACATGTTAGCAATGTATTAATTGGCTATGTAACAGTAAGATTGAAATCTCAAAAGAGGAACAGGGCAAAACCTGGAATCTTTTTCCACACATCCTTGTTACTAAGCTTGTTGATCATGGGATATTACGATATTTTTCCTTGCAAAACATCTTGAATGCAAATCAAAATACAGAAAAAAGGGTTAATTCTTTGATTATCAAAATTGGGGGGAAAACTGACCTTCTCCTGTTAAGCTCAGTAGCTGCGTCTCCAGTTCCATTGGAAGGTCGCCATCCATGCAAATATGCTGAATAAACTTCTTCCATGTCTCACTGTGCGACTCTCTAAACTTTTGGAGAACTGCAGACACTTTTGCAAGGTCATCGGATTCCTGTTTGATGTGACTGATGTCGACATTGGGAAGGAAGAGCCTGGCTTCAGTGACCATCCACTCGACGTGATGGACAAAGTGATCTAAGAGCTGGGAAAAGAGGCTTTCTTCTTGCAGATCTGGCTCTTCCATGTTATCACTGTCAAATATGTAGGAAGATGGTAAAGTCAACACATTTTTTTTTACATAAAGTAGAAAACCAATATC
>OW240923.1:32249627-32274584 GCA_933207985.1 Pelobates cultripes | reverse complement strand
TTTAAGAAGATACTGATTGCCGCAGGGCAGCGTTTTGCCACGCATACACAACAGCCTCCCAATGCTTTTCTATGGAAAAGCATTGGATTGGCTAAGATTATAACATTTGATGATCTCAGCCAAGGAGGTTAAGTAGGGGTGGAGAAAACCGCTGCGGTCCTGCGCAGTGCTTTTTAAAGAGTTCCAAGGTACTAAACTGTGTTTTTTTAAATCCAATTTATATTTTTTATTTTAGCGAGGCAAAGTTAGACAAAGGACACAGGGCATTGTTGGCTACATTTTCAATGCAACATGAATATAATAGACAGTTGAAGCACAAATATCTTATTAGAACACAATGCATGTATATCTGACTGTCACGTAAATTAGTCAGCTAGAAGTTGCATTGTTTAATGTTGAAGTAATTAGGTAATGGTTGTTCTCCCAATGCTTAAGTATGGGAGGGAATGAGTTACCCTGGAGACTTGTAATATATCAGCTCAATCAACATCGTTATTACTGCTATGCTATTAGAGAGTAAGTTAGAGTTACTATCAAGAGAAATGAGAGTGTTAAAAACACAGTCTACCCTCCAGTCCCCCTTTGTCCCCCTAAATATAGTAAAATCATACCTTTACTCCAGTCTGCTGGTGCTGGCTCTGAACCTGATCTGCCTGCTTGGCTGACATCATCTGAAGTGTTGTTCTGAGCCAATCACAATGCTTACACATTGGATTACCTGAAGGGGCAGAGCCAGCAAAAGCCAAACACTGCCCTGGCCAATCATCATCTCCTCATTGATTCAATGCATCTCTATGAGGAAAGTTCAGGGTCTGCATGCAGAGGGTGGAGCCATTGAATGACAGTGTTGCATAGTGTGCAGCACTGCCACAGGAAGCAACTCTAGTAGCCATCTGAGGAGGGGCCAGTGGAGGTATCCCAAGGCTGTAATATAAACATTGCATTTTCTCTGAAAAGACAGTATATACTGCAAAATTCTGAAGGGAATTATACTCACCAGAACAAATACAATACGCTGTAGTTGTTCTGGTAACCATAGTGTCCCTTTAATTGTTGCATGTCTCAGCCATCTTGGGAAGGGCAGCAGGGTGTAGTGTTCTCATTTAATTATAACCATTGCAATGATGCAAAGCTGTTACGGTGCTTAGATTAACCCTTAAAAATCACAATTATCCCAACACCCCCTTCTAACATTGCCAGCGGCTCCACCGCATCACTGAAAGTTACGTAATAACCCACTCCTACTCTAGGACCCTTACAAAGCTTTAGGGTAGGCACCACTGGATGCCCACAGAAACCTATTTCCCACCCGGCCACCTGTGACCGAGTCATTGAGTATTAAAAACGAAAATTGACAGCACAGGTATGATGTCCGTGCCCCCAGTGAAGGGTATTGTTTATTAAGCGTGTATTGTTTTACAACACCTGCAAAGTTTATGCTTTCGCTGTATTAAGGCTTTCTACACTTGAACACGGTTTATGCTTAAATCGGAACATCCTGCCTTGTCATATGTTTTAATGTCAAACAAAAATAAAGAATTAAAAATTTTTTATCCCAAAGCTATCTTTACCCACGTTTACACCCGGAAAACTCTGATACATAAGCGTTATGAGTCAGACAGAGGCCATACAGCCACAAATACAAATACTCACAGCATGTGAGAGATGTATAAACATAGTAAAACAGTAGAGAGATTACCTACAAAAGAATGTTCATGTTGATTGTTTAAACCGTTTAGAACTGCCGTATAAAACACATTACTTCTCAATTAACATCATCAGGTGATAGTGCCAAAAACAGCGACTCTTCTTCACAATGTTATTCTCAGTGCAGTGGTGCTTTACGAAATGTTATTTTTCTTGGTTCTGCTTTTTTTCTTTTCTTTTTTAAATAATATCTCCTTGTACCAGCCCAGCAATGCCTGTGTGTTTTCAGTATATTCAAAACCCTGGTAATATTTATTTTACACTAATGTTGCCAGCAAAACTTCTAATGGTCACCTTGAAAGAGTTTCTGTAACGGTATGTTGTGTTGAAATATTTCTGCAATGAATCTGTACTTTCTGCCAAAGGGATCTGTACAGCAATACACAAACAGTGAGTATGGTACGTTAAATTTGCTTTACTCGCTTGTGGATTATTCTAACGTGATTCATGTGAAGACGTGAAAACACAAAGTTAAAAAGTGAAACTGAAAGTAGAGGTTACGTCTTGATTATTTATTACATAAAATTATATACTGCAAAAAAATTATCGTACTTGTGAGCTTGAAACTTCGTGTTGATGCTTGTAACAAAATTACAACTTTAAATTAATATAATTAAAAATATCACGGGGTCTTTAAATTCAAAATAAAGGAGAGGGCCGGTGCAAAGTGCATGATCACGCCTCCTTAAAAGGGGATTTCCTTTATACATTTGCTTTCTGTTTTAGAAAATTTCGAATAAAAAGCCTTAAGACAGATATGCTCCTTCAATGCAGAAAAAACGTGCCCTTGAACTGTAAGTAAAGTCTTCTTCTTCTTAACCCTTACATGTTATAAATTCTAATCTAGTGAATCAGATACTGTGACAATACTTTACATCTCAAACACGTGTAGTAGCGCAGTATGACAAGGTAATGCATGTGGTTAGTCTGAATCAAGCTAGAAAGTTAAATACTTTGTGATGGAAAGAGAAAGTAGGGGAGTTGATCATTGCGAACAAAACCACACAAGAATTTTGTAGAATTTACAAAATTGATATATTTTAGTGTGCAAAAAAAAAAAGAAATTATAAAAAAAAAAAACGTTCTTAATATATGTAAATGCATACCAGTTATTTGTATTCTCTTAATGATAGTGATGTTTGCTATTTGTAATATCAACATAGATCTTTTTGCATAGAATGTTTCTAGCGTGAAAAAAAAAAACAGTCTGCACAAATGTTTAAAATGAATAATGTCAGAAGTAAAAATAATTAGACCAATCGTGCAAAAAAAAAAAAAGTGTACAAATATTTAAAATTATTTTGCAAGCTGCCCTTAATAGCATTAAACAATGTCTATTAATGTAGTGCGATACAATGTTGAGGTTTAATATCGGCCACTTATTTGCACTGTGTAATGTAACATACTCTTCACAAATATCAGAATGGCATTCTACGCAGATCAGTTTCAATATATCTAAACGGAAAGCAGTACTGTCACCATCTAGGGACTTTGCAGAATTTGCAAACCGCCACAATGGTGACATCGCCACTGGGGGCCCGGTGGCCCGGGGTAGCAGGAAAAGGTGAGATTTACTAAGACTGCAGAGAGAGGTTTGTAGGGAAATAGAGCCGCATTTCATAACTGGCAAATGATTAGTTCCTAGGTAAATTTTTTGCGTTTTTAATTTATTTTTACGGATTATTAATCATGGTTTGTATTTCTGAAGGCTAGAGGGCAAAGAATGTGAATGCGGTAAAAAGCAAAACGCAAAGTGTGCAGAAAGCGTAGTTTCGCTATGTTTCATAGAATGAGATCAAACATATTCCTCTTTCTTTCTCACGTTTTATATACATTTAATGAGAAATGAAAAATTATGAAAAATAAAGTATTAAACAGTTATTATAAATATGGCACTCTAATTACCATAACCACTACAGTTTACAGTAGTCATTATGGTGCAGCAAACAGACACGGTCACCATTTTTATGCAAATTATTTGGAATAGTTTGACAAAAATGGAGGGTACGACACAAAGACTTTTTTTTTTTTTTTTAAATCAAAACCACTGCAATAAGCTGTAGTAGTTATAGTGTCTCATTTGTCCATTTAAAGCAGAGGGGCCACATGTTTTAAAAACTTAAACTTCCATGATCCTTTGTTATTCTAAAGGCATGCAAAGCATCATGGGAGTTGTACTCCTACAACATCTGGGGATCTACCTTTTGGGCGCCCCTGATTTAAAGGAACTGGCCATGGCTATGGCTGGTGGACAAGAGCAGGAGAAACAACCACAAAACAAATGATTATTTATATAGCACATTTATAATTACAGCTTTATAGGATGGATACCTTGCACCAAATTACTGACTGACAAAATGCATTTGACAGAAGCAAGAGGTACAGAAGTCCCTGCTAAAAATTAGCTTGCAATCTTGGAGGAAGTGGGATAAAGGAACAGAGAAAGAAGATTGTTATGTTAAATGGGAGCTGGGCTAGATAGATAAGATGTTGTGTCTAGTAAACCTAAAGAAAGTGGTCCGTAGGAGAAATGCAGAGTGAAGGAAAAAGTTCCCGCAAATGTGATAAGCGGAGGAACAGAGACACAATTGCTCCAGAAGACGATTTGCTTTGCTAAAAAGAAGAGTTTTAAGACTTCTTAATCAGAAACTCTAAGAATCTCCGAGGTAGGGCATGCCATTAGAATCAGTTAGCCCTCGATAAATCTCATAGGCGAAAATTATCAATTGAAGAATGAGCAGAGAACAAGAGATGGTCACTAGCATACAGCAAGGCTAAAGAAGGATTTTATTTGTGAAAAAGGAGTGGACTTGTTGAGCAGTTTGATTGTTAATGTACACAATCTGTTTAGGATCCTGAAGGATATGGGAAGCCAGAGCAAGTCCTGGCAAATGGGTGATGGGACAGGAGTAGTAAGGAAGAGGAGTAGTAAGGAAGATAAGCCAGGTGGCAGCATTCACAAGAGATATAGTTCAATAGGCAAGGCATGTATGATAAGTGTGTGAACAAGTGTCTTACAGGTATGTGGCATTACATAGGGGTGATTACTAGCAATGATTTTAAGGTGGAATTCATATGTGTAGGAGCCAGACTGAATGTGGAGAGAAAAGTTGAGATCAGAATCAGAAACACTAAGAAGGCAACGAGCTTGTAGGTTTGAAGTAATTGGGGGTCCATTGGCCTGCAGGAAATAGACAACAGAGATAGAGTATTTGAAGGAGGAAAGCCAAGAAGTTTAGTTTTGGAAAGACTGAGTTCTTGGAAGAGGGGATAGAAGAAAGGCAATTAGTGACTGTTTATAGAAGGGCCGGAGAGAGCTCAGAAGAGAAGGGACACATTGTCGTAAGGATATAATTGGTAGTGGATTCCAAAGACGCTAACCAGGTTACTAAAAGAATCAGTATGAAAAGAAAAGAAAAGGAGGTGAAGAATGCAGCTCTGTGGGATTCTAACAGAACACGAAACACTAAATGAGCATTTGGAGAGGTAGGTAAGAGAACTAAGAAAGGACAGTGTCAGAAAAAAAGACAAGTTGCTGAATGTTTAAAGACGTTGTGAGTGTTTAACAGTCAGCAGCTAAAAGGCTGAGGAGAATTCAAATAGACAAATGACATATAGAACGTTGTTAAAAGAAAAAGTAAGGTGTACAGAGTTAGGGTGAAGTTATGATAGGATTATTGGTTACAATAAAATGGGGAAGACACTAGAAGAGAGTGAGAGAATGAAGAAGTGTAGAAGCTACAGCAAGATATAGAATTTAGAGTAAAGAAAAAACAGTTGAAGTTGAGTTGTGGGAGGGAGGAGAGAAGAAATTAAATGTTATTCCCGATATGCTTAATCTTGTCAATAAAACAACCTTCAAAACCCTATGACTGTGAGGTTAGTGTGAGGATGGGTTGCAGCAGAGTGAAGGACTTATAGGTGTAGAAAAGCTGCTTGGGGTCATGAGAAGAAGTGGTAATGAGGGAGGTGAAATACAATCACCTGGAGGTAAAGAGGTGCCAATGTAACCTGCGGTACCAAGCACAGGCTGAAACTAGTATGCTCCTCTTTGAAAACATTTTTTCTTTCTGCATTCAACCACAAAAAAAAATCCAAACCAGGTGTAGGAATGTGAATGATGAACCATTACTGTGTCTACATTTAGACAAAAACAGATATGTCCAGTTGGTGATTCTTTCCAGGCTTGCCGTTTTATTCTACATTTTGCAGATCAGCTATCAATTAAAATACATATGGCTTGTTTCTATGCTTGGCAGTTAAAAGCAGTTGTAAAGCATTATATACACATTCTATAAACGTTTGCAGCTAAGATATGGTTTCCATGGTCAACACTTTTGTTTGAGACCTGCATGCCACATCCACTAATACTGACCACCAGTTAGTGTTTACTATTTTGCAAACTAAAAATAGATCAAGATCACCGGAACAAGTTACCAAATTTCACCGGCATTTATAAATTTACATAAATACATACATCATGCTCACAGATGGGCTTTAGTGCATAAATCTACCCACACATAGTTACGTAGGCTGAAAAGAGACATGCGCCCATCAAGGTCAGCCTTTCTCAAATCTGTTTTTGCTGTTGATCCAAAATAAGGCAAACAAACAAAACGTCTGAGATGCTTCCAACTTTGCAACAAACTAGGAAAACAATTCCTTCTTGACCCCGGAATGGCATCAGATAACTTAGGTTTTTGCAATTATTCATCGAATTGCCATTTTAAACATCTGTACAGGCTCTCATAATACCACCTCTTCAGGCAGACAATTCCACATCCTTCTTGTTCTTACTGTAAGAAAACCTGTCTTAGACTAAGTCTCCTTTCTTCCAGTTTAAATGAGTGACCTTGTGTCCTATGTATAATCCTGTTTATTCCAGAGAAAGGTTTGTATTGGCCCGAATATATTTGTATAATGTTATCACATCCCCTCCGAGACGCTGTTTTTCTAAACTAAAGAGGTTAAAATTTGTTAATCTTTCTTCATAACTAAAATGTTCCATTCCTTTTATTAAGTTTGTAGCTCACCTCTGCACCTTTTCTAGTGTCATAATATCCTTCTTTAGAACAGGTGCCCAAAATTGCACAGAATATTCAAGGTGTGGTCTTGCAATTTATAATGAAGCAAAATTGTATTTTCATCCCGAGAATTAATGCCCTTATTTATAGATGACGAGATCTTACTGGCCTTAGCAACTGCCAATTGCCATTGCACATTGTTGCATAGTTTTATTCTACATAACGGAATAAATGTGATGAGAGTTTGCGGTTATTAACTTGCATTTCCTTCTCACCTAGTAGAAACAGATGTAATTTTTAGTCAGATGTGTATGTGTTAATTTTTACCATCTAGCATGGAAACCAGGTGCATGACAACAATATTAACAATGACCGATTTGTCTCTAAAAGATTGGAACAAGCATTGAAACAACCCAACTATGTATACGTCTCATTCAAAACTTGCCCTATATTCCAAAGAAAAGTCCACTGATGGGTCTGTTGTCTTTGAGAACAGGAGCAGGATACATCTGGTGTACAACTATCCAGAGCTAGCAAGTATACACATGGAAATAGAACAAATCCAAAACCCGCTTGACTACATTGATTAAACCTTAGATCTATGGTGAATACATATTTTTTTTAAACCACTTCCTTAACAATAGCTATTTTAAGGAGCCCTACCTAAATGTTACTACAGTATTAAACAAATAAGACAGTCAAAGCTATGGGGAACGTTTGAGCTTACTGCCACCTTCAGATCTTCAGTTAGAACTTGTATTACATTCAACGGCCCATCGTATGTTGCCTCTAGAACAAAACGTATATTGACAAGACGTGCAAACTGTACAAATGCTATAACGGCTACTGATTGTGTTGCTGGGCTGGTCAACTGAAGACACACAAGCCAGATTGGTCTATAAAGACATTTGTGTTGGACAGTTTTTCACATAATATAAAATGTTAAAGGGTCTACAACATTCTCGTTCCAGCCATAAGAAGGGAGCCACCAAGATCCTCTGAAAAGTGGCTAAAATTAATAGGAAATGTTATTCAGGAGAGGATGTAGGGCATCCCATTGCTCACTCTTTGAAGAATATGGTTTGGAAATAGGCAATTGGATTTGCAGTATTAACTAGATAAGTATTAGGATTCTGGATGGATATTGGTTTTCTACTTTATGTAAAAAAAAATGTGTTGACTTTACCATCTTCCTACATATTTGACAGTGATAACATGGAAGAGCCAGATCTGCAAGAAGAAAGCCTCTTTTCCCAGCTCTTAGATCACTTTGTCCATCACGTCGAGTGGATGGTCACTGAAGCCAGGCTCTTCCTTCCCAATGTCGACATCAGTCACATCAAACAGGAATCCGATGACCTTGCAAAAGTGTCTGCAGTTCTCCAAAAGTTTAGAGAGTCGCACAGTGAGACATGGAAGAAGTTTATTCAGCATATTTGCATGGATGGCGACCTTCCAATGGAACTGGAGACGCAGCTACTGAGCTTAACAGGAGAAGGTCAGTTTTCCCCCCAATTTTGATAATCAAAGAATTAACCCTTTTTTCTGTATTTTGATTTGCATTCAAGATGTTTTGCAAGGAAAAATATCGTAATATCCCATGATCAACAAGCTTAGTAACAAGGATGTGTGGAAAAAGATTCCAGGTTTTGCCCTGTTCCTCTTTTGAGATTTCAATCTTACTGTTACATAGCCAATTAATACATTGCTAACATGTCAAGAGATGCCTTTAATACCGTTCACGCTTGTGTGGTTGTCCATGATGTGTGGCTTATTGTAGGACTGCACCAAGGAGGACTTCTAGTATTCTTCCTGAATGCTTTAGGGACAAATGTAAACACTGCCTTTTCTGAGAAAAATTTGACTTTACAATTGTGAGCTTGCAGGTGCAGCGGTTCTGTTGTGTAGAGCATCCCTTAACATATTCTACCTCAAGACTTGAAGAGGAAATTAAGTTCACATTAATGGTGCATGTCACTCGCTTTGGAATGAACTTTCTCCCTGCATTTACATCAGCATTTTTATTGCACAAGGAAAACTAGGGCTTTTTCATTTTACACGCACACACGTTAACTACACACACTAAAACACATTGTGTAGACCTCTAGAGCACTTATCCTGACACATGACTGCTAATATGAAATCCATTCAAAAATGTCCTACCATTCACCCAACCACAATAAGCTGCCATGGCTCCAGAATGTAAATAACACAGCCTTCTACAAGTGCCCCAAACATCTTAGACCATAAAATATCTCCTGCATGTTTTCTCCTCTTAGGATTCCTACATTCCTCAACCATTTTTGTTCCATTACTTAACATCTCTAGTGAACAGACATCACTAAGGCTTTAATACGGAGATGTTGGAGTGCTAATAATATGGAGAGAACTAGTGAACTATAAAGAAATTGGCTATTGGGAATTCACTCCCACTGCCCGTAATAACACTGCCCCACACAATACCTATACACTTTATCAGCACTTTGACAACTGACTACTGGTGCATTGCAGGTAAGGGCGGCCCATCATGTACCTGTTCTGTCAACATGAATGAGCAGCCTGTGGAGCACGCACTGTGCTTATGCTGGAAGCCTTGATGTGACACTAGCATCCGTATAGAGCTACAGGGAGCATGGCAGCCAGTGCAGAATCCCAGTAGCTCCCGCATTGGAGCCCAGGTATGAGGTTCTGTGCCATCTCTCTCTGTCAAATGAGGAAAAGGCAAGCTGGGTGGATCACACTGTAATCATTCCTAAAGAAAAAATTAAGTGTGTGTGATAATATTAATATGTATGTGTGTATGAATGTGTGTGCGTATGTGTATATGAATGTGAGCGTGTGTATGAATGTTACTAATTGCGTGTAAACACAGATATGTATGTATACGAGTACGTGCCTGTAATGTCCCTAACAAAACAGAGGTTTTGCCTGTTATGCTATTGACGGTACAATATTCTTGTTAGCAATTCTATTAACCCGGTTAGGTCATTCCCATGTACCATGGACATTCAAAACTAGAAAAATGCTTGTAACACTAATTGTCAACTGTTCATGTCACTCAAGTTTAACCATAACAAAGTATAAAGAAATACATGTAAGAAAAATCACACCCCCCCCCCATAATATTTAGTTAAAATGTGTTCTACATGTATACTATGGTATGCAGATTGCAAGTCATTTGTTTCTTGCAGTTCTTGGAGCAATTATATTTTATCAATTTAGAAATGGACAGAAAACTTACCGTTAATAAATAAAAAAATTATATATATATATTTATTTATTTCTGCTGAGAGTTAATCACTAAACAGAGATCTTTCATTAAACTTAACAATGATTTTCAATGCTCCACTTTTTCCAAACATAGCTATTTTGCCTTAACATTTGCAAATTACCGGTCAATTTTTTACCATGAATTCCTGGATTATGGGATCTGACTAGGTAGTTACCTCCCATTGTGTCAAACCTTAATCCCAGACTATGAATAGTCAGAAACAGTGTCCTGGATACTGATAAATGGATTTCTATTTTCTCTTTTCTGAAATATCTACGTAGAGGGTTTCCAAGAAAATGTATTCTAACAAGGTCATAGTATAACTTATAAACAGGTAATGCCCAATGATTAGTAACCTTTGTTAACACTACTAAAAACTTCCAATAAATATAGCACAATAAAATGTATGCTTGAACACGTCCGTAAAAAAAGAACATAAAGAAGCTAAATAAAAGGCATTTAATCTACTTTAAATGTAATAAATAATGCTCCAGTAGAACAGGAGAAAAGGACATACCCTGAAGAAAGCATTCATTTTTTGACATGTTTGAACAAATAATAATGTTAATAACGTTTCTTTCCCCACATGCAAGTAAAGAGTCTTTTAAATGTATTCCACTCTTCAAAAACATTGTGGAATTCTCACCAAATTATGCAGACACAAATCTTTCTGTAGTTTACTGTACCCGTTAACAACATGGAAAATAAGTGAATATTCCTCCCAACAGTCCCAGGTTTGATGGGATAGCCCAATATGCAGGGTCATCCCTTGATCACAAGACCAAGTCCACATAAATTACAATGCTAGTGGGTCAAACTGTACATAGTGGGTTCGCCCATGGAGAGGCCTGGGTGGAACCTGGGACAGCAATGAACAGCCACCCCTGAGTGTATTCACACCAGGCTCACAAGCCCTTTATTCAGATGTGACTTTTTATCGATGTCCTGTTTTCAGGTGGGACTGTCTCCTCTTATAAAAGCCTCATCATGGACATGTTCCCAATAGGCCCACAGCCTCATCCCAGTATTGAGAGGTACAGATTATACTCTGAAAGAGTTATGGTTTTAGCTAAAAAAAGAATTAACAAGAAAAAAAAAAAACCTCTTCCTCCTAACTCCATATTCCAAATACTAGACTATTCTCACAGGACACAACTCTAATCTTCTTGTTACAAAAATATTGCATCCCTAAAAACAATCTAGAAGAACTAATTAAGGCAGCTGGATGGCTTCTCCAACATGCTCATAGTGCCTCCTTAAATACAGCACACATTATTACCAAGGTCAAACCACGTAAACCAAACATACTGTAACGTCTCCAGGCACTGACAACATACTCCTTCCTCTAACAAAAGCCACTGTCTCAATTCATCGAAGTTTTGTTCAAATCAACTCTCATTAATCTAAGCCATCCAAAACACGCCAATCCCATTCTCTCTAAAAATTGACAGAAGTATGGCACAGAGCCTGTCTGGAAGATGTAATGGAAGATATTTGCTGGAGGATTCACGGTTATATTTAGAATAATTCTATTGGTTGAAAAAAATCGTGAAAAGCATATTCCAACATGGAATAAGGTAGCCAAGTTATTACTAAAACTAAGAGAATTTCTCAAATCAGCTTATTTTTTTGTGGCCACGATTTACAATTCAGTTTTCATTGTCATGCTGCTTGGTTATTCCAAGCAGCATGATCACGTCAGTCTGTATGTGCCACGTTTCGCTTTTAAACACGGCATATACTGAGATCTGGCACTTGAGTCTGGCAGTGTCTTTGAGGAATCAGCAGCCAGCTAGTGACTGTTATTGGCTGAGACTATCAGCCAATGAATGGCCACAACTGCAACTTCTGCAGGAGTTGTAGATTGTCACCAGACCAATAGGGAGCCTTGAGAGGACCCAGGTTATGGGGCAAGGCCAGGGTACACCTGGCACCATTACCACTACAGTAGGGTTGTTGTGGGTATTATGATTGGCGTAACCCTTTATGGAGATAATCCCTCCCAATTACAGATATTGGTTTAAATAATCCTTATTTGTAACATTGACTTAACGTCTATTTCAAAGATAGGATTGCACAGCTAAAAACGTTGACCTAGTATATAAACACCAGTTTTGACTGCAGTTTTTTTTCCCCCAGGGGTATGCAACAAATTTGAATTCTTTACATATACACAATTTAGTTGGTTTTTAATTTGTTGCCTTTTAAAAAAAACTAGTGGTTGAATACAAAGATTTGTAGCATTCCCCATTTTAAAATGCTATTCAAACAACCTGCGTTTTTGTATTTTAACTTTCCCGACAAAGGGCGTGCTTTGCCATCCTACAAAAGGAGGGATATAATGCTGTGGGACGGCATAGCATGCCTTAACGATTGGGCACTCACTCAAGCCCAAATGCTGCCAATGGGGGGGCGGCCCCCCTGTAGCCAATCCCGCCGATCCGAGTCATGGGATCACATGACTCAATTTGTCGTTATTGACAGATTCATTGTAGGGTGACTGCCTTGGTAGTCAGGCAGACCCCCAACTTATAATTAATAAAATCACTTAATTATATTAAAATAATAAATACACACTTAGAATGAATTTTTTTAAATTTTATATATATATATATATATATATATATATATATATATATACACACAATTTAATTCTAAGTGTATTTTAATATTAAAATATATGAACATCAAAACACACTCAGAATTAAATTATACTTTTGTCCGTCATTGTGTCATCGTGATGCGCATACATCCTTTTGTGGGTGGGCATATTGTCTGTGGCGCTTACTGCATAAAGGACACACCCATCTGACTGGACCCCCGCCCACAGAATCCCTCCCTCAATATTTCAACTAACAAAAGATAGATAGGTCTGATAACGCCAGGGATTTGCAGTTTTAATAAAAGCCCTTCTTCCATTTCCCGGACGTTCAGTGTAACAGAATAGACTTTGGCAAAGAAATTTGATTCTTTGTCGGATACAAACAGCACTGGAGTCTGGAGCATAGGTTTAAGAAGGGCTTAAAGCAGGGCTGCCCAACCTGCGGCCCCCCAGATGTTGCTGAACTACAACTCACATGATTCCCTGGCTGTTTCATTGAAAGAATCATGGGAGTTGTAGTTCAGCAACATCTGGAGGGCAGCAGGTTGGACAGCCCTGGCTTAATGAATGAGAGATTAGTTTACATTGCATCATTATCCTGTGAATTCAACGTGTCAAATGTGTATGAGGAAAGAAGATAGCTGAATGGATTTTTTTGCTCCAGAATCCAACTGTGTTATGTTAAAATTAGTAAAATAAAAATATATAATGCCCCACATTCAGTAAGAACTACCAGTAAAGAGTAATAAAAAAACCTAAAACAAACAAACCATAAATGACTAATTCCAATTCCTATAAATACCTTGATCCATTTTAACTGTTGTAACTGCAAAAAGCTCAAAGGGGCTCAGTTACAATGGGCAATATTGCTTGTCCCTGCTCCAAAACAGAACCAAAAGGAAACTGAAAACCTGTTTAAATACCTGTTTAGGGAATTTGGAAATTAATTTAGAACCTGTATTGATTTTAAAGTCATCCACTGAAAAGATCCAATAAATATAATCAAAGGTTTTGGTATCATCAAAAAAACATAGTTCTATTCAAAAGTCTTCTGATTACTTTGAGTAGTCAGGTATGAATTGGGATATACAGTAAAAGGTAAAGTAGATTTATTAATGTGTTTTAATACGATTCTGCATCGGTGCCTGCTCTAGATGGTTAATCAAATGAAAAAACTAAGAACAATTTTTTTGAAATTTTTTTTTAGGTGCAGAAGGAATTTCTTGGGAACGTTTCTTGGCTGGGGAATTTAAAGGTTCTTCAAGACGAAAGCTAGGTAACCCTCAGTAGAATGTCAAAAAAATATTGATCTAATTAATGCTGTACACACGGAATACCTTAATGAAATTTTTTTTTTTTTTTTTTTTACTAGTTTCAACAAATAGATACAAGAAGCAAATTGTTAACACTATATTGAAAAAATATGGATTTAGAGATAACAAAAAACCTGACCAGATGTTTGTTGACCCACTGATCCACACAATTAAGATGACTAAGGTGAAGCAGAGATCAAAAAGCGGCAACAAGATATTTTCAGCTGCAGAAGACATCACGGACAGTGTTAAAATGGCTCAGATGTTTCACCGAAGTAATCTCTCCAAAACACACACTATTTTATTGGTGGGAATGCCAGGCACAGGAAAGACTTTGCTGACACATAGGATTGCCCACGAATGGGCAGGTGGAGGTTTTGGTCAGTTTCAGTTAACATTTCTATTTGAATTCCGACAACTAAATTTGATCAAAACTCAATTTACCCTCAAAGAGCTTCTGTTCAACTTGTTTCTTAAGCCAGAAACAGATCTGGAGGAAGTATACGAGTACATCATTGAGAATCCGCAACAGGTCCTTATCATATTTGATGGCCTTGATGAGTTTGTCGGGAAGATGTCTCAAGACTTTCTCCAGATAAGCCAAGACTTGAAGCAAGTTGTTCCTATATCGGAAATGTTCCAAAATCTACTCCATGGGAAGGTCCTGAGTGGATGTACTGTTGTGGTCACAAGTAGATCTAAAATCTTGTTGATGATGAATGATCTTCTGGATTTGGTGGATTGTGTGGCTGAAGTCTTAGGATTCAATGAACAAAGGGTTCAGGAATACGTGAGATCTTTTTTTCCCGAGGGCTCACTCCAACAGCAGGCTTTGCTATACCTAAGAGACAACCATAAACTTATGCACATGTGCTTTGTACCTGCTTTATGTCACATTGTCTGCAAATGTTTAAAACATATGTTACCTATGCCCCCTGAAAACACACAGCTCCCACAGACTATCACACAGTTTTATCTAAAAATGCTGAATATTTTTATAAGAAAAAAACAAATGTCTTATGCTACTGAAGGTGTAGTGTTAAAAAGATTGATCTCCGAGCTTTGTAATCTTGCTTTCAATGGACTTAAAGAAAATAAGACCGTGTTTTATGATGAAGACATTTCAGATGCCTTAAAAAAATTTGCACCACATCATCACCTACTGTCCACCTTTGATGTAAAGAAAATGGACAGCAGCATAGACCCCGGATATTCCTTTGTACACTTAAGCTCTCAGGAATTTTTTGCTTCTTTATATCTGATGATGAGCAAGACTATAACACATAACAAGCTGAATACAAAGCTCTCTCTGAAATCAAAGTGGAATATGAAGTTTAAAACAAAAGAGGAATTCACAGACAATTTCCATATATTCCTATCGGGGTTGTCATCTACGGAATGTAGATCCTTTCTAGTTGAGTTGTCTGAAAATCAGAAAGTCTTGGTTGAGAAGAAGCAGGAGACCATCATGAAATACTTGCATAAAATGGCAGACACTAATCTTTCAGGGCCTAAACTAATTGAATTATGTCACTGTGTCTATGAAACTCAAGATACACACCTAGCTCGGTCGATCGGGTCACATCTGGAAAGATATGAGTTTAAAAATTTCAGGATTAATCCCGTTGACATGACTGCCTTGAGTTTTGTGGTTAGCTACGGGGACAATGTAGCTTCACTGGATTTTGGAGGATGCTCAATGGAGTTAGACTGCTTGGTGGTTCTGGAAAAATGTGAAAATATTCGTAGTCTCAGGTAAGGCTGTAATTTATAAACCTATATAAATAATTTAATAATGTATTTTGCCTCTCAATAGTGTAATTAACCATTGAAAGTAAACATCAAAGCCAAAGTCACTGATAACTATGGTTGTTTTTTTTTTCTACTAACTTCATATATGCAGTAATAAACTATTTAATAAAAAAATAAAAAAATAAATAAAAAAACAACGAAAAAAAAATAAGAAAACGTTAAAGGGCACCTATTGCTTCCCAGGTATTTTTAGCACTATGTTTACTTATCCTTACGTGTAAAAAAAAAAAAAAATGTATTTGTGAGTTGTGAAAATTAAAATCAAATGTAGAAATTCACACCTCTTTATCTTGTAACTGAGCGTCTCCATCTTAGCTTCCTGCCTGTCAGTGTTATAAGCTTTGTCCTTTGCACCTGGCTGTTTGCTTAGAGAACGCTTACATAGAAGGGGAAAAAAATGAATCCAGTTTCTTTTTCTCTTCTCCATTAACATTTGTGCTGCATTGTGATGTAAATTGCTAAATTGTTAATAAAAAAATGTACATCTCAATACAAAAACAAACAAAGACCAGCTATAGGTTATTTTCAATTTTTTATTCAATGGTATAAATTCCAGAGAATTGACCTTTTCTCTTTAAAGTGCAGTCAAAGCACCAAAACCCACTACAAGCACACCATAGTGGTTTTAGTGCCAGAAGTCTCCTGGTGCCCTCAAACAGTAAAGATTAAAATACATTTTGGACATTTTGATATTTCTATGGGTTCGGGAGTCTTTGTTGCGTTATATGATGTAAAAGTAGAAGTTCCCATTCTGTTTTAGATATATATCGATTTTATACTTATAAGGACATTATTCACGGAGAGTGTAGGCTGACATTCTTAGAGAAGACCAGATGGACCACAAGCTTCAAAGGGACCAGGCAAATGTCAAACCATTCAAAAATGATCCGGCTCCATAGAGTAAGATGGTACCAAGTGACAGCCTGCGCCATAACCAAAACAATGGTTGGAATTATAAGGTCGAATGTGCCACTGTAAAACCAAACTAAAGACTCTCCTTGTGAAAATGATCTTAAATCCCTTCACTCTCAGAATCGCATCTAACATTTTTAGGTACTATGCAAGAAAAAATTTAGTCCATAAAGCCCCACCCTGCTTCATACTACAGGAATGAATACCAGTATGTAAGGAATTAATTTCACTGCCAAAAACACTGGTTAATCGTTTAATGCCTGCAAGTGTTCTGAAAATATCAGCTCATCCTCTTCTTCCAAACAGTAAATGATTTTAAATGGGTCATA
Organism: Pelobates cultripes; assembly: GCA_933207985.1. Lineage (NCBI taxonomy): Eukaryota > Metazoa > Chordata > Amphibia > Anura > Pelobatidae > Pelobates > Pelobates cultripes. The sequence continues at coordinate 32,257,614 of OW240923.1, read as the reverse complement.
TCATTCCTACAGAATAGAAGCAATGAATGGGCTCTACCGTTTCACTGTTAGCATTTTAGAGACTGAGAATGATTTCAAAAGCACTTTTAAATACCTTTATTTTAAAAATATAAGTTTCAACTGTATTTACTTTTTTCTGAGCTTTCTGCTCAAGTACAGACATTCTCTTTACATTTTGTTGCCATTTTAGTAAGCTGTACTGCCAGTAATGCCTCCAGGGTCCTTATAAATACTTATAAGCAGGTTTTTTGACTATTGTTATTTATGTTTTTGTCATACCTACTGTATGTGAGAAGTAGGTTATTTTTTTTAAATACAATTGTATTCGGAATATCAGATATTACAACATACACTGATGGCATACACCCTAGTTTCTAAACACGTGATACCCATACCCCAGCACCACAGGCAGGGGATACGCAAGGAGCTGGCTAATTGGCCACCTTAGCGTTCCTCAGGATGTGGATAGCTGAGATAGCATGGATGCAGTGAGGAAGCTGTACTATTCATGATCTTCCAGTACGGCTCCCTGTGGTGATACCCAGGGATGTGTCATGATGTCACTCTGACTCTGGCATCACTAAACAGCACATGGGGGTACAATGCTAGAAGAGTACAACGATTACACAAGCCCTACACTGGAACCCAGGGAAAGGATCCACTCCAGCTCTCCCAAAGGTAGGGAGGTTGGATGTACTTACTTAAATAAATATAAAAAAATAATCTGTGAGTGTGTGTCAGTGAATATCTGTCTGTCAGTATGTGTCAAAACTTTGTGGGTATGTGTCAGTGTGTGTCAACATTGATGGTGTGTCAGTGAGTGTGTGTCTGTCAGTGTGTTTTAAATCAGTAAAAGTGTGTGTCATCAGTGAGTATGTGTGTCAAATTAGTGTGTGTGCATGTCAGTGAATGTGTCAGTGAGTGTGCATGTCAGTTTCCTCTGTGTGTGTGTCAGTGTCCTCTGTATGTAACTGTTTGCGTGTCTATCAGTGAATGTTTGTGTCCGTCAGTATGGGTCAAATCACTCAAAGTGTGTGTCAGTGGATGTGTCTGTCAGTGTGTATCAAATCAGTGACTGTGTCCATCAGTGAATGGATCTGTCAGTGAGTATATCAAATCAGTCAAAATGTGTGTCTATTAGTGTGTGTCAAAACAGGTTGTGTTGTGTGTCTGTCAGTGAATGTGCGTGTATGTTTTAGTGAGTGTTTGTGCCAGTGTGTGTAAATTTGTGTCAGTCTCCTGTGTGTAAATATGTGTGTGTGTGTGTCAGTGTCCTCTGTGTGTTTCAGTGAATGTGTGTGTCTGTCAGTGTGTGTCAAATCATTGAAATTGTGTGACAGTGAGTCTGTCTATGTAGTTTAAATCAGTGAGTGTATCAGTCAGTGTGTCTGTGTGTCAAGCGAGTGAGTGTCAGTGTGTGTCAAATCAGTGAATGTGTGTGTGTGTGTGTGTCAGATCAGTGAGAGTGTATGTCAGTTTCCTCTGTGTGTACATTTGTGTGTCAGTGTTCTCTGTGTGTAAATGTATGTGTGTCAGTGTCCTCTGTGTGCAAATGTGTGTGTGTGTGTGTGTGTCAGTGCCCTGTGTGTGTAAATGTGTGTGTAGGTCAGTGTCCTCTGTAAATGGGGGTGTGTGCATCAGTCATATGTGTTTAAATGTGTGTCTTTCAGTCAATGTGTTTGTCTGTAAGTGTGTCAGTGTTTGTCAAATCAATAAGAGTGTGTTGGTCAGTGAGTGTCCTCTGTATGTAAATCTGTGTGTACGCATGTCAGTGTCCTTCATGTAATAATTATGTATCATATTTTCATTTTGTGACTTTTATATTTTAGTTTAATAGTTCATAGACTCATCCTTACACACACAATATTCTCATGATGTCATATTTATTTCAAAAATATTATTTACTACCTTTAATAAAGCGTGTTCTCTAATATGGGATTAACTAAAATATGCATGTCTACATGTTTCATTTGGAATTTAAATCAATAGAAATTACTTTCCCGAGACAGGCATCTTTTTTTAGACCCGCAGAGGTACTTCTCCGTAAAAGGTTGACAAACACTGGCATACATAATATGATGTGCATATAGAGAGCAAACAAGATCATAGGGTGTAGTAGAGTTTATCAATTGACACTCATTTTTAAAATCTTGAAATTCTAAAAGAAAAACCAATACATTTAGTTGTAAAAATGGACCACTTCCCTGCCCATCCACCCCATCCACTCCACTTTAAGGACCACTATAGTCACCCAGACCACTTCAGCTCAATGAAGTGGTCTGGGTGCCAGGTCCCCCAGGTTTTAACCCTGCAGCTGTAAACATAGCAGTTTCAGGGAAACTGCTATGTTTACATTGCAGGGTTAATCCAGCCTCTAGTGGCTGTCTTCCTGACAGCTGCTAGAGGTGCTTCCCCGACGCTCAATGCGAAAATCGCATTGAGCACGCAGAACGTCCATAGGAAAGCATTGAGAAATGCTTACCTATGGGCGTTTTTAATGCGCGCATTCGGCTCCACTTGGGAGCTGACGTCAGCAGTGCCAAGGGAGCCTGTGCTTGATAAAGGTAAGTGGCTGAAGGGGTTTTAACTCCTTCAGCCCAGCGGGAGGGGGGCCCTGAGGGTGTGGGGGGGGGGAGGGGGGAAACCTAAGGATTATATAGTGTCAGGAAAACAAGTTTGTATATCTATTATAATCCCATACTTGAAGCATGCACTGTTCCTACAAGCAAGTCAAACATCCTCACAAATTGTACCATAATGTTGAATGTCCTTAAATGCTTATCACAGGTTAACATTTGATTCAATGCTTTGCTATGAGAAGCATTCCATAGGACAAGCACGGCACTTGCCACACATGCACTTCTCATCCCCAATGCTTCTCTATGGTGAAGCATTGGATTGGACGAGAAGACAAGGATCAGACATCCTCTATAAAGATGACATTTCTCAGTGCTGGGGAAAAAACTAAGTAAAATTATTTTTTTTTTTAAATAAATGAAAAAAAAATGAAATAAGAGAATAAAAAAAATCAAGACATAATCTAGGCAGGAACAACTGTCTGGTCTGACAAGGAGGTTTTGCTACGAAGATTAGATAGGTAGACAGATAAATATATGAGAACATAAAAATTAAGGAATGGACCAAACTTTTATTTTTTTTAGTTTCAGGAACAAAAAATATGGAGATGCATTCGCACAAGCCCTTTCAAAATGTTTACGTAATATGAATTGCCTAAAGAATTTCAGGTATGTGTTCTTATCTTTCCTCCCTTTGTTGTCTAGTATCCTTGACCTTTCCACCCGAATGGTGGGAGGCTGATGGCAATTCATGCAGACTGCTCAAGTGGAACGTTACTTACCTAGAATACTGTCCGTCTACTTTAGTAGGCCTCACAGTTCATCTTCTCATTTTTGGTTGGACTTTTCCTCAAGTCCTGGTATATCTTCATAGTCTTGTTCTAGGACTGAGGTCCATCGGGTTTCCATTCCACCAAATATCCCATCATGATCTCTGGGTTAATCCACCAGCTCCCAAAGTTGTGCCCGCCATCCGCACCAATAATGGAGACTTTACATTTTTCTATGACCTCTCCAATCTTGTCCAATCTTGAGTATTACTGATAGGTTAAATCCATGGATTAATCCACCACCAGCGACTGCTTCCTAAATTAGACATCTTCAGAAAAAAAATGTGAAGTTCAGGAGGAGGAGAGCCCTGTGTCTTATTTATTTATTTTTAACTGCTTGAAAACAGTCCGAGAGAAAACCAAGGGATGCAAAAATTTATAGCACCACAGCAATTTACATATGTTGTAGTTATGGTGCCTAGATTACCACATTAATTAGAATGCCATTTATAACACAGGGGCAAAGCTTTAGAAGTATCAAATTAAGCATTTTATGTCAGACAGTTAAAAGATTTAGATTTTTTATCCTACAGTTCTACAAATAATCTTCTACAATCTGAATGTGTTTTAAATGTTTGTTCAAATATAATTTTCCATAACTGTATAGATTATACACACACACACACACACACACAGAAATCATGAATTTAAATTAACCTTTGTTTACTGAATTTTGAACCACTCTGCAAAGTCTGATGATTTCTCCAAATTATTTTCAGGTTGACGGCTGGAAGAATCACACATACAGCAATCGATGCACTGCGCGAGGCTTTCCTGTACTGCCAACAATTACAAGAAATCAAGTAACGGAAGTTCCTTTCTATACAGATGCTGAATTAATTTGATTTGATAGAGCAGTGAATCTATGTGTGTTCTTACGAACATTAGAAAATTCACCAAAACCCCAGTGTAAAGTGTTCAGCACATTCGCATAACAAATATACTAAGATACCAGTCGGTGCAATCCATCGTCTACTATCATGGACATCATTTCTCTGCTATTTATTAAAGGGATTCTATAGTGTAAGGAATACAAAGCTGAATTCCTTACACTATACTTCCCTCTGGCCACCCCACGCTCGCCTCCCACCCTCCACCCAACATGGAAAGGGTTAAAATAACAAAACCTTTACTCATTTAGCCGATTTTATCACAGATTTGCCTCGGTGCTGGGTCGGTGCTCTGACTCCTCCTCCAACGTCGTTCGATGGGGGGCTGAAGCACAGGCACTCCCCATATAAAAGCATTGCTTTAATACTTTCCTATGAGGATTTTATTGACGCTGGATGTCCTCATGCAGAGCGTCAGTTAGGCGACCAATATTCGGTTAGCCACCAGGAAGTGCCTCTAGTGGCTGTCTGATTGATAGCAACTAGAGGCAGGCTTAGTCCTGCAATGTTTTGCATTACTGGGACACTGCATCCAGACTACTCCCAACAGTGCCGATTTCAGGGTCTTATCCCACCGTCCTGATTTTGTTTTGTGGTTTTTCACATATTGGGACACTAAGAAACTGTCCTTGAGCAGTACAGCACCAGCACATAATTACACACTGTAAACAGACAGTAGAACTATGCAGACAACCCTTCAGCAGTGCACCGTCCTGTGTGGAGGAGGCTAGCCAGGACGCAGTCTGTCAGCCTGCTGCTCATCACATAAGGCCATTGTGTACAATGCCACACAGTACCTGCAGAGTGCACAAGGCCACACAAGTGCACTTTACATAAACCAGTCTATATAAAGTAGCAGGAGGTGGGTACCAGCCATAATATTTAATAATTTCTGGAAACTAGGCTCAATTCATAACTGACATAACATTGTCTAATGATATATATCCTGCCCACTCTACAGATCTCCGTTTTATTGTTCTTATTTATGGTATGCACATTCTGAGCCAGCATCAATGTTGGGGGTCATTTTCTCGATAAAGAATTAGACTTGTCAACACGGCACAACCCTGACTGCGCAGCATGCCCAGTATGTGTGCTCTGAGAGCTGTACCGACTCAGATTTTCCCATATCAGCCCTTAGCAATGCAGTTCCAGATTCCCACCATGCTAAGCAGGTATAACACGTTTGATTGGCATGGTGTTTTTAATACAAACACACAATTCCCTCTGGTTATAATTGGTTTTAATCTGTGGTCACATCGGCATACATTATTTTTTATTCTATTTCTTCGGTACTTCCCATGCCCACCAGCTAGTTTTTTCAGAACCTTTATAGTTGTTTAACCAACATACATGATCTATAGCGTGTACAGCGCGGTTCATTAGCAGGAGCTGTCAACATATTGCAAATTGCAGAATAGGTACTTTCCTATATGGGTGCAGCCTCTAAAGTTAAGGAAGAGATTGAAAAGGGAATTTGTCCTTTATTTGTGTTGCAGAAGTTTAATAGCCCTATGCAACGCTTTCACTTCTTAAAGCAGGTAGCTGATCATTGCACCTTGGAGATAGTTCCATAAGCAGATATAGCCACACATACTGCATATCTGATATTCTATAGGTAGAGCTGCTTTAAAAAACAATAACCTGCTTAAATATCCTGTTATCAGTTGAATGGTTAAAAACCGTTTGTATTTAAGTTTAGCTCAACGTTACCGAATGACTTGGCAGATTACGACACAATACAGGGTTATTCACCAAAGTGAGAATTGTCTGGAATTCGAAGTGAATTTCAAATTTAAGGCCAAAATAGCCCTGCTGGAAAAATTCTCCAAGTCAAATATGCTTCCAGTTCGGATACTTTTGTCTTTAACCCCTTAAGGACACAGCTTCAGAAGCTTGACTTACGCTTAATGACACAAGCAATTTTTGCATTTTCTTGCTGTTTGCGTTCAACTGCAATTTGCATCTCTCTCATTTATTGCACCGACACATATTATATACTGTTTTTAAAGGACAGAAAGGGCTTTAATTTGATATAACATATATATATATAAATGCTTACTTATTATAAAAAAAATACAGAAAAATGCAAAAAAAATGAAAAATATTGGTTTTTTTTACAGTTTTTGCAATAATAATATGTGCATAATTAGTGCAGGTTAAGGAAAGTAATTAAAAATAAATTTATTTATTTGTTCTGATTTACAGAATATATAATGTGTCTGGGATTTTAAGTTTTTTTTGGTAGTTACAGGTCACAAAGCACAAGGAATAAAATAAACTTTTAATGTGGAGCGATTTTAGAATTTGGTATGTTTGTCTTGTAAGCTTAATAGCCATAAAAGAAAACAAAATTGCCACACAAAGTATATATTTATATAAAGTAGACATCACGGGCTATTTACCTAAGGTTGTTTTGACACTTTCTACGTAGCCATTTCACCGCCAACCTCTGCTAAATATTGGAGTAAAATTGTGTTCTTTTTGGTTTTTGGCACACAAACTTATAACAGAGAATTCTCGTGTATATTTTGTAAAGTTGGTGTGTGCTATTCCTGTACAAAGTTTTATTTTGTGTTCAGTTACATCTGCTGAGTAAAATGACACCCCCATTGTATGTCTTTTGCACTATTTCGTGAAGTTACAGTGCCATACAGGATACCTGTCCTTTTCAGTATTCACAGTAGAATTTTGAGAGATGAATTTAATGAGCCGTAGCTTCCATTTGGGGTATTATAACAGTTTGACTGTTCAAAAAAACCCCACAAAGGCCTACCATTTGTAAAAGTAGACACTCCAGGGTATCTTATAAGGTGCATATTGTGCCTTAACATGCCCCCATTTTTTCACCAATATATGCCAAAGTATGTGGTAAAAAAATAATTTTGTGCATTTTTTACATACGGATTGCATTTTTGCTGGGCGTTTTGTATATTTCATATGTGCCACTAAGTTCAAACGCCCCAAATTATGCTCAGCTAAGTCTTCTGAGTAAAATGACACCCCATATGAATGTCTTTGGCACTATTTCGTGAAGCTACAGTGCCATATAGGAGACCTGTCCTTTACAGGATTCACAGTAGAATTTTGAGAGATGGATTTAATGAGCCTTAGCTTCCATTTGGGGTATTATAACAGTTTGACTGTTCAAAAAACCCCCACAAAGGCCTACCATTTGTATAAGGAGACACTCCAGGGTATCTTATAAGGTGCATATTGTGCCTTAACATACCCCCATTTTTTCACCAATATATTCCAAAGTATGTGGTAAAAAATTATTTTGTGCATTTTTTACATACGGATTGCATTTTTGCTGGGCGTTTTGTATATTTCATATGTGCCACTAAGTTCAAACCTCCCAAATTATGCTCAGCTAAGTCTTCTGAGTAAAAAGACACCCCCAATAAATGTCTTTGGCACTATTTCGTGAAGCTACAGTGCCATATAGGAGACCAAGCCATATCCGTTTTTACCAAACTTTGAATTTTGACGCTGGGCCTATGTGCAATTTCCAAGCATCTTCACAGGTTTTAAATTCAAACTACCCCACAAAGGCCTACCATTTCTTAAGTAGACACCCCAGGGTGTTTCAAAAGGTATAGTTTGAACCTTAGCGTGGGATCATTTTTCCGCTAGCTTGTACCAGATGTAGTGGTAATAAGCGTTTTTTCTGCCTTTTTGACATACAAAG
>OW240923.1:32138470-32249527 GCA_933207985.1 Pelobates cultripes | reverse complement strand
GTCCAGGAGGTGGGAGGGTCTGGGAGGGAGGGTATGCTGCTGATTGGCTGGAATGTGTCTGCTGACTGTGAGGTACAGGGTCAAAGTTTACCGCATATGTTCGCCGTCCGTGGCGAACCGTTCGGCAAACCGTTCGGGACATCACTAATGGTGACCTTAGATACAACAACCCCATACTCACCTTTTCCCCCACTACTTTTTCTTATCTTCTCTTTACTCCTTTCTGGATACATCCATTTCTCTTAAGGGACTATAATCTAAAAACTGGACATCCAATACAAGTAATTAGTAAGCAATACCACTGTATAACTGATTTTTACCCTGACTTGTTAAGGTATGCATACTTATAACCTAATGTGTAATGAAAAACATGGTGGTGATATTTGTGTTATACCTTTGCACGTCTTACAAAAATAAAGAATACAAAAAAAAGAAGGATTTAAGGCCCGTAATAGAACTTGTCCTTCTAAATAGGTACTGTATGGAGAATATGGAGCAGGTTGAAGGTGTGTGGAGGGAATATAGAGAAAGTTAACGGTTGAGGAAGATAATATGAGAAGCGAGATAGAAGAAGGGGAAAGACTTTGTAGAAAGTTTAAGGTATGGGGGCAGAATATAAGAAAAGGGACAAAAGATGGGGGAAATTATGGAGAGAGTTAAGGTATGGGGACATAATAAGACAACAGAGACAGTTGATAAAGGTACATTTGAACAAAGGGCAGAAAGTGGGGGAGAGAATCTGAAGCAAAGGACACTAGGGAGTATGAAAAGAGGGACACGACTGGGGTAAAGGGTGGGGGAGATGGAAAGAAATTCACTAGTAGGGAGTAATACAGGATAGATCAATGTTGTGACACAAGACGTTTCTGGCTGTGGAACTTTGTCATGCAGTCATATACAGTGAATATTGTATTAATGAGTCCGGCAGCAAAAAAACACATATAAGGTCTTCAACAGTCTCTGAATTGTTGCAAACTGAAAACCAAATTGCACAATTAAAGTGACACTGTGGACACCAAAACAACTTTAGCTTGATGAAGCAGTTTTGGTGTATAGACTATGCCCATGTGGTCTCACTGCTCAATTATCTACCATTTAGGAGTTAAATCACTTTGTTTATGCAGTCCTAGTCCCACATCCTTGCATGTGACTTACATAGTCTTCCTAAAAACGTCCTGTAAACAGAGATCTAATGTTTAAACTTCCTTTATTGCACATTCTGATTCATTTAGAATTCCTGATCTCTTGTTCTGTGAATAGCCTTTTAGACCCTGTAGGAGACCATGTATGTAATAAAAGTTTAAACTTCTAAAGCAAGTACCGTTTGATTGAAAGTAAAACCATTTTGTTTTCATGCAGGCTGTGTCAGTCACAGCCAGGGGAGGTGTGACTAGAGCTGTATAAACAGAAACAAAAGTCATGTAACTCCTATATAGCAGTGATTTAAGTAGTGAAACTACAGGGGCATGGTCTATACACCAAAACCACTTCACTAAGCTATAGTTGTTTTGATGCCTATATTGTCCCTTTAGGACTAAAATATCCAAGCTGTGACTATAGTAGAATTACAGAATTTCTCCAAATCAGTTATGTTTGCCTTAAAAGTTCAATTAACATTTCAATGTACTACAATTATTAGTTTAGCGAATAAACCTGACAGTAATGTGCATTGTGTATCTATCTATCTATATGCCACGCAGCATTTTGTTCAGTAAATGTTCAGTGCCCCTCCCCTGATTAGGATCTTGATCTGGACAGCAGTGGGCAGGGAACAGAGCAGGCGTGCAGCGGTGGGTCTGCCCATCATAGGAGGTTGGCTCACCTATTGCAAGGACTGGCCTGCCCCCAAAGAGGGTCTCTAGACTGACTGACAGCCTGCTCCTTCAAGGCAGACCATGCATAGAGTCCCCTCCTTCGTTTTGAAGTCTGCCAGAAAATATTAAAATGTGACTGTCCCAGGAAATTCAGGACAGTTGGCACCAGCTGGTATATTAAGATTAATGTGTTTTGAAGTATGTAGTATGTAAATCATATATGTTGCATAGAAATGCATGTGAATTTTGCTTATTTTCTGACAGCACCCAACAACTAACACCCATTTCCCTACACTAAATACGCAGGTCCCATATAACCCATATTTTTCAGTGTTCTCATTTACTGTTCTGCTGCTAGAAGATCATTTACTGTACATTCTCCATCACTACCATATATCTATGTGGGTAGAGAGCCCACCGACCCCCCACCCCTTCTCACAAGTAATGCAAATCCACTCCTAATCCTCCTTCTTTTAAGCATTCTTATTCTTCATAAGATTGTAAGCTCTTTAGGGTAGAGTTGGCTTTGAATCTCATGCATTTATCCCTCTCAATGATCCAATGCCATTGCTCCTTTTATGAAGTATTGCATTAATTACTGTGCTATAGAAATCAATTATATACAACGTGTATTCACCAAAATTCAACAATTTGTTAAAATTTAAGGCAGTGAATGAAATCTCTTGTTTATATGAATGAGAATGTGCCCGACTATAATGAATGGGGTTTAACACTTCATACTGCAGCCAACCACGTAATATGGACATTTGTTTTCGAAATAACCATAAATAGGACACATGGTATGTTATTAGAATTGAATGGAGTAGTGTAAATATATGTTACTGCTGTATATCTATTGTCATACGGTGGCCAGACAACCCATTTTTCAGTGGACCTGTCCATAGTTGAGGTTCCACTCTCCATATGTTCTCTACCCATAAGCTCGTTTGAGCAGGGTCCTCTTCAATCTATTGTTCCTGTACATTTTTGTAATTGTCTCATTTATTGTTAACTCTTCCCCTCTCATAATATTGTAAAGTGCTATGGAATATGCTGGTGCTATATAAATACCAATAATATTAATAATAATAATACCCATGATAATGTTTCCAGTAATATATTGAGGGATTCTTTTTATTCACCACTCTACTTGCAATATTTATAATGCATTCTAAGTTTAGTGCCACAGACCCCAACATTCTAATATGTTTTCTAAAAGGGTTACTCCAACAATAAAACGTGTTTTAATAAAACAATGTTTTGGGTTAGAATATCCCTGACTATGGTGGTGCCCTCCCAATGAAGAAAAATAAATAAAAGGAAAAGTTTGACTCATTTCCAGTGCCAAGTTCTTCCTCAGCCAGATTCTCCTCTGCTGACGTCAGCCCACAAACTGGAGGGAAAGTGATGTAGGGGGAGAATCGTCCGAGGGTTGGACTGGACAGCATGGAAAAGGTGTCTGTGCCACCTTTGTCTGACCATTGCCAGCATGCTGTCAGACATCCACTATGCACAGAATTAACATTAGCCATCCGGAACGTTTATTCTCTTTTCCTATAAGAATGCATTGGATTAGCTGAGATCTTCAATTCTGATGGTGGGGGCGGGTGGCGGAGCCAAACACCGAACTGGCCAAGCAGCATCTCCTCAGAGAGATGCATTGATTAATGGCATTTATAAAAGGAATGTTCAGAGTCTCTGAAAAGGTAGTGTTTACATAAAAAATTCTGTAGGGACAGGCTATACACACCAGAGCAACTACAATAAGCTGCAGTTGTTCTGGTGACTATGGCAATGACAACGGAGTCTTGAGTCAACTGAGGTCACCTCACCATAGCTATGGGAACTATGTGAGTAGTGTATTTTAAAAATGCAACATGATTAGTTCTAGTGCACAAGACATGTGAACCTCAAAGAGTTTTAATTCATCCTCATGTCTGATAGGGAAACCGATAAGTTCTGCTGTGATAATTTAGTAGAATTTCTATTTACACAACCATAATTTGGAGTGATTTATATTCCACCAATCTGGACGACACAGACAAGCATTATCAATTCTATTAAGTAAACAAATATGTTTAATGAAAATAGATTTATTTTTTTTAAATGTTTTCCAAAGTATACTAGTAATAGTTCAACAATGTTCATTTTTGTAAGGAGATGTTATTGAACTAGAATATCTAGACTAGTCCTATCCTGAACATGAGATTCTTGGCCAGTCTTTAAAACAATGCACTACAAAAACACGTGAAGGTCCATGGTAAGGCATTGCAGCTACAGAAATTATAAACAATAAGTGTGAGAGAGTGCTTAAAACTATGACACCCACATTTCTTAGACAGCCAAAACTTCCATGTTTTCAGTCGTCTTCATTATAGTTATCCCCATTGTACAGCGCTACGGAATTTTGCTGGCGCTGTATAAATAATAAAATAATAATAATAAGAGGAACACTTTTGTTTATTCATAATGACTGCAGGTTATATGTTGTTCATAGACAGCTCAGTTTATTATTTTTAAGTGTTTCTACAAAATAAATAAAATTATAAATTATATATTCTTTGTGTGCATGTATAATACGTGTGTGGGTATGTTACATATTCTGCAGGGAGGCACTATGCAACTTCACGGAGACAGACAGATGGTGCTCTGAAGTTTAGGGAATTTCTGTAAGAATCCTTGTCGAAAATGTTACTAACCTACAATATCCCCTGGTTTCAGCGAGTAACCCTCCCCCTCCTCTTTTCCAAAGCTATTTGCCCATGTTATCTTCCAAAGAAGATTTTGAAGCATTAACTAAAAGTACACGAGAGAGATTATTTATTCTACTGGTCCATTTACTCAATAAACAGTGGGATATTTTTGCATATAAGCATCTACTTCTTCAATGCAATAAAAAAAATACAGAATGTACAGAAGAAAACATCCTCTGCAATAATAATGTCACAATACAAATCACACAGCCTGGGCAAAGTAATAGAAATACTCTCTAAAATTATCTTATTGTTTTATAACTAATTTGATCTTTTTACCATTTATCTGTTTTGGAAGAATACAAATTAAAACCAGATAACATCGGGCAAACTGAAGATTCAGTTATCATGAGAGTCCCACCTTTTGAATTCCACAAGACAATTCATTCAGAGATACAGTAACTCCAGACAGTTGTTTTGACCTTTATTTGGACCCTTGCTCACTGTCCCTTGTGGGTATCAGCTACATCTCACTGACGACGACAAATTACGAAATGGTCATATAGGGTTCATGTAAATATTGTGCAATGGGAACGTGCCAGCATTTCACATCTGTACTGCCGTCTGAGATTAATCTGATGTGTAAATGGTATTGTTTTCTCTGTAATGGTATATGTGAGCTAAAACTTGTTTAAAACCTGAGCCATGCCTATCCGAAGAGCAAGTTATTAGGCTTTTGCCCATTCTTAGAATTGTCATCTTCTGCAGTGGTCTCTATATTTCATGCAAAATTATGAAATCACTGATTTTCCTCTATCTCATGGACGATTTCTGATTTCTATTCTCAGTAAACATATATTATAAAATAAAGCTGCAAATATTTTTTCTCATATTAAATACAGTGGTAGAGGGAAATCTTCGTCCCTGCCACTAGTGTAACTGCCATTAAAACATTTGCAAAATCATTCTGACTCATATCAGTGAGACTAAAGAAGTTCTAAACTTCTAAACAGAAGAAAGAAATCCCCACTCATTAAACAATTTTAACATGCTCTAAACAGCTCTCGGTTGTAATATATAAATGGAAGACATTGCATACACAACAATACAAAATGGTGGAATATATATAGTGTAGATCATTGGTGGTGGGAGATACACTTGGTTTTTATAGTTTTTCAGCAACTGACCTTGGAAATTTACCGCATTGAGACTCAAATAGTTTAGTTAAAATAATTAGCCTAACTCGAAGATTATGATGCCATGGAGCTGGAGTATATATGAAACATGGGCTTGTCACCAGTGGGGTACCTCAGGGATCTTTACTTGGACCTATTCTCTTTAATATTTTTATTAGTGATATTGCAGAAGGTTTTGATGGTAAGGTATGTCTTTTTGCTGAAGATACTAAGATATGTAACAGGGTTGATGTTCCAGGAGGGATAAGCCAAATGGCAAATGATTTAGGTAAACTAGAAAAATGGTCAGAGTTGTGGCAGCTGACATTTAATGTGGATAAGTGCAAGATAATGCATCTTGGGCGTAAAAACCCAAGGGCAGAGTACAGAATTTTGATAGTCCTAATCTCAACATCTGAGGAAAGGGATTAAGGGGTAATTATTTCAGATATCCTAAAGGTAGGCAGCCAATTTAATATAGCAGCAGGAAATGCTAGCAGAATGCTTGGTTGTACAGGGAGAGGTATTAGCAGTAGAAAGATGGAAGTGCTCTTGCCATTGTACAAAACACTGGTGAGACCTCACTTGGAGTATTGTACGCAGCACTGGAGACCAGACCGTAACTCCAGAAGGATATTGATACTTTAGAGAGAGTTCAGAGAAGGGCTTGGTTCATGGATTGCAGGATAAAACTTACAAGGAAAGGTTAAAGATCTAAACATGTATAGCTTGGAGGAAAGACGAGACAGGGGGAATATATTAGAAACATTTAAATATATAAAATAGTGATTCTGGAGAATACTGTATGTATGCTGCTGGAGTGAATGAGAGTGAAGAGAGACCAAACCTGATGTAAATGTACTCATTTAGAAGCAATAAGTGAACTAAATTGTATGATAGAAAAAAAATCAGTATATTTATATTTAAATATCAGATCCCTAGAGAGCCACACAACTGAAGAGATCCCTGTAAATTTACCCTCCATCCCAAAAAATTATTAGCAACTAGAAGAGTTAAGTTTTTAAGTTTAAAAAATGAAAGTGTATTTTTTGTCATGAAATGAGCTACCTTGCTAAAATAGTTCTGGTTTATGAATATATTTGCACAATCATGAAGTTCACTCACAATCCATTATTTGATCAATAAATAACTTTGTGCTAAACACAAAAAGTAGTAATTATTTATTAGCATCTATGTTTTTGCACTCAAATTAAATTAATTAATCTAAAACAATACATATTCTTATTCTTCTTAACCATAACCAACCACAAGCAGGGCCGTCTTTAATTTTGATTGGACCCTGGGCAAGCATTTACTTGGGCCCCCTGACTATATAGTTACACACAAATACAAAATCTGATACACATGCAGATACATACTGACCGCATATAGATACACACAGGAACATACAGATACACACAGACTACATATAGAACACTGACACACAGATAGACACAAACACAGATACACAACCTGACAAACATGCAGATACACAGATACAAACACTGACATGCAGATACAAAGGTACACACACTGACTACATATAGATACACCGACACACACACTGACACACATACAGACACACAGATACACAGATGCACAACCTGACACACATGCAGATATACATATACAAACACGGACACATACAGATACACACTGACTATATACAGATACACACACAAACACAAACGGACAACATACAGATACAGAAGCACATTCTGACAGACGTACTGACACAGAGACACACACAGACAGCCATACTGAAACACACATACACACAGACACTGACAGACGTACACACATACAGACATTTTGACACTCACAGACAGCCATACTGAAACACACAGACACTGACAGACGTACACACATACAGACATTTTGACACTCACAGACAGCCATACTGAAACACACATACACACATACATACTGAACCACACAGACACTGACCGACTCACACACACAGACATACTGACACACTGACAGACATACTGGCACATATACATACAGACGGACATACTGAAACACACATACACACAGACACTGACAGACATATTGACAAACACAGACATACAGAACCACACAGACACCGACAGACTCACACACACAGACATACTGACACACTGACAGACATACTGGCACACTAACTGACAGACATACATACATACTCACACACACACACACACACACTCAGACACTCATGCAAAATTTGATAACCACCCTCCAGTTTCTTACCTTTTCCTGGAGAGTGGCTTCCCTGGGGTCCAGTGGGCTGGCTTGGGTGCTCTCCCGGCCTGGCCCCCTCCGGAACTGCTCCTTCTTCCCCCGTGGCTCTTGTTTCTGTGGGAGGAAGTGACGCGTGGCTGTCACTTCCTCCCAGTGCTGCCAAAAAGCAAGGGCCCAGTCGCGCTGTTAAAGCGACACAGCGCCCGACCGGGCCCCTGCTGACACAGGCCCACCGGGTGGCCCTAAGAGCATGGGCCACCCGATGGGCCCCCACAGTTTGCGGGCAGAGGGCAAAAGGAGCAGCTGTCTTGGCCCCCCCCGTTTGTCCTGCGTTAAAGACGGCCCTGACCACAAGAGAAGGAACTTAAAATTCCCTCTCATCTGTATAATTGGGTTTATTAATTTCATTTAATGGAACATTAACATGTTAGGAATGCAAACATTTAGTCCAGACAGTAAAATGGCAATAACACTATTTAGGCCCCCAGTCTCCCTTGAAAATGTGGGATTACTTACCTTTATTCCAGCGCCGCACCAGTCTTGTTTTGGCTGGCTCAGCCTAGCTCTGCCTACATGGCTGAGATCATCAAATTTGACGATCTCAGCCAATCCAATGCTGTCCCATAGAAAAGTATTGGGAGGCTATTGCACATGCGCAGCAAAACATCTCCCTGCGCCAATCAGCATTTCCACATACAGATGCATTGAATCAATGCACCTCTATTGGGAACATTTAGCGTCTCCATCCGGAGCATGGGGACATTGAACGTCCAGGAAGCACCTTTGAGTGATTGCCACTAGAGGTGTTACTAGGCAGTAATGTAACACATTTCTCATAGCCTACTTTCCACAATGCATTTAGTTCACTCCCAGAAAGCTATGCAAGTATGCTTACATGTAGAATTCTGGGACTGAGTGTGAACTATGTGTTTTGCGGTTTGTGTCCATACAGACATAAACTTAAATCTTTTTAATGGATTGTTTCCAAGTTGGCCAGCAGAATTTATTTTCCAGTATACATGTAACATGTAATTTTACATGTAACATTTAACATTTATACACATTTGATGCAATGCTTTCATTTAATAGAGAAACCAATGATTATTAAAAAACAAAACAAAACAAAAAACCTTAAAAATGGAGGGGCTTGCACAAGATGTTACAATGAATCAGGTTGGCATGCTAACATTTCCCAGAGCCAAGTGCTCTTAAAGGACCACTATAGTGCCAGGAAAACATACTCGTTTTCCTGGCACTATAGTGCCCTGAGGATGCCCCCACCCTCAGGGACCCCCTCCCGCCGGGCTCTGGGGGGAGGAAAGGGGTTAATTCTTACCTTTCTCCAGCGCCGAGCGGGGAGCTCTCCTCCTCCTCTCCGATCCTCCTCCTGGGCTGAATGCGCATGCGCGGCAGGAGCTGCGCGCGCCTTCAGCCGGTCTCATAGGAAAGCATTTACAATGCTTTCCTATGGACGCTTGCGTGTTCTCACTGTGATTTTCACAGTGAGAATCACGCAAGCGCCTCCAGCGGCTGTCAATGAGACAGCCACTAGAGGATTTGAGGGCTGGATTAACCCATTTATAAACATAGCAGTTTCTCTGAAACTGCTATGTTTATAAAAAATGGGTTAACCCTAGCTGGACCTGGCACCCAGATCACTTCATTAAGCTGAAGTGGTCTGGGTGCCTAGAGTGGTCCTTTAACCTCTTAATATAATTTTTATAACAGGTTTTACAATGCCATTAATTCAACCTTTGGCTATTCCACAGCAAAATGAGAAGAATCGATAGCACCAAAGTCCGACAGGTAAAGTCAGAACAGCTTTTGAGAATTGAAGACCATGATTTTGCCATGAGGCCTGGATTTGGAGGTAAGAAAATTAAATTTTATAGTGTTTTTTTTATAAACTTTACACCATGCCTCCTTTCTGTAGACAAATTACCTCTGAATTACCTTTTTAGTGATGCAATGAGTATAGTTAACTTGTCCGTACCTGCTATATCTTCCACAATGCGGGTGTTTGAACAGTTATTCATTTCTCCCATGGCCATGTTTGCTATGATTCTACATCTTACTGTATTCCACAAAAATAAACATTTTCTACAAATATGATTAAAATTGCACTCTTATTACCACTGTCATGGTTATGGTGCCAGCATGCCCTTGGAGCCATCCCCTAGTTCTGTGTCAAGTTGTTTTTGAGAGCCCCATTGCCAGCCCCATGCTCGGCATATTGCTAATGCAGAATTTATTACCTCACTACCCTATTAGCAATATTGACTATACATTATTGACTTTACATATATTGACTTTCACTATGCATTTTGTTGAGCCTAAAAATGACACTAATTTTTGATGGGCAAATTATTGTTTACAAACATAAAGTTCTTTTTCAAAATTATCTTTGTTTAATATTATCATATTTTTCCTGGAAATACAAAACACTATCCAAAGTGTTATAAAAAATATTCCTCATTGGTTTATATATCTGAACATATGAAAGATTTCCTTCCTGTCTAGCTGATAAGCAGCTGATTCTTCTCTGAATATATTTGAATTGCATTGCAGTTAACAATATCTGATGCCTGCCCCGGTGATCCATTGGCGACCAGCATATTTTGCTAGGGCAATCTTTTATATGATTATGACCTCTTAGTATAGTATATCTGTAGTCTTTGAAGATACGTTTTGTTCCATGCAAGATAGTTACATGGGTCCTTATCAGTTGTCGCCATGTGTGTTTTCAAAATCTAGAACTGGCCTCCATCCTTTTAGAATTTTAAATACCAAGATTTTCTTAAAGATCTTCTGAAGAAACTTATCTTCACTCATCTTAAGAGTCATCACTTTTTTCTATCAGGTCAGTCTACCCCATGTCAACTCACTTTGTAGGTTTGTTATCTTTCATCTCTTTTGAGGGTTTGTAGTCATGTTATTTGATTACTGTCCTTTGCTGGATCTCAGCTTTTTTTGGATGTGTAGGGTGAGAGTATGATGCGTCGTTTTAATTTCTGGAATCCCCAGCGATACTTTATTTCTGGTCCAACTTCAATGTAACAATTTCATTTTCTCCTTGCTGCTAGAGTTACACTTGAAAACTCAGAATATATTGAACTTCGATCATTGAATATATGTTCTTACTGCAATGCATTCATCATATTACCTTAACAGCTGCAATTTAGAAGTAACATAAGTTATTGTTATAATTATTCAACTTGTATTTTCTGCTTAGGGAAGTATGAGAATACTGTCTGAATCAATATTTATATATTGAGTGAAAAAGGTACATATCACTTGTTACTCTCAGTTGCACACGGTCCAAGGCTTCTTGATTGAAGCCTCGAATATTGAGCAGGTGCAGAATGATCGAGCGCCGGCTGGCAGACTGTAGGGATATTCTATTCATTAACAATTTAACCCCTTCAGGTTAGATTGTGCCCTGGGACCTCCTCCAACCATAACAACTTAATTATAATACAGTTTTTATGGAACCTATTCCTATTTGGAATGAACCAATCAATTAACTACAGCAGGACTGTGTAGAGGTACCAATGCCAAATAAACAGGACATTCCATGCTGTCATAGGGACTAGAATGAAAAGACTGGATATTGGCAAAATGTACCATTTGGTCCATAATGGGTTAAACAAGCTTCATTCTCCCAAATGACTGTGATCACTCAATGGACCAATTGTTTCAGGACATTTCTATGAGAAACCCTGTACAGATCTCAAAATTAATTACATTGGAAATGCATTATATGTATGCACGTGATTAAATATACATATACTATATATATACACTAACACTCACTAACAGATACACACTAACAGACACACACTAACACACATATGTACATATACATTATATACAGTAACTGGATGAGACACAGTTCTGGAGGTACAACTCTGACAATCTTTATTAAAAACAGGCTTCTTTTATGCACAGACCGCGCAGGGGTCTCCATTCATTCAGTACAAATTCCTCAGTCCTAGGCTGGTGAGGGATGGCTTACAGCAGATAACCATCTCCTACTTTGGGAGATACCAACTGGACAATAGTTACACACATTAAAACATAGTACATACAGGGGGGGCACCACGCCCCGGGAAGGGGTCACACATATCAGACACATATCATTGGATAGCCCCGGGTCCCCTCTGGAATGCCTGCAAATAGCGGGGCTATCAGATGTACAGAGCCTGAGAAATCATTGTCTAAAGTCTGGTGCTCGAGGCTCTGTACATCCCCAAAATTAGTTCCAGGGAGTTGCGTGGTTTAGTCCGGTGAATGCAAACTTCATACCTAAACCAAGCAACAACCAATCAGCTGAAAGGGCACGAACCAAATCGCGCCAATCACCACTCAGGGAGAAGAAGGGTTTCGCTGCCCAATCAATCGAAAGGGCACGAAACCCGTTTGGAAGGCGCTCCTTCTCTGATTGGTTGCCTGCTTCCCACAGCAACCAATCAGTACTCCCTCGCGTCGACCAATCAGGGGAATGGCACCAACCTAGTTTTATGGGGAGCACCTTCTCCCATTGGTCGGCACGGACCTCCAGGTGGCCAGCGGGGACTCTGCGGCTGTGAAGCTGACTCACAGCCCCAGAGTCCCTGCTAGGGCTCATGCCTCTCCCCGGCGGCTGCCTCCACTGAGGCAGACCCCGGGGGAGCGCTCTTTGGCCAGCTACGAGCCTGGCCTCACAGTCCCCAGGTAGGGGAACAGTGATTATGGCTCCTTTAGGAGTAGGTTAGGGTGATCCAGACAACCAGTACCCCAGAGATATCCCCACCAACATCAGGGACCCGAACGCTTACCCAAAGGAATGCTCCCCCTGGTGACCACCCAGGGGAGCGCTCAATAATTACTTCCCTTAAGGTTTCACACCTATGTTGCAAGTGCGAACATTCTGATTAATTGGTGGGAACATTCTAATGGGGCTCCGGAGCGCCCCCAACGGTCAAAAGGCATATTACACAGTTAAAATAAAACTACATGTGGAAACACACATTTTGTAATGGGGAATCTACAAATATAGAAGAGAGCAATTCATGGACAGCCAGCAGTCCCACCACACACACACAAACTACCACTCACTAACATACACTGACACTAACACACTTATAAACAGACACACACTAACACACTTACTAACAGACACACAATAACACTCACTAACAGACACACACTAACACTCACTAACAGATCCCCACTAACACACTCACTAACATACACAAACTAACACTCACTAACACACTCACTAATAGACACACACTAACACAGTCACTAAGAGACACACACACACTCACACACACTAACACACACTAACAGACACACACACTAACACACTCACTAACAGACACACACACTAACATTCACTAACAGACACACAATAACAGACACACACTAACACACACAATTATGGCCCCTCTGAGGCTGGCATCTGTTATGTTTGTGCGCAGGTGGTTAGGGAGCACTCTGCCCTGAGCTCTCTCCTGCTGAGCTATCTGAGCCCCGCAGTAATGCTGGAGCCAGAATATGATGTCACTCTGGCCCCGGCATCACTAAAAGGCACGCAAGGTATCTGAGCAGGAAGATCAGAGCTCCCCCGCCGCCCGCCTCCATCCTTAGCCCACACGCCAGCCGCTCAGCCCAGTGTGTGCCTGTTAGTGAGTATTAGTGTGTGTTTGTTAGTGAGTGTGTTATTGTGTGTGTTAGTGGGGGTCTGTTAGTGAGTGTTAGTGTGTGTCTTTTAGTGAGTGTGTTAGTGTGTGTCTGTTAGTGAGTTATTGTGTGTCTGTTAGAGAGTGTGTTAGTGTGTGTCTGTTAGTGAGTGTTAGTGTGTGTCTGTTAGTGTGTGTCTGTTAGCGAGTATTTGTGTGTGTCTGTTAGTGAATGTGTTAGTGGGGATCTGTTAGTGAGTGTTAGTGTGTTTAAGTTAGTGAGTGTGTTAGTTTGTGTCTGTTAGTGAGTGTTTGTGTGTGTCTGTTAGTGAGTGTTGGTGTGTTAGTGTGTGTGTGTCTGTTAGTGAGTGTTAGTAAGAGTGTTATTGAGAGTGTGTGTGTGTCTGTTAGTGAGAGTGTGTGTTAGTGAGTGTGTGTCTGTCACTGAGAGTGTATGTGTTAGTGAGAGTGTATGTGTTAGTGAGTGTGTATGTGTGCTTGACAGTGAGAGTGTATATGTGTTTGTCAGTGAGTGTGTGTGTCTGTCAGTGCATGTGTATCTGTCACTGAGAGTGTGTTTCTGTTTGTGTGTGTATGTGAGTGTCAGTATATGTATGTTTCAGCGTGTGTCAGTGTGTATATCCATGTCTATCAGTGGGTGTATGCGTGTCTGTCACTGAGAGTGTGTGTCTGTCAGCTAGTGTATTTGTGTCTGTCAGTGAATGTGTATTTGTCAGTGAGTATCTGTCAGTGAGCATATGTGTGTGTCTGTGTATATCAATCAAATAAGGTGGGAGTGAAGAATTGCTGGAGGAGAGAGTAAAGCACTGCTGGAGCTGAGAGCAAGAGACAGGTATGTAAGGTAGAGGTTACTCTGGGAGGCCATAAGCTGGGTTTTAAGGCACTTCTTAAAGGATTGAAGACTAGGGGAGAGTCTGATGGCGGTAGGCAGGTTATTCCCTAGGAAGGTAGCCACCCGTGAGAAGTCCTGCAAGCGCGAGTTGGCCGTACGGATGCGAGCAGCAGTCAGGAGGTGGTCACAGGCAGAGCGGAGGGAACGAGGAGGGGCATACCTATGGATCTGTGAAGAGATATTATGGACCAAATGGTACATTTTGCCAATATCCAGTCTTTTCATTCTAGTCACTATGACAGCATGGAATGTCCTGTTTATTTAGCATTGGTACCTCTATACAGTTCCACTGTAGTTAATTGATTGGTTCATTCCAAATAGGAATAGGTTCCATAAAAACTTTTATAATTAAGTTGTTATGGTTGGAGGAGGTCCCAGGGCACAATCTAACCTGAAGGGGTTAAATTGCTAATTAATAAAATATCCCTATAGTCTGCCAGCCAGCGCCCGATCAGTCTGCACCTGCTCAATATTTGAGGCTTCAATCAAAAAGCCTCGGACCTTGTGCAACTGAGAGTAACAACTGATATGTACCTTTTTCATGCCTAGGGCAGCACAAAACCAGAATACACCACTGTCTAGGCGACTTATGAATGTAAATAGTTGTTTCACTGGTTCCCTCAATTGGACTATGTAGGAAATATGAATCAGTGTATCCCTTCAAATACATGCTGAGAAGGTCATATGAGGAAAAATATAAGCAGAATCTGCCTAATGATTTTTTTTTTCACCTGGCAGCTGTTTGCCAAAATTTTTTATTGATAGCTTAGCTGGCATGGGTTGTAATATTCCCCAAAATTAATAAAATGCTTGAACCTGAGCACTAACAGTCATTTTTATGCAACCTCTACCTGTATAAGTCTGTTCTTATTGTTTTGTCTTTTTCCCAATTGTACAGTGCTATGGAATATGTTGGCACTTTATAAATGCCAGTAATAATAATAATGTAATAAAAATATTACTTTATTAAAATGCCATTACTTTGTCTTTCTCAGCCAACATCAAAGGGTTCCTCCAAGTACCATGACCAGGTCAGCGATTTGAAGTGGTTATGGTGACTGTATGTTCAGCATTTGGCTATAATGCTCATAAGGAGATTAACCCAATTGTTGCTGGACGTGTAACTCCATCTCTGGCAGCGTCATTGGGACACCATTAGCCAGCCTGGTACAGTAGAACTAGCTAATGCCAGTTCTGTTCATATTGCACATCTGACATCAGTACGCACAGCAGGCTGGAGACATGCATCCAATGGCAGCATGGCCTCCCCTCTGTGACACCCTTCTCCTCAGCACATCCTCAGCAAGGGCTGAGGAAATAACTTACCTCTGGAACAGAGGTAAGTTTTAGCTTTCATTTTTGTTTAGTTTTTTTTTAAAGATGGGAGGGGGTAGGATGGTAAGGATTGCTCTAACCAAAAATAGTGTTTTGTCAAACACTATTTTTGGTTGGATTATCCCTTTAAACAATCTAATTTGTGTTATAATTCATGTTGGCTGTGATACAGTTGTATTAGGCCACTTCGAAGAATTGTGGCATTTATCAGCCGAAGTGTGAGAAAGATCATTTAACTAGAACTAATTATCTGTAGTTACATTTCATTACTTTTTATTGAAACACAAAACCAAGGTGAGTATACAGCAAGGAATATGTGAGAGAATTGCAAATATATAATGGACAGCCCAACGCATTTCTCTATATGTGCTGTTCAAAAGTAACTGAAGTAAAATGCTGTGAAATTCTTATGTTCGTGGTGTGTGATAATGAAGAAATAATGTGATTTCAAGCAGAGATTTTTAAAATAAATTATCTAATACTATCTTATAGAATATAGGTTTCCTTTAAGAGTTTAAGGCTGCATTTTGCTGCCTATTCTAAATGCATTGCCCACCTTAAATATGTGGTGCAATTTGGGCACCAGTTGTAGAGAAGGATACTATAGAACTAAAAAAAGTTTAAACATTTGTAGAGCTTGGTTGGCAAACAGAACTTGTCAAGAAAGGGTAGAAAAACTGCAATTATTTTTTTTTTGGGAAAAAAGGCATCTCACATGGGATATGATAACATTATACAACAATATACAGTGTCGGTACGAACCACTATGTGCTAACCTGTTTATTAGCAGGAATATACAACAGACAAGAGGTCATACATTGAGACTGGAAGAAAGCTGTTCTTTATAGTGAGAACAATAACGATATGGATTTTTTTTTTTTTGTCCAAAGTCGTCGTATCAGATTCAGCAGGTATTTAAAGAAAAGTTTAGATTCATTATTTTTGGAAGAGCAGTACATTAAAGTATGGAACAGGTTGTAGATCTGAGGAGAAATCTGATTGCCTTTATGGAGTCATTATGAAGTCCTTTTTTTGGCATAATTGGCCATCACATCAAATAGTTATTTTTTTTGCCTTCTTTTGGATCATCAGAATAAAATTTGGAGTTTTAAAACTTGAACTTGATGGACTTGAGTCTTTTGTTAACCCTTGATTACTGTAAACTATGTCCTTAAAGACCCAATTCATAACCCTTTAAAGGTCACAATTAGGTTTGTGCTATTAAGTATCCACCTTATTTTGCATGTAAGGCTTTATAAATCCCTGTACTTGTTAACTGGGTGGGACATTCCCCTTTGATAATGGATATATTTCAAGGCTGGTTTGTGATGATGGAATTATTCTCACAATGCTTTTTAATGGGTTAAAGTTGTGGAAAAAAACGTGATGATAAAGAAAGTCTCTCACAGTTGTTTCCTTGGTGATTTAAAACTGTGTTTATAGTGATCACTTATAACTGTGTTTCTATTTTTAAGGTTCAGCTATACCTGTTGGCATTGACGTGCAGATAGAGAGTATTGACAGCATCTCAGAGGTTGACATGGTAAGTTTGATTGTGTGATAATTACATTAATCCTTTAACAAACTATTGGGAAATACATGCAATGATTAAGAATGCCTCGCTGCATGTAACTAACTAAAACCTTCGTCTACACAACAATTGTTTTTCAAAGTTTTTCTTCCTGAAACTATTTTGATGATTATTAAAGACCCCATTAAAGTGAACGAAAATATAATTTTAGAATTTCAGAATGACTGTATCACATGGGAATTTTGAAACGAAGTTCTGTTGACTATAACGTGTTTAATTGCATAATGCTTTCACATATTTTTTGTTATCAGTCGCAGTTTTATGTGGAAGGAGGCAAGCATATCTATGTCTCAATGACAAGTCAATCATTTGCCACAATTTTCTGTCCTGGAAGCAAATTCTTATGGAACAGACAATTCTTTTTAATGTAATGTGACTCAAAACAAGATGTGCCATTCGCAAATGTAACAACGGCATCTCCACAGATGTTCCAATTGTAGTAGGTGTGCTGAACCGCAGTTCCATGTTCTCTCATGTTTTTGTCATGTGTGCAGCATAGCCAACAGGTATTGAAGGGTGGACATTGCCATTTTCTAACAAGGCAGCCTTGAGGCTTAGAAATTATAAACCAATAAAGATACGTCATTCTGTGGGTTATGCTCACAACCCAATACTTTGAGAAGTCCTTCAATGTCAGTACAGAAAACAAGGTTGTAAACCTGTGCAAAGACAGTTGTTAAATAATTGTGGTGGCTTCACATGGCAGATATTTTCATACTCGGTGACAGCAAACACAACTTGATTGAACACAGTACTTCTGCTGTTGACAAACCTAAAGCACCCCTACATTACAAAAGCTATTATACCTTTTGTTTGTTGGATCATTAATAATTATTATACTTCTTCTATCAATGTTTATGTGACATTACGATGATTATTGTATCTGTTGTTCCCTCCAAGGATTTCACGATGACATTATACCTCAGGCATTACTGGAAGGACGAGAGGCTCTCATTCCAAAGTAATAACAACAGAAGTATGACATTTGATGGACGACTAATAAAAAAGATCTGGGTTCCGGATGTGTTCTTTGTACATTCAAAGAGATCATTCATACACGATACCACTATGGAAAACATCATGCTGCGAGTGTACCCAGATGGTAATGTCTTATTCAGTCTCAGGTAAGAATTATAGTGTTTTATTTTACATCTTACACCTGTTAAACAGACAAGTGTCTTAGAAATCAATCACTTCCTTCTTACTGGATCTTCCACATGTATTGTTTCAGTATATTGATTCTCCCCATTCAAAGACGCTGGCAAGTAGTTTTTCAGAAGACTGCAGAGTTTTTCAGGGAGTTTTGATGCATTAACCAGCAAGTGAGCCATGATATACATTTTATCAAACTCAGTTGCTAGATCACCAATAATTATCTGTGAAATTATTACTATCATTCCTGTATTTATAAAGCGTAAATATATTATGCTGTGCAGTATCCAATACATAATGTTCAGTACAGAATACAAGAACAAAGGGTGGTAATGGCCTCACTCACCATGTGCCATTAACTCACATTCTAAAGGGAGTGGGATATAATTACACAGTACAGACACAGTACAGAGTATCCAGATAGAAGATTGATTGCTAAAGTCTGCAATGTAAATACAATAAAAATGACATGCAATCATGGTAATTGTAGAGAACAACACCTGAGATCAGTGGTGGCATTAAAGACAATGGCAGAGTCACACAGGGTATGTATAAAAAAGAACAAGGTGGAAGGAATGTAGATTTAAAGGTTATCAAAGTGGAAGAGTTACACAATGCTGAAGTGGTAGTGGGGAGCTTTTGGGGGAGAAGATACAGATGTAGAGCTTTTTACATTCACTTAACCAGAATTGCCTAGCTAGTTTACTGTTGTTCATAGTTAACTTAAAATGTGCATTGCTACTTGCTGTAAATCCTATTGTGGGAAGCTTGTCTGTACTAACTCGCACACCAAAAGACAAAAAACAACAACAATACAAAAGACAGAAAATAATTATATATAAAGTTGCACAACTTTATATTTAAAAAAAATTCTGTCTGTTATTTATGAGTTGTCAAGCACTGTTACGTTTATTTTAGATGTCAGCGTTATTTATTTATAAAACTACATTTAATTAAAATGCTGACTTTCTAATTTGTTAAAATTTAGAATTTTTTTCTGTAGAGATAAAACTATTACAAGAGAACTCTGTTCCACTGTGGTTCAACTGAATCAGGTTTCATTATTCTAATGAATAACATGCTTCCCAACATGCCAGACAGACAGAGATACAGACTCACAAAGACATTCCGACACACAAGATATGAGATCTCTGTCTATCCCTTTCTGAAAACCCAATGTGATATAATGGAGTGCATAACTCCAACAACGATATTGAGATTTTTTTAGAATTAGTATTGGGGACTTAATTTACGGACATGCGCACTATATTGTAACTTATCTGCATCCTGGAAGAGATACTCTGCCTGGAATTTGAGTGAGAACAAAGATGTGTCAGTGTGGGAAGAGCCATGAACATGGAAAATGCTGCTTGATGTTATCAATTGTGTTTTTATTGCAAATGTTGTGATTGGATATTAGACATACAGTTTGTTTATAGATGTGTTACCTGTGGGTTTTATTTATCATCAACTGAAGAAGCCATACTATTTCCGATAAATTGCATTTTAATGAATATTTATTGTACTTAACTTGTTTTTATTTATTTTATTAAATAATTATAATATCCTTTTGGAAAAAATAATTATCTGTAAATTTCATTGTGACTTGCTGAAATCGAGCCTGAAAAATAAAAACTCTTTATATGCTTAAAAAAAACATACCTTTTTATGAATGGGGAGCAACTGGCTGGCTTGGATCATCAGGAGACCTCTCTTAACCATTCAGTGGCACCAGTGATGTATATAGTATCTGTGCTGCCCTAGGCATGACGGAACTCTGGCACCCCCTAATTTACATTTGTCCCACCCCTTCCTGTCAATGCCACACCTCTTTCTGTTAAACGACTAACACACACTTTGACTGACAGACACACTCTCAGATACACTGACATACACACACTGATTTGACAAAAACAATCACTGACTCACTGACATACACAGACAATGACGCAGACACACACACTGACAAGCATACACAATCACACACATTCACTCAGACACACAGTCGCCCTCACAGACGCAATCGTTTAGAAACAAACACATATTCACTGACAGACACACTCTCACTCACTGACAGACAGCCACACAGTGACAGACACACTGACAGACATCCACACACGATCACTCAGATACACACTGACAGACATGCACACACAATCACTCACATACGCACTGACAGACATACACACACTGACAGCCAGACATACACACACTGACAGACATACATACACAATCACTCATATACACACTGACAGACATACACGCACTGACAGCCAGACATACACACTGACAGACATACACACACTGACAGCCAGACATACACACTGACATACACACGCTGACAGCCAGACACACACAATCACTAAGATACACACGGACAGACATACATACACACTGACAGACATACATACACACTGACAGATATATACACACTGACAGCCAGACATACACACTGACAGCCAGACACACACAATCACTCAGACATACACACACTGACAGTCCCTCCCCAAGCATTAACCGATTACTTTTTCTTTTTTAGTTTAAATCCACCCAGCCTCCCTACCTTTGGGAGTGCTGGGTGGATTTTTTTTTACCTGGGGTCCCTTCAGACAGGAAGGGAGGCAGGCTGGCGGCTAACTAAGAATCCATGTGGGCGGGCGGCGCTGGCGAGGGAGCACTGATTAGTGATGTCACTGATTATTTGCCGCGAAGCAAACAAGGCATTTGCCTTGGGCGGCACTTTCCAGGGGGCAGCAAAAAAACTCTGCAGCCAAATGCCCAGGCAAATGTCATGAAAGCTGAGCAACAGGTGGGCCGTAGAGTGATGCCGGTAGCTGGAATATGACATCATGCCTGCCTGGACCTTAACTGGCCACCCGCCTGCCTGCACGCCAGCCTTCCACAACAGCCTGGCCAGCAGCCCCACTGGACCCCATGTAAAAAAATCAACCCAGCTCTCCCAAAGGTAGGGAGACTGGGTCTATTTAAATTAAAATAAAAATATCTGTGAGTGTTGGGGAGAAGGAATGTGTGTGTGTATGTCTGTCAGTGTGTGTGTCTGTCAGTGTGCATGTCTGTCATTGTGTGTCTGTCTGTGTGTGTATGTCTGTCAGTATGTGTGTCTGTCAGTGTGTCTGTGTGTATATCTCAGTGTGTGTCTGTGAGTGTCAGTGAATGTGTGTATGCCTGTCAGTATGTCTGTGAGTGAGTGTGTGTGTGTCTGTGAATGAGTGTGTGTCTGTGAGTGTTTGTGTGTCTGTGAGTTTGTGTCTGTCAGTGAATGTGTGTTTGTATCTGAGTGATTGTGTGTGTCTGTCAGTGTGAGTCTGTGAATGTGTGTGTATGTGTGTGTCTGTAAGTGTGTGAGTGTATGTCTGTCACTGTGTGTCTGTGAGTGAGTGAGTGTGTGTATGCAGGGGCGTATTAGCCGCGAGACAAACAAGGCATTTGCCTTGGGCGGCATTTTTCAGGGGGCGGCAAAAAACGCCGCCCCCAAATGCCCAGGGCAAATGCCTTGTTAGCCTTGCAGCTAACAGACATACCGAGCGGGCGGGCGGCTGGCGAGGGAGCTCTTCCTCTGAGCTGTCCGCTCAGCTCTCTCGTGCGCCGCAGAGTGAGGCTGGGAGCCGGAATATGACGTCATATTCCGGCTCCCAGCCTCACTGTGCGGCGCGCGAGGGAGCTGAGCAGAGTGCTCAGAGGAAGAGCTCCCTCGCCGGCCGCCCGCCCAGCCCAGCCCAGCGCCGCCCAGCCCGACAGGCAGCCACTGGACCACCAGGGTCAGACACACACAGAGAGAGACCCCCCCCCCAGCACTCCCAAAGGTAAGGAGGTTGGGGGGGTTTAAATAAAAAAAAAGTTAATGTGAGTGATTGTGTGTGTGTCTGACTCTGTGTGTGTGTGTTTGTGTCTGACTGTGTGTGTGTTTGTATCTGACTGTGTGTGTGTGTTTGTGTCTGACTGTGTGTGTGTGTGTGTGTTTGTGTCTGACTGTGTGTGTGTGTTTGTGTCTGACTGTGTGTGTGTCTGTGTATGTGTCTGACTATGTGTTTGTGTTTGTGTCTGACTGTGTGTGTGTTTGTGTCTGACTGTGTGTGTGTTTGTGTCTGACTGTGTGGGCTGTGTGTTTGTGGGCTGTGTGTGTTTGTGTCGGCTGTGTTTATGTTGTGTGTTTGTGTCTGACTGTGTGTGTGTGTTTGTGTTCCTGTGTTTGTGTCTGACTGTCTGTGTATGTCTGACCTGTGTGTTTGTTTGTGACTGTGTGTTTGTGTCTGACTGTGTTTGTGTCTGTGTGTGTTTGTGTCTGACTGTGTGTGTGTGTGACTGACTGTGTGTTTGTGTCTGTGTGTGTGTGTGTTTGACTGTGTGTGTGTTTGTGTCTGACTGTGTGTGTCTGTGTGTGTGTTTGTGTCTGACTGTGTCTGTGTGTGTGTGACTGTGTGTGTATTTGTGTCTGACTGTGTGTGTTTGTGTGTGTCTGTGTGTTTGTGTCTGACTGACTGTGTGTGTTTGTGTGTGTCTGTGTGTTTGTGTCTGACTGACTGTGTGTGTTTTGTGTCTGACTGTGTGTGTGTCTGACTGTGTGTGTTTCTGTGTGACTGTGTGTGTGTGTGTTTGTGTTTGTGTCTGACTGTGTGTTTGTCTGTGTCTGACTGTGTGTTTGTGTGTGTGTGTCTGTGTCTGACTGTGTGTTTGTGTGTGACTGCCCGACCGTGTGCTCGTGCGTCTGTGTCTGACTGCATGTGCGTTGCGTGACCGTGCGTTTGTGCGACTGTGTTTGTGTGTGTCTGGCTGTGTGTGTGTCTGTGTGTGTGTGTCTGACTGTGTCTGTGTGTGTGTGTCTGACTGTGTCTGTGTGTGTTTGTGTCTGACTGTGTCTGACTGTGTGTGTTTTGTGTCTGTGTGTGTTTTGTGTTTTGTGTCTGTGTGTGTGTGTCTGACTGTGTGTGTGTCTGACTGTGTGTGTGTCTGACTGTGTGTGTGTTTGTGTCTGACTGTGTGTGTGTTTGTGTCTGACTGTGTGTGTGTTTGTGTCTGTCTGTGTGTGTGTTTGTGTCTGACTGTGTGTTTGTGTGTGTCTGACTGTGTGTGTTTTTGTGTCTGTGTTTGTGTGTGTGTCTGACTGTGTGTGTGTGTCTGACTGTGTGTGTGTGTGTGTGTGTGTGTGTGTGTGTGTCTGACTGTTTGTGTGTGTGTGTGTGTGTATTTAGAAGGTGGGGCGGGGGGGGGAAGGATTGGGTGGGGGTGGGGCAGCACAAAACCAGGATACACCACTGGACACAATAAAAGAGTTTGAAGAGAGAGCGTTTCACACGAGCAGTGTAATAACAGTGAAGCATGTTGAGAAGTATGTGGAATAGAATGGAATGCAGAGTGTGTAATCAAACACGACGGAAAGGAGTTAGGTGGACATTATGAGACTTCATGAAATATATTGGTATAGTGCGAGGTGTTGACCTAGAGAGTGGTGGGTGAGGTTAGGCAAGACAGGATTCATGGAGAAGAAGGGATATTGAGTTGTTTGGTTTTGCGATTCTGGCAAACCCGCTCACTTCACCTGAAGTTTTTAATGTGCTCTTCTACTTGGTTGAGCCCCACGCAGTAAGAAAGAGCCATGTTATATGATCCTGCCTGGACAGACGAGCCCCAGTTTGCTTCTACAAAGAAAAGTAGAAATATGTTAAGGCATGTATTTATAGATAAGTTATGGGGACATATACTAGAACTACTATATTTACACCAGACAGCAATCAGAATAGCTTAGAACTCTTGTGGATAAGCAGGACAGCAATCAAGGTAAATTAAAATTCTTGTGAACAAGCAGAGGATACAGGACGTACCTGGCTTTTTGTACAGCACATATCCAAGCAGGAAAATTACAATACCGATGGCAATCAGGGCTGACTCCCAGGCAAGGAGGAACATGATGATGACAGACACTACTGACCCAAAAAGTGATGCCCATTTACTGTAGTATTTAAATGAAGGTCTCCATCCTAAGGGGACAAGGAACAGTATTAATACAGCCATACCATTTACCAAATATTGTGGTATCTTTACTCTCATTAAACCATCCCATACTTCTCAACTGTCCCATTTTGGGTTGGACAAACCATAATTCTGGGTCCCCATAAAGCGCAGCACGAGAGCATCATTAAGTGCTTGCCCGACATAATTCATACACACAGGGAATTTAGCTCATGTGGGAGCACATGGGCTGTCGTGAGTGGAGGTTGGCAGAACAGCAGCCAGTCAGTCTGGTCTGGATTCATACTGGGCTCAGCAACCCCACTTTTTGGATTATGGCGCTAATGGCATCACTGGCACACAGTTAATTTTACTTCTGCCAAAACAACCAGATTTTTTTATCTGAGGTATTTTGGCAAACAAAATATGATGATTACCATCAGGTAGAAATTCAGTGTCTTTCAAATTTTAGGAAAATGTGTTTACAAAATTTTCAGTTTTGTTATTTTGGCCTGAAATTTAAGATTATGCCAACTTTAGTGTATCTATAATCTTCATTTTAATAATGAAAGGAAGTGAGTATTTTCCTTATCTTCCTGTATGGACTAAAATGTATGAAACAAGTAACCAATCGAGAACAAGGAAAATTTATATAAGGATAAGATAAATTAAGCACCTCCTCTTTCTTGCTGTGAAAAGATGCATAACTAATAAGGCAATATGACAGATAAATGTCAAAAGTCTGGAAATCCAATTTAGAACCAAGGTAATCAGGCAAAGGTATTGTAGATCAAGGACCAAAAAGAATGTCCACTGACTCAAACTGAAAGGGAAAGAAAACGTGAAAGAACACTGAAATTGTGCAATGTCAGGATAGTAACAACATATGAACAGGGCATATCCATTCAATATGTCAACTAAATTTAATATATATAAACTAAAACAGAATAAGTTACCAAAAGTGCAAACAAGTTAATACATACATCATGAAACAAATGCGTATAAATCCAAGAATAGCCAAAATAAGAGTGGGCATGGGAGGAAAAATATATGCCTCCAGTCATTAATAAAATTAAGATTGTAAGTACAATAAATCTAGCATAATCTTCAATTTTATTACATGACAGGATACTCATATTATGCCATTTTACACTATGACAAGAGAGAAAAAGCAGCGTGAGATGAAGGGCAGAAAAAAAAGGTCAGAAAGGCATCCTCCTGTGACCAATCAACCA
Source organism: Pelobates cultripes (assembly GCA_933207985.1). Taxonomy (NCBI): domain Eukaryota; kingdom Metazoa; phylum Chordata; class Amphibia; order Anura; family Pelobatidae; genus Pelobates; species Pelobates cultripes. The sequence goes on along the minus strand of OW240923.1, from coordinate 32,223,766 downwards.
TGGCATGTTGGATAGACACACACTGGACGAAAATGCTGAAGACATGGCCGTACCAAAAACTGACAGTGCCCCGAATTTTGACTACCCGACGAAACAAAGCCAAACATAAAAGAAGTGTGAACTTTGCCAACAACTGACAAAGAAAGATCTTCATTATCGGGCCAATCCTGTAAAAAACACAAAACGAGAGCTACATCCCATAAGAGAGAATTTAGAACCAGGAGGGCATTGAAGATGGATAACCCGCATAAGGCGGCAAATGAGAGGGCCCTGGCCAACGAACAGAAACATAAGCTGTGGAGATATCCAAGTACATAATGTTACTAGAACAGTATGAACGACTCGGAGAAAAAAAAAATAGAGATGAAAGAAAATTCTGAATAGTATAGAAGGGGTATTAAAAGTATTGCAGTCCCTTTCCAGACTCCAGCGATACCAGGACACCCATGCAGATAGGTAACATTTCCTAGTTCCTGGAGCCCACAAGTCCCATAACAGGTCTTTTGGCTGTTGCAACAGCTCCTCAGAAAACATCCAGGCAACTAGGAGTAGATGGCCCTCCACAACTAATGGATGAAAAGATCTATGAAAGGAAAGCAGGTGCATATATGACAGTTCCAGTAGATATGGGAACCATGGCTGGCTCTGCCAGAATGGGGTGATCAACAGAAGCGATACTCCCTGTACATGCAGTTGAAAAATCACCCTCACTTGCACTGCAAATGAGGGAAATGTATATGATCCTTGAGGAGGCCACGTTCGAAGGAACGCAGTCACAATCTTGCAATCCAGATCTGGAAGCCAACTTTAAAATTTCTACACCTGGAAAATCTATTGAGAAAGACCTCTGGAGATCAGAGAGCCGGACGAAGATCTGAACATTGAGCTTCCCGTCGCTGGAATCTCTCCAATGTCTGGGTAACCAATCCGAGGTAAAGTTTGTCTCTCCTGGTATTGCACGCATAGCGCGATGTTGCAGAAAAGATAAAACACGTAGATGTCCTTAGGAATGTCTTAAAGAAGCCAGTATTAAGCTCCGTCTAGTCGGTTATTCTACCACACCACTGAGATATCCATCCGGAGCAGAATACAACAATTCGAACAGTCTCTCGCAAAACTGAGGATGGCAAATGAACCCGCTAGAAGTTCTACACAGTTGATATGGAGTGTAGATACGGCTGTGAACCATACACTCCTAGTGAAGAATTCTGTGCAGGTTGTGTCCCACTCACAGAGACTGGTGTCAAACTCTAGAAGAAAGTCCAGACTCGATCTGAAGAGGGCCTGACTATTCTAGGCCTGTGTGTGCAACAGCCGCCCTTGTAACTCGTGCTGCACCTCCTCCATCAGCAGGATAACTAGTGCGCACAATTGAGATTGCTGTAGGAATCTGGCTTTCAACCAGTGCATCTTCCTCTAATGGAGTGGCCAGAGTAAAATGGCACAGAGGTATAAGCTCTCAATAAATTTCCCTGTTAATCAAGGCCACTTTTGAGGATGGGAGCCGGATCATGCACAAAGCAGAGTCAATCTTGAAACCTAGAAATAGAAACTTCTGAGTTGGCACCAGTGTGGACTTGGGACAATTCACAACAAAACCAAGAGATTCAAAACAAAATGTACCATGAAGAGAGTTCATCATTGTAACCTTGATGCTTCAGAGCAGAAAATGAAAATATAGTCCAAACAATACAACGAAAGCCATAACTTGGATCACGGCACATATGCCTTGAGGAATTTGGTAACACACCATGGCAGAGCCTGAAAGGGAGTTAGGTTAACTGCCAGGGAAGAACACGTCAGTGAAAACGCAGATAACGCTTACTTGCTAGATGGATGGGCACTGACATATAGGCATCCTTGAAAATGAGAATCAGGTGCATAAACCAGAGAACGTCCCAGAATAATTGAATACCTTACATTTTGAAGTATGCCACTTAAGTGTTGATATCCCACAGATTAATTACTGGACGGAAATCTTGTCTTTTTTGTTACGGGGAAAATATTGCTGAAGAATCCTCCACAATCGTGTGTTGGTTGAATAACACCTTTCTCCTGAGGTCCTGAATCTCTACGTCGATGAGATGAGCATCGTCCCTTGACCAACGAATGGGTCGAGCTGGGGGCCTCTGTACCGGGGTATGTGTAATCTCCATCTCGTACCCACAGACAGTGCTTAGGATCCAGGTGTACGACAACAGTTCTTCCCACTTCTGGAAAAATCATCCACCCTATCCAACAGGGACATCTTAACAGCACTACAGACCCTCAGGAAAAACAATGCACTGGGGCCACGCTTACACTATGTGGCGAAACCAACCTCGCCACTGTGAACTGGAGAAGCCTGGTTGCTCGCCTGCTCCCTTTGGACTATGGCCCGGCAGGTTAAACCGTTTATTTCCCCTGCAGAAAGGCTTATTTGTGTGATCTGAGTGCCATTCATCTAATAATGTGCACTCAGATCCCAGCTATCTGGGGATATGTGAAATGTCTGTGTGTTATGTGTAAATGTGACTTTATGTATTTTAAAGTGTTTTGTGTCTTTTTGCAACCATGTGCTTAATGGAGTCTTGTGTCTATCCTGGGAGATAATTGAATTACTTATCTCCAGGATAGAAGACTCTGAAACTGGTTTGGGCCAGAAAGCCATGCTTCATTTAGTCACAAAGGACTTTTTACTAACTTTTGAACCCCTTGTCTGATTTGTGCCATTTTTGAATATGTTGTTCCCCTGAATGGATTGATTGTGAATATGTAATTTTATGTGAATGTGATGTATGGTTTTGGAGTTATGAAAGTTGGGTAGAAAGTATGTTTTAACTGTATGTATAATTGAGTTTCCTCTCAGGATAAGGGGAGGGAATATGTGGGATGTAACTGTGATGTGATTGGTTGTTTTGTAACGCCCTGTGGGCTGTACTATGTTTGTGGATTGGGAATAAAAGAGACTGTATGTGACAGTACAGGGAGTTCCTGTTTTAACCCTCAAAGTGAAGTGTCGTCTCATTATTGGGGGAAGGATTTATTGTATGCTGTTCCAGTTTGACTGCTAGGAGAGTAAACCTATTCGCATGGTTCCTATTCAACTGTCTACAGCATTCATATGCTTGAGAGATTATATGCTTCTTGGTTCAGTGATTGTGGTGTCTGCTGCAGTGCTTGGAGTCCTCAGGAAGCGCTAGGAGCATCTTTCAACGGAGGTACCCAGTCGGGGTGCCAGGTCGATCCGTTACATTGGTGGCAGCGGTGGGATGGCGTCCTAGTGCGAGGTAAAGCAGCTCTGAGACACAGTTCGTGGATTTACAAATTGAGGGCAACGCTAGTACCCGTACAGCGACCCTATCTACAAAAGAACTAACTTCAGCAGAGCAAGCATGGCGTATGACTACACTCAGGAGGAGTTTGACAGAGAGGTTAATGAGGTGCTGTCTACCTTTGGACCCAACCCCCCAGAGAGAGCCGTGCAGCTCGCCAGGAAACTAGTAGGAGAATACCTGCAATCTCTAGTAGATTTGGCCAAAAAGGAGTCCCAGGGAGCCAAAGGTGTCGTCCTTCCTCCCCAGCAGCAGTGTGTACCCCAGGGAGCAGAAGGTGTTGTCCTTCCTCCCCAGCGGCAGTGTGAGTCCCAGGGAGCCAAAGGTGTCGTCCTTCCTCCCCAGCGGCAGTGTGTACCCCAGGGAGCAGAAGGTGTTGTCCTTCCTCCCCAGCGGCAGTGTGTGTCCCAGGGAGCCAAAGGTGTCATCCTTCCTCCCCAGCGGCAGTGTGTGTCCCAGGGAGCTGAAGGTGCCGTCCTTCCTCCCCAGCGGCAGTGTGTATCCCAGGGAGCTGAAGGTGTCGTCCTTCCTCCCCAGCGGCAGTGTGTGTCCCAGGGAGCCAAAGGTGCCGTCCTTCCTCCCCAGCGGCAGTGTGTATCCCAGGGAGCTGAAGGTGTCGTCCTTCCTCCCCAGCAGCAGTGTGTATCCCAGGGAGCTGAAGGTGCCGTCCTTCCTCCCCAGCGGCAGTGTGTATCCCAGGGAGCTGAAGGTGCCGTCCTTCCTCCCCAGCGGCAGTGTGTACCCCAGGGAGCTGAAGGTGCCGTCCTTCCTCCCCAGCGGCAGTGTGAGTCCCAGGGAGCCAAAGGTGTCGTCCTTCTTCCCCAGCGGCAGTGTGTACCCCAGGGAGCTGAAGGTGTCGTCCTTCCTCCCCAGCGGCAGTATGTATCCCAGGGAGCTGAAGGTGCCGTACTTCCTCCCCAGCGGCAGTGTGTCCTGCAGGAAGCGGAGACACTCGGTCTCGCTCCCCAGCAGTAGGACAATATATTAAAAAGGGGAGACAGTTGGTCCCCCTCTCCAACAGCAGAGAGTGTTCCAGGGAGAGGAACCAGTTATCACCTCTCCCCAGCAACAGGACAAATTATTGAAAGGGGAGACAGTCGGTCTCCCCCTTCAACAGCAGAGAGAGTGTCAGGGAGAGGAGCTTGTTATCCCCTCTCCCCAGCGGCTGAAAGTATGTATGGGAGAGGAGCTTGTTACACCCTCTCCCCAGCAGCAGCTTAGCCCACCAAGGGGAGACAGTAATCTCCACAACAGTGCAGATGGGACAGTGGTCTCTGCACATGCACCACCGGGGGTAGGGACAGGCGGTCCTGTCCCCCAGCAGCAGGACTGTTTAGGCAAAGGGGAGACAGTCTGTCTCCCCCTCCAGCAACCAGGCTCCAACCAGACTACTCCCGTGGTAGTGCTGCACCAGGGCATAGTACCGCTGGTCTCTGCCCACTCAGCAACCCACCAAGGCAGCCTAACAGTTGCCCACACAGTCGTGGTGAGGCACCTGGACATGGACAAAGTTCTCCTCTACCCAGGTGTAGTAACCAGTTATTGTGGGTAGGCTGTACTGCTGTTTCTGTTTTGTGGGTGGGTTGCTGGACTAACCAGGGCACTGACCGGCAGGAGGTCAGATACCCTGTTAGTCTAGTTGGTAAAGGGGAGAAGTGTGGCGAAACCAACCTCGCCACTGTGAACTGGAGAAGCCTGGTTGCTCGCCTGCTCCCTTTGGACTATGGCCCGGCAGGTTAAACCGTTTATTTCCCCTGCAGAAAGGCTTATTTGTGTGATCTGAGTGCAATTTATCTAATAATGTGCACTCAGATCCCAGCTATCTGGGGATATGTGAAATGTCTGTGTGTTATGTGTAAATGTGACTTTATGTATTTTAAAGTGTTTTGTGTCTTTTTGCAACCATGTGCTTAATGGGGTCTTGTGTCTATCCTGGGAGATAATTGAATTACTCTCCAGGATAGAAGACTCTGAAACTGGTTTGGGCCAGAAAGCCATGCTTCATTTAGTCACAAAGGACTTTTTACTAACTTTTGAACCCCTTGTCTGATTTGTGCCATTTTTGAATATGTTGTTCCCCTGAATGGATTGATTGTGAATATGTAATTTTTATGTGAATGTGATGTATAGTTTTAAAGTTATGAAAGTTGGGTAGAAAGTATGTTTTAACTGTATGTGTAATTGAGTTTCCTCTCAGGATAAGGGGAGGGAATATGTGGGATGTAACTGTTATGTGATTGGTTGTTTTGTAACGCCCTGTGGGCTGTACTATGTTTGTGGATTGGGAATAAAAGAGACTGTATGTGACAGTACAGAGAGTTCCTGTTTAACCCTCAAAGTGAAGTGTCGTCTCATTATTGGGGGAAGGATTTATTGTATGCTGTTCCAGTTTGACTGCTAGGAGAGTAAACCTATTCGTATGGTTCCTATTCAACTGTCTGCAGCATTCATATGCTTGAGAGGATTTATATGCTTCTTCGGTTCAGTGATTGTGGTGTCTGCCAGAGTGCTTGGAGTCCTCGGGAAGCGCTAGGAGCATCTTTCAACGGAGGTACCCAGTCGGGGTGCCAGTCGATCCGTTACACACTACCACTCACAGGAATAAAAATGTAAATTATCGATAAAAATAAGCTTATATTGATTGGTACCTCACACAAATGCCATACATGCATACATACTGCTGAACACACACACACATGCAGACTGTTGAATACACACACACACAAACACACAGACTGCCAAATACGCACACACACAGACTGCCAAATACACACATACACAGACTGCCAAATACACACATACACAGACTGCCAGATACACACATACACAGACTGCCAAATATACACATACACAGACTGCCAGATACACACATACACAGACTGCCAGATACACACATACACAGACTGCCAAATACACACATACACAGACTAGTGTTCAAACTCAAGGAAATAGGTCTAGATGAAAATGCTTGTTCTTGGGTAGAACATTGGCTTAAAAATAGAGTACAAAGAGTTGTCATTAATGGTAAATTTTCAAGCTGGACAGAGGTGGCAAGTGGTGTCTCTCAGGGGTCTGTTCTGGGACCCCTTCTATTTAACATGTTTATAAATGATCTTGAAGACAGCATTGGAAGTCATGTTTCAGTGTTTGCAGATGACACAAAACTCTGCTGCAGAGGGATTTAGATAGACTGGGGGACTGGGCACTCAAATGGCAGATGAAATTTAATGTTGAAAAATGCAAAGTTATGCATTTCGGCGTAAAGAATACACAAGCAACGTATACCCTTAATGGAAGCGAATTAGGGATAACCACACACGAAAAGGACTTGGGAATTGTTATAGACAACAAGCTATGCAACAATGTGCAATGTCAATCAGCAGTGGCTAAGGCCAGTAAGGTATTGTCATGCATGAAAAAGGGCATTCATTCTCGGGACGAGAATATAATTTTGCCTCTTTATAAATCACTGGTAAAACCACATATTATATATATGCTGTGCAATTTTGGGCAGCTGTTCTAAAGAAGGATATTATGGCACTAGAAAAAGTGCAGAGGCGGGCTATAAAATTAATAAAAGGAATGGAACATATCAGCTATGAAGAAAGGTTAACAAATTTAAACCTATTTAGTTTAGAAAAACGTCGTCTGAGAGGGATAACATTATACATATATATTCAGGGCCAATAAAAACCATTGTGTGGAAATCTATTCACAAACCAGACTCTACATAGGACACAAGGTCATGCGTTTAGACTGGAAGAAAGAAGATTTCGTCTAAGGCAAAGGAAAGTTTTTTTTTACTGTAAGAACAATCAGGATGTGGAATTATCTGCCTGAAGAAGTGGTTTTATCAGAGTCCATACAGATGTTCAAACAGTTACTAGATGTATACTTGCAGAAACAGAATATTCAAGGATATAATCTTTCAATGTAGGGTAATAACTGCTTGATCCAAGGATTAATCTGACTGCCATTCTGGGGTCAAGAAGGAATTTTTTTCCTAGCTTGTTGCAAAATTGTGCGTCAAACTGTTTTTTTTTTTGCCTTCTTTTGGATCAACAGCAAAAAACAAATGTGAACAAGGCTGAACTTGATGGACGCAAGTCTCTTTTCAGCCATGTAACTATGTAACAGACTGCCAAATACACACATACACATCTTCCCACCGACCTCAGAAGGCAGAGAGAATGGCTTTGCATTGGCTGGCAGGGTAGATGAAAGGATCTCCCCTGTTGGCCTTGGCACATGGGCATTGTTGTGTGGATCCTGGGAAACTGCCAGCGTGCCTATGCATAATGACAGCCCTGCTGCCCAAAAACAAACCTCGTAAGAGTCAATTTGAAGACTTTGAGTGAAGTATGTGCTCTGTTCAGCAGTATGAAGAGGTTAGCATGTTTATGGAGTTCTTTAACCCCTTAAGGACCAAACTTCTGGAATAAAAGGGAATCATGACATGTCACACATGTCATGTGTCCTTAAGAAAGCTTACCCAATAATAATGCAGGTCAAAGGACCAGTTGAGTCTAAAGGTTTGTCTTGCACTGCCCGAAGACCTCTCTCTATCTCCTTATCACGTTCAAAGTGAGCCATAAAGGTCAGCACAGCAGAGTCAAATCAGGGGGTTTGGAAAATCTTATCCGGCAGAACCGGACTCGGAATGTAGGCGGGTCCTCAAATCTTCCTCTAATGGCTTCCTCAGCCACATGTGCCTTCATTTTGCCAGATGATTTGGCAGTACCCATTCAGCGGATCTGGGATACCTAATGTTTTGCGGATTGAACATTTTGTTTCCGGCATTGTCGAAGAAGACTTCCGCATCTGGTGGAAAGGCCACTTGACTCACTTGTGCATCACCCAGGATAGTCTCTTGTATGAAGGAAGACTCCGTCTGATGATCACCCAGCCAGATATCACCAACTGACGTGGAGTGTTTGGCCTGCATGAGAGAGAGGGCTCACTTCTCTTGCAGCAGTTAACCTCAGTATGTGCTTCACAAATGCGATAATGTGCGCTAATAAAACAGTGGAGTTCAACCACAGTAGTATGTCATGGCTCCTGCAGAGATAAGACACTCCTTAGGGACCCCGCAGTGTGCAGGCATGCTCTCCAAGCAGAGGAAAGTGGATGAAGAAACTTGTTGCTGACCAAGTGTGAAGTCCCCCAAATGAGAAGACATTCAAACAAAAATGGCAAAAAGTGTGAAGTAGGGAAAAAATATAAGGATACACAAGTATAAAACCATAAACAAAAAAGTTCAATAAACAAGTAGAAAAATATACAGAGAAAGTCACTGTATGAGTAGCAGCAATACTCTAAACTGTGTTCCACTTGGAGAAGCAAACATATACATGTTCCTGGTTTCTGATTGGTTGCTTGTTTCATGTATTTTCTTTGCTGTTGTTTGGAGTCAATAAAGGGAGAGCAAAATATGAGCCTTGTGTCATGTAATAAAATGTTTAAATTAGATGTGGCTGTGCACAAGTCTATTAAAGAGTTACTTAAAGCATTATGACCACTACAGCGCAATTAATTAGAAATGGGACAACATTTTGCCCTCCTACCAGGGTCTCACTGGGTGCCATGGGTCCGATGATGCCGGCTGAGCTGCATCTGGCTTCCGCAGAGCTGCAAAAGTCTGATACTGATCCTGTTGCTGATTCATTAGCTGAATGTGTCAGCAGAGCGCTTAGCAAATTAATTACTTCCTGTGCCTAGAATATGCACAGAATTGACATTAGCCAGCCCAGAAATCCTCTGGCTAATTACGTACTAATGATGCAACATTTAATATCTCAAGCACGATGACCACTTTTAAAAACACAAAAGGGGTCATGATGCTTGGAGTAACCCATTAAATACTATCAGCGTTAATCTAGCTGTGAACTACCAGTAATTCAAAGCAAACGTCAAATATTGTTGCCAATTTCACAGGTCATCATGGTTATTAGGAAAGACATGATTTCCTCTTTTAATAAACATAGAGGGGGTCTCAAACAGTGCATACTCTTCTCTTGGTGGAATGAGTAGATGTGACCATGCAAGTACTGATCTGGGAATTACCTGGGGAGTTGGTGATCGATGCATGAAAACAGCTGAAGTTAATCAGGGCGTAGGAACACAGGAAGAAGTTTGAAATGATCGGGGCGATAGTATTGAGCTCGCCTGTTGAAAAAAGGAGCAATGTATTATCTCATGAATTTGAAACAGCTTACATATGCTATAACGTGACCAAAAATGAAATGTGCAATGTTACATTAATTGTACTTAGAAAGAGCCATGTTTTAACAGAATACGATCACGAGCATCATCTCATACTAAAACAGTCAACACTTTTTAAAAAAAAATTTTTTTCATTTTGTGGGTACACAGAGATAACGAATATATATGCACTGATTAGGTAATGACAAGTCATCATATGTGCCCTGGCTAGGCACGGTAGTGAGAGAAAATTATGTGCCCTTTATTACCTGGTGGCTTCCTTGGTGGCATTCGTGGGGGCAGCTCGCTGTTGAAGGGCAGTGCGACTAAGACTTACTGCAGGCAGGGGGGGGGAAAGATAAGTGGCGATGTTCCACTAGGCCCGTAGCCACTGTCCCTTAGGTGAATGCGTAAGGGAACTTATAGATGGGGGTTCGCCTATGTGTTGTTTTGCGTATAACATAAGTACGGACTATGGTTAATTAAACAGAAAAGTATTCCAGAAGACAAACAGCAGGAGTTCATGTGGTAACCGCCGCATAGGTGTCTGCAGAAGGCCTTTGGGGCACAAATGGGGCTGTGTTACCCGGGTCCAAGATATGCGTTCTGGCCGTTGTCACTGTTGCCCTGCTCATGAGAGTCTTGTGGGAGACCCAGATTTTCCAAAATAGCCCCAGGCCATTCAAGATCTTGGACTGGGTAGGATATAGCGCCCTGCAGTACCATCAGTGTGTGGGATCTCTTCCATCTGTAGGAGATGTTGCGCGCTCGGAGGAGCACTGTGAATGGCTGCATGGTTTTTTGCCACGTGAGGCCGGACTGGGAAAAAAATTAGGCCTGGGCATTTTTCAATCAGAGCGGCCCCCTAAGAAGGGGGTGGGGCCAGAGAGGGTGTGTTTTGTCATCACTAATGACAAGCACGCCCCATCTCAAAGTGAGCATGTTGGTTCAATGCCCAGAGCCCTGCTGAAGAGTTCTAGCATTAGAAAAAGGCCCTGTATGTGTTCTGCGCAGTGCAAGCAAATTTAATAACATGCTTGCGCTGTGTTTGCTTTTAAATTGTCTTGTGTCTCCATAAGTGCGATAGCAGAGGACAAAAGGGCCAGGAAAGCGTATGGTGCATGTGTTTGGAGCCTGCTTGTGGGATTGCGTGTGTGTAGAGTGTGGTATTGTGTAAATAGGTCAATTTCATTTGTGTTTGTGGTGTAATATGTGTGGCTAGGGGCTGTAGAGAGTGTGTGTATAGGGGCATAATGTTATAGGGGATGTAGCGAGTGTGTGCATACGGGCTGTAGTGTGTGTATAGGTGACAGTGTGTGTAGGGGTTGTAGAGAGGATGTGTTTAGAGAGTGTTGTATATGTTTGCTTGTAAGGAATGTAGTGTGTGTGTGTAGGTGGTGCAGTATGTGTGTTTAGGAGAGCTAATGTGTAAAGGACCCAGAGTGGGTATAGGAGATTGTGTGTGTGTGTGTGTAGAGGGTTAAGAGTGCATATAGGGTAAGGGATCTAGCGTATATCTGGAGTGTAATGTGTGTAGTGGTGCAGTGTGAGGGGTGCTGTATTGTGTGTGTGTGTATGTGTGTGTGTGAAGGGTGCAGTGTGTGTGTAAGAGGGGTGCTGTGTGTGAGGGTGTTTTTATCTGCCGTCACATTCTAGGTTTCTAATTTTTTGTGTTTGTTAACTCACGGAGGGTTATTTTATATATTATATATAAATATATATGTGTATGTGTGTGTGTGTGTGTGTGTGTGTGAGGGTGCTGTGTGAATGAGGGTGCTGTCTGTCTGAGGGAGCTGTGTCTGTCTGAGGGTGTTGTGTGAGCAGAGGTGCTGTGTGTGTCTGGGGGGTGTTGTGTGTGTCTGGGGGTGCAGTGTGTGTCTGGGGGTGCAGTGTGTGTGAGGGGCTGTTAGTGTGAATTTATTTTTTTATTTAAATATATTTTTTATTAATAATTTTAAAAAAGTTATATCCCCCAGGCTAAAGGTAAGAAGGAAGGGGGGAGTCGGGTTTCCATGGAGGAGGGTGCCGTGCTGCCTTCCCTGGTGGTCCTAGTGGTGAGCGTTAACTGTCGCGGCTCGCAAGAGGACCCGGCGGAGCTGCTAGCTAGAGCTCCCCGGGTCCTCTCCTGCCTCCCTCACTCCCCAGCCGGCGGCCGCATCTCTGGGCTGGTGGGGAGATCTTTGATCTGCCCACCGGCCCACAAAGGCACACAGCAGGGCCGGCGCTCGTGTAGATTCTGTGATCTCCCCTGCCCACGGCCATCGTGACCCACCGGTCATTTTCCCGGTGTGCCCGATGGCCAGTCCAGGCCTGGTGCTCCCTGATAAATCTGCGTAATATGTGAGAGATTAATTCTCTAAGCTGTAGGGAGATTTCCCCCTGAGAGCACCAATTACCGCTGTCTTGTACAATCAAGTCCCTTGGAGTTGTGACAGGTGACTTGATCGGTCTTGGGATCCAAAACATTCCCTCGATCACGGTCGATTTTGCCTGTTTGTACTGCAGACATGCGACCGCTCGGTTCAATAGCTTGGCTGCACCCCAACATTCAACACTTTTATATATAAATATATATAATTTTACCTTGGGTGCCTTGCCTGCAAGATTTTCTTACGGAAATCCCACTGAGGCCTAACACAACTGTTGAGCGAGTGAGGCGGCTGATCATTTGCTCCGCACAATGTTGCATTAGCAGCAGGATATCATTTAACCCCGTTTCCCCACCTCCCCTTTGGACCGCGGAGGTAACCCACTGGGCTAAGATTTGCTGACCAACACAAGACCAGCGTGGTGAGTCCAACATAGCCGCCGAGCTGGAGGTACCACGATCCCAGACAGGCCTTGGAACCCAGAAGTGGCTTGACTCCTTTAACCACAGATTTGATATGATCTGCCTGAAATTCTGGCACCGACCTAGCAACTGCTCTCAGGTGCTCCTACCTCCTGAAGTACAAAGACCCAATCCCGGCAACCTAAATGCCTGCTTCTCTTCAGAACCAGAGGCCTACATGGACTACAGCCCACACCCACTTGCACCTCTTGCCGCACAAATGAGCAGCACTGCTGTCCTAAACACCTGCTCTTCTTCCGAGCTGGGTGCTCACTTGGAGGTAAACCCCCACCGCCGTCCATACAACCAAGGGGAGGCCTACATGACCCAGAGAACCCCAGGGCACACGATCCTGATGAAGAGATCAATATTACACATTTGCAATTTAATTTTATGACTGGGCAGCATAGGACTTGAAATGTAGCACCCTGTTCTAATTCCATAATAATACTGCAAGGAAATGATGTACAGACCAATCAGGATGAAGGCCACTGCGATCAGGAACGTGAGGAGGTATCCACGAATAGGCTCATTGTTCTTTCCATAACCTTTCCCAAAGAAACCGATAAGTGGGTACAGATTGTCCTTACAGAGACACTGGATCAAGAAGGAAGGATTGACATTAACATATACAGCAATCCTCACAGAGAGACTTTAATTAAAGAAACAGTTCTACAGAGTGAAGCAAACAGATTATCCTCACAGCTATAGAAAGTTTAGTGAATAAAACCTCTGTTCTGTACCTTCATCTACAGAAAGAGACTTGGATCTGTTTACAGATTGCCAAGTTTTACAGCGAAACTGATCCAAAACACTTTAAACCTAAATATTAGCTCTAAGCCCAGTAGGATAACTCTACTATTTGTTCTATCACTTATATTAATCTTAAAACAATGCCATAGTAAGATAATAATAATAATAAAATCCCCACCTGCCTACAGTAACAATGTTTGTGTCTCGGGTACAGACAGACATTCTGTTAACAGCTAAGCAGTAGAGTAAGAGTTATTGGGTATGATGCAAATTTGAGAATTTGAAGTTATTCACAAATTTAGCAAATTAATATCTGAATGGCATAATTGAGACTAAAGAAGCGGATTTTGAAAAAATTCTCCAACTCCCAGCAGGCCCCCCAGCACTCCTGATTCGGGGTTCTGTCTCTCTTTAGTTTTCTGGTGTCTCGCATTTGGGGACACCAGGGAACTGTCTCTAAGCAACACAGTGTGAGCACATCATTAGACCTGCTCACGTTGTGCACATGGCACTAAGGCCACGCAAGGAACGCTTTAGCAGCCCTACTGTCCCATCCAAACAGACTGTTGGGATGCATAGCACAGTTTGACTGTTTCAGCCTAAATTATACCTTTTGGGTTTTAATTTACTGCTATTCAGAGTTTAGTGAATAAAACCTCTGTTCTGTACCTTCGTTTACAAAATGTACAGCTGTATGTTTAAACATAACTAAGCACACACAGCAAGTAGTGATACAGAACTTTACTATCCAATCCTATAATAGACTGCAATATATCTGTGTGGGTGCAGGAAAATGGTAGTCCCATATACACATCGTCTGCTACACAATGTTCTAGACATCACCATCTTCCTTACTTGGAACACTTTTGGTGCAGAGACCAGGCAAGCCAAAGCAGAAGACAGGGTGGCGCCAAATATCCCAGCAGTGACAAGAGGGGCAAACCCAGACACCATGCTCATAGTCTGCAACACACACAAACACACACATATTTATATTTGTTCTGCAATATCTATGGATAAACATTAGGTTAATGACAAGTGTCTTGATAGGACAAAAGACAAGTATACACCTGGTAGTGATTGCTCAGTCCATATTTACAGGTCTTATTGGCTATACAGTTAGAGAAGTTCCATCCGTACCCACATGCCAAACCTGTGCAATATTCCCCAGCAATAGCGGTGTCATTGAGGTTTCCAGATGCATCTCGAACTACGCAGGATGCTGCAGAAAAAAATAAACGAGACTGAAGATACATTCCATGGTCCAGAACGTGGACCATAAGGACTACTTCGATTGACAGAGACCAATATTTGGACCATTTATTCTCAATTTAGAATTGTCTGAAGTGTGAATCCAGGGTCATTGGGATTTTCAGTACACATACTTCTTCTATTCAATGATTACTGATGATTTTTTAGACATTAAAAACATAAAATAGCAAAGCAGTCTACACTCTACACTTCCAAACAATTTGACTAAAACTCTTGCTCAATGGATGAGTTTGTTATGAGTCTCTCGGTCTGATATTAATGTGGTCTTGTCTGTTCTTTGAATTTCTGTGTACTACAATTGGTTGGTTTCCAGTAGTTTCTGAGATACAGTTGTCTAAAGCTCAGCCTCCAATGACAATTTGGCAGAGGTGGAGCTACTCTCTGCTTCATAACATACCAATGGTAATGGCAAGTGATAGGCTGACCTTGTCAGTTGAGTGTCCTCAACCAATCAATGCTCCAATCCTTGGTATGACCTGGTGTGGTGCAAGGAGAAAGCAAAGCTCCACATCTGCCATATTGTCTTTGGAGGATAGGCCCCCTGTCATTTTCTTCCATTATCAGGATGCCAACCCAGGCATTTGCAATCTGCCCCAAGTCCCAAACAGCTAGCCTTGGTAAAGCCTAGAAATCGGCAACTAGATGCAGGCACCACAGCTGTTTCTGGGCACCATAACCACTCCATTCAATGTAAGTGGCTATGGTGCTTACAGTCTTCCATTCATTTAACATACAGGCTGATATGGGCACCTGCCTGTCCTGGCTTCTCAGGGGGAGAACTTGCCATGGATCCATGAATTATCTAGTTGACCAAAGCAGTAAAGACACTGGTCTACGGAATGCGTCGTTATTAAAGCAATACTGTAATGACATTGGACATTTGAAATTCAACAATTTGACAGTGGTGTTTTAATAGAGAATAAGCAAGCACCAGTCTCACACCTGCCCTAAACTGGAGCCCACTCTGCTGACCGCAACGGATCCAGTAAAATAAAGTCCTTTTTAAATCAAAACCCAATGTCAGTACACAAGGAATGATAAAAAGTTGCTTCATTCATTAAAAAATAAAAAGCAACAAGGAATGATAAAAAGTTGCTTCATTCATTAAAAAATAAAAAGCAAATATATTTTTCCTGGGTGATGGAACCATTTGAACTAAAGTAATCTACAAGGTTTTGTTTCCAAGCCTTTAAATTGGAGGTAAAGTAAGCACACGTGCACATAAGGATGTTCTAAATATATGAGTAAATTATTATTAAAGGGATTCTCTAAAACCCCTTCAGACACTTACCTGAATCCCTCTGCGATGGGTAAGGCCCCACCCACGCTCCTCCCCTGCCGACGTCCGCCGGCAGGGGAGACCTAATGCTCATTAGACCTCCCGATAGGATAGCATTATTTAATGCTTTCCTATGCGGATTCTGGCTATGCTAGAGGTCCTCATGCATAGCGTGAGGACGTCCAGTATCATTTAGACGACCAAAAGTCGTCTAAGAAGCCGGAAGTCCCTCTAGTGGCTGTCTGATAGACAGCCACTAGGGGAGGACTTAACCCTGCAAGGTAATTATTGTAGTTTATAAAAAACGCAATAATTACACTTGCAGGGTTAAGGGTGATGGGAGTTGGCACCCAGACTACTTCAATGAGCTGTAGTGGTCTGGGTGCCTACAGTGTCCCTTGAAACATAGAATGTGACGGCAGATAAGAACCATTCGGCCCATCTAGTCTGCCCAATTTTCTAAATACTTTCATTAGTCCCTGGCCTTATCTTACAGTTAGGATAGCCTTATACATATCCCACGCATGCTTAAACTCCTTCACTGTGTTAACCTCTACCACTTCAGCTGGAAGGCTATTCCATACATCCACTAGCCTATCAGTAAAGTAATACTTCCTGATATTATTTTTAAACCTTTGCCCCTCTAATTTAAGACTATGTCCTCTTGTTGTGGTAGTTTTTCTTCTTTTAAATATTGTCTCCTCTTTTACTGTGTTGATTCCCTTTATGTATTTAAATGTTTCTATCATATCCCCCTGTCTCGTCTTTCCTCCAAGCTATACATGTTAAGATCCTTTAACCTTTCCTGGTAAGTTTTATCCTGCAATCCATGAACCAGTTTAGTAGCCCTTCTCTGAACTCTCTCCAAAGTATCAATATCCTTCTTGAGATATGGTCGAAGTACTGCGTACAATACTTATTAGCATTTATAATATTAGCATTTATATCTCCAACATATTCCACAGCGCTCTGCATTTATAGAATCAGGATATTGGAAACACAAAATGATATACAGAATGGAATAGAGATAAGATCAAATTAAACAGGATTTAGAGACAGATAAACTTTCCTAATACACACCAATTGTGGCAGATATGATCAGGTAGGACACGGTGGTCCAGAAGATTGCCATCAGGGTGCCTTTAGGAATAGCTACAGCTGGATCCTGCATTAAGAAAATGGAATATAATTTTAGAGAGCCTCATTATTTTCCCAACTCATATCTGGAATATCATAATACTAAAATTACGTATACCTTCAAGTCACCAGAAATGTTTGCTCCAGCCAGTATTCCAGTGGCTGATGGGAAGAAAATGGAGAACATGCCAAAGAAAGAGCCATCTTGCCCACGCCAATTAGGGACAAAATTCTCAGCAAAAATATCAGCTATAAAAAAAAAAATAAGAAAATGTATTTTTCATGCGTAGTTAGGGGTCTAACAAATTCTGCATGAGACGCAAAGTGGGTTACAAACTATTAAATTGCTAAATTGGATTCTCCCAAGTAAACTTTTCAATGCTGGTTCAATTTTTGACAGCAATATCAGAATTTAGGAAGTTCTTTGAAAGGTGCATGTGAGTGAGTAAGTGAGGGGAGTGTATTCTAAAGAAGGAAAAATACTAGAACATTAGACTAGGCTTTGAGATATGATGAATTAAACAGGGATAGAAAAATTATGTGTATTAGAATCGTACAAGATTTAAATCCCACGGTTTATAAGTGTTACATTTAAAGGAACACTATAGGGTCAGAAACACAAACGTGTACTCCTGACCCTACAGTGTTAAAATTACCATGTAGGTGACTTGCCCCTCCCCACAGCCCTCTCAGAACGGGTTAAACCGTACATTATTTCCAGCGCCACTGTGCAGCACTGCCCCAGGAAGCACCTCTAGCAGCCACCTGAGGAGTGACCAGTGGGGGGTAACCCTGGGCTGCAATGTAAACAATGTACGGACGTCGTGCGGCTTGTAGCGTGATGACGCGTTTCGCCTGGGCAACTTCTTCATGCTAAACGCATCATCACACTACAAGATGCGCGACGTCAGTACGTCGAGTTACCAGATGAATTTTACACCGTGTTGGCTGCCCGAGGACTGCAAGTGCTAGCGGCGCGTCAGAGAGACTGAGGACACAAAGGGGAAGCACTGCATATGGGATAGAGCTGGTCACTTAATGTTTTTATGTTACCAATAAAGGATTCACTTGCATCAAGTTACCGTCCTACCTATTACATCGAGATCCTGGCTACAGGACAATTGAGCTGTACAAGTTAGAGCAGACTTTAACTGCTCTCCTCTTGTGAGTTGCCTGATTCTCTTGCATATTTTAAATATCTGTGCCGCAGAGTTACACTATTAGTGTTTCCTTTTTTTTCTCTTTTATTTTCATTGACTGATTTGCACTACCCATACCTAGTAAGGTATACTAAAAACAGTTCCTTTTCCAATGCTAACAGAGTAAGGGCTCCTGGTTGCTTTTTATCACCAAGGATACTGGTTTGCTTTTGCACCAAATTTGGAGATAATGCTATGCATTGCACTGTTTATGGCACAATATAGTGCACTTTAAATTGCACTTTCTCTGTACTCTGTTGCACTTTATATTTGTATATTGTAAAGTATTTTAAATGTACAGCGCACCTTTTTTTCTATATATTTTAATTTTAGGTATTTTTTGGCTATTTCACATTTAAAGGTGCAGTTTTCTTTAGAATATTTTAATTCTGCTATGTTTTTTATATCATTTTTTAGCGCCTTTTTTCACTTGATTTTGTATTTTAGTAATATTAAATCATATGTGTAGTAGTGAGTGGAGCAAAATAAAACACAGTATTAAAACAACAGTATTAAAAAATTGTATACAAACTCATTAGGTATATGGAAAAGTAGAACTCATTAGGTAGCTAGCCCCTTACTAGATTTGATGGAGAGTTAGAGCGGCTTCCGCCGTTACTCACTAAAACAGCTTATACAAGTCAATGGGTGGGCTGCTGTCACTCCTCCGGCTCGGCTACCCTCTGCTTTTAATTTATATTATAGTATATTCTATATTTCTCTCTATTAATGTGTTTGTTTTAACTCTGCATGTAGCAGACAATAAAATGGTTATACTTTTCCAGCATTTTGCATTTGAAGCTATTCTATAAAATATTATATCTGGAAAGATCATATTGATTATTTACAAATAAGGCTTACTAAGCGAATGCCAACTGATTCATTGTTGTCAGTTTAATACAATCTGCACTATCATTGCATTTTTTATGTTTTTCTCTTACATATCTCAACCATTTCTGGGAAGAATTAGCATATACCTAATGAGTTTGTATACAATTTTTTAATACTGTTTTAATACGGTTTTATTTTGCTCCACTCACTATTACACATTGCTCTCTGTTGGTGAATTTGGGGATTAAACTAGAGTGTGAAACACTTTTATACACATTGTCGTATAAGGCATTTTTTAGCACCCAGACTTCTCTCTCTTCTATTTGAATATTAAACCATAGCTGGAGACTTGCAGCATTATTCAACAAAGTAAGAACTGTTGGAAATTCAAAGTGAAATTTTAAATTTTAGTCAAAAAAAGGGGAAAACTTTTCTGATTTATAGAATTATTTGGCATTTCTGTACTTTTAACCTAAAATTTGAAATTCACTTTGAATTCCCAGCAAATTCAGTATAATTTTTTTAGTGAATACCCCTATATGTTGTTGCATCTATAGTCACATTTCCCCAGATCTCTTATGGAAAAGTTAATTAGCTGGTTGAGCAAGTGGCAAAAATTCGAACGTATCATTGATTCCATTAGTCACCTCGATAGCTGAAAAACCCCTTGGCCTTCTTTTCTTCTGACGCTGGAATAATGGTCCCGACCAAGTAATTTACAAATGAGATCATGATTACAATGAAGAACAGAATCTGTGCCTAAGAGAAAAAAAACAAAAAACTGTAGCTTGTGGCGCAAAAAGTCTACTAACAATAAAAAAAACTCTACCGCACAGTTCAATTTTACTTAACCCCTTAAGGACTGGACTGTTTTTGCGATGTTGTACATTTGCGACCAGGCCTCTTTTTACACTTTTGTGGTGTTTGTGTTTAGCTGTAATTTTTCGCTCTCTCATTTACTGTTCCCATACAAAGATTACATACCATTATTTATATAATCTCATGTAATTTAATTGAAAAAAAACACGTTTTTTTACTTTCACTTGAAAAATCTTTTACTCATCTACAAAAGCGAATGAAAAAAAACTGCTATATAGATTAAAAATGTTGTCCTGAGTTTAAAAATACCCAGTGTTTACATGCTTTTTTTTTTGCATGTTATAGGGCTATAGGTACAAGTAGGATATTGCGGTTTCAAAACATACATTTTTAAAATTTATCAATAGTGACATTGTAACACTATTATCTGTCATAAATCTCTGAATAATACCCCACATGTACATATTTTTTTTAAAGTAGACAACCCAGGGTATTCAATATGAGGTTTGTCCAGTCTTTTTAGTAGCCACTTAGTCGAAAACACTGGCCAAAGTTAGCATTCATATTTGTTTGTGTGTGAAAAAAGTAAAAAACTAAATTGAATGCTAATTTTGGCCAGTGTTTGTGACTAAGTGGCTACTAAAAAAGACTGGACATACCCCATTTGCAATACTTTGGGTTGTCTTCTTTTGCAAATGGTATGCCATCATGGGGGTAATTCTCATTCCTGGGCTACCATACGCTCTCAAAGGCAACGTAACCAACCTGGCCATTTTCAATGTAAAAATATTTGACCCATATATTTGACCCTGTAACTTTCAAAAACGCTATAAAACCTGTACATGGGTGGTACTGTTATACTCGGGAGACTTTGCTGAACACAAATATTAGTGTTTAAAACAGGAAAACGTATCACAACAATTATATCATCAGTAAAAGTGCGGTTTGTGTGTGAAAAATGCAAAAAAAGTCACTTTCACTGACAATATCATCGCTGTGATATGTTTTACTGTTTTGAATCACTAATATTTGTGTTCAGCGAAGTCTCCCGAGTAAAACAGTACCCCCCATGTACAGGTTTTAGGGTGTCGTAGAACGTTACAGGGTAAAATACAGTGCTAGCAAATTAAATTCTCTGGAATTTCGGCCTGGGTTGGCAGGCAGGTCCCTCAAATTGCAATCAATAAAATTACTGAATTATGTAAAAATATTACATAAATACGCACGTAGAATTTAAATATATATGCATATTTATATATTTGAAGTCTACGTGTATATTTATATAATTATTTATGTAATTTTGAATATGGACATATGTATATTTCGTATTATTTTTATTTATTTATATATACATAGATATATATACAATTTCATTCTAAGTGTATTTTGATATAAATATATTACTATCAAAATACAGTTAGAATAAAATTTCATTTAGATATATATTTAAAAAAATTTATTATTATTTTTACATGTTTTTAATTTAAATTACTTATTTGTATTTTATAATAATATTTATATACAATATATATAGTTGTTATATATATTGTATATATATACACGTGTGTAATTTAATTAGAAGTGTATATGTACATATTAATATAAAAATACACTTAGTATGACATTATATATATGATATATAGACATATTATATATGTATAATATATGTCTATATATCATATATATATATATAAAGAAATTCCAAAGATAGCACTCCAGGGACTTATACAAATTAACTTTTATTACCTTTGCTAAAACATCCAAAGTGTCAACGTTTCAGCCTGATCCCCTCAAGCTTTCGTCAGGACATATATATATATATATATATATATATATATATACACACACACACACACACATATATAATTATAATTTTTTTAGTAACATTAACAGTTATTTTTTTTTCTGATTTTACACTAGCAGGTAGACTGCCTGTCAGCACAGACAGTCCCCCTGCAGGCAGCACTATGGACACCTATTGTGACCATGTGATCGCTCTGTTGAGCGATCACATGGCCCAAGGGGTCCTAATCTGCCGTGGGGAGACTGTCTGGGCTGCAGGCAGTCTCCCCACAACAGGAGCAACGCCGATCGCCGCCGGGGGAACTACGGCGATAGGGTAAGTACATTGGACCGTTAGGACGGTTCAGGACCGTCACCGGTCCACAACGCAAAAATGCAGATGACTGTCCTGAACCGTCCTTGGTCCTGAAGGGGTTAAACTAAGTTATATCATTGTAAGCTTGTGTCATTAGTATTACTAAGAAAGTGTTTTCTTTATGTTTAACTACTATTCAGTTAGCTTTAAATGATACATATAATGTAAGTCTCCTCGCAATTAGGCTATACTGGACCTCTTATGGACAGGTTGTTTATATACAGGGCCGCCATCAGAAATTTTGGGGACCCTAACACAGCTCAAGGTCTGGGCCCCCAAGGCGCACCTCCAAATCCACCCCACAGGACCCGTCTCCAAATCCACCCACAAGGAAGCAGTGTTTGTAGAGTGGATACACCATGTGCATTTTGCGTGTGTTTGTGTATTGGCTGCAGTGTGTGTTAGTACATGTGTAGTGGATGCAGTGTGTATATATATATATACATATATACACACACACACACACACACACACACACAATTTGTGTTTGAATGCAAGCATGTTTTTGTATGGAGTATCTGTGTGAATGTTGGTGTTTGAATGCAGGTGTGCATTTGTGTGTAGTGTATACACTTCCACACACACTGATACTCAGACCAGGGGTGTATTTACCACAAGACAAACAAGGCATTTGCCTAGGGCGGCACTTTCAGAGTGGGGCGGTGCCAAAAAAGCCGCCCCAAGTGTCCAGGTAAATGCCTTGTTTGTTGTGTGTACTGGGGGGCCCAAGAGCTGGCTGCCACCTTAGGGCCCCCCTAGGTGTTAAAGTACTAATATTCTAGCCGGGCGATGAGGGAGATATGACCTTTTAGATTAAAAAAAATATGAATAATTAGTGAGTGTATGAGAAAATGTGTGTGTGTCTGTGTGTGTCTGGCAGTGAGTATGTTTATGACTGTCAGTGAGTGTGTGTTTGTGTCTGTCATTGTGAGTGTGTCTCTGTCAGTCAAAAAAAAGGCCTTGACACGAATTGGTGGGAAAAATTTAGATAAGGGTTGCCGAAATTAGTTGTGCCTAGGGCAGCACAAATCCAGAATACACCACTGACTCAGACACGTACACTGACACACATGCAAATACACAGACACACACACACAATCAAACACTGACACAGAAAACACAAAGACAGACACACTCACAGATACAAAGAGACACAGATACACATACACATACTGAAACAGACATATACACATACATGGCAATCAGCTTTAGAGGCATAAACTTGGCATATCATGACAGTTTTAGAGGCAGAAACTTGGCACACCATGGCAATCAGCTTTAGATGCATAAAACTGGAACACCATGGCAGCTTTAGATGCATAAAATTGACACACCATGGCAATCAGTGTAAGACGCATAAAATTGGAACATCATGGTAGTTTTAGAGGCATAATATTGACACACCATGGCAATCAGCTTTAGAGGCATATACTTGGCATATCATGGCAGTTTTAAAGGCAGAAACCTGGCACACCATGGCAATCAGTTTAAGAGGCATACAAATGGTTACTCACAGACTCCGGCAGAATCAGAAGCGCTGTGTCCCGCTCTTTCATCCAGGCACCTCACATTGAGTATCCCAGTGGTGGAACTAATGTAGAAATGGGCCCTGGTGCAAATACATTTTCTGGGCCCCCCTCTAGTGCAAGTGTGACCAAAAGGTAGAATATGAATGTAAGCATGTTTTTGTATGAGGTATTTGTATGTACTGTTGCCATTGGAATGTATTGGTGTACTTGTGTGTAGTGTTTGCGTAAGAATGCATGGGTGTGTATGTAGTGATGGCTTTTAAATGCAGATATGCTTTTGTGCGTACTATTGGTGTTTGAGTGAAGGGGTGTGTTTGTATATAATTTTAGATTTTTAATGCAGGTGTGTGTTTGTATGTAATATTTGTGTTAGATTGCAGGAGTGGCATTTGACTGCTTGGATGTATGCACATACACTGCCACATGCATAAGTACTTACACAGATATGTGCACACATTAACACACAGATGCATACACATAAATACAGTGACGAATGAACACAAATTCATATACACACTGACACACACACAGATGCACACCTGATACACAGTTACACAGACTCTCATATGCACACAGATGTGCGCGCGCACACACACACAAGGATCCATATACACACACACAATCTGACACACATAAATGTAATAATTTGTATATTTGTAGCCACCCTCCTGTTGGCATACCTTTTGTGTGCAGGAAGGTGGCATGCTTGGGTTCCTGCTGGCTGAGATCGATGGGAATGAGTGTAGCTCACTCCAGCCTGTCTTCCCCATGCTGCTGCTGGTGCCACCGCCTCCCTCCCTCCTGCGCTCTCTCAGTAAGAAGTGGAGAGGAAGTGACAGGCAGTTACTTCTTCCCATTGCGGCTGATAATACAGCAATAATAGGGTCCCCTGACCATGCTGACCCAGGTGGACTCATGGATGCGTGGGTCAGTGCGACCCATCCAAACTCAGCTGGCGACACACCGGGAGTCCGACCCACACTTTGGGAAACACTGCTCTAGGTGGTAAGCAAATTTAAGCAAGGCTTTCTTTATCATGAGGTTCATGTCAGCATTTCTAATAGTTTGTCTCTCATTTGAAGTTATATAACATTCCTAAACTTGTAAAGCATTTAAAAAATATGTTATATGTTAATAATAGCAACATATTAATTCTAATAAATTCATATTTCATATATACAAAATCTCACTTTTGCCTCCCATTCCATGCCAGCCAAAGAAATTCCCAGGAGGACCGCGACTGTAATAACCCCGATAATTCGGATGTCATTTGTTGGATCCACGATAGTGGAGTCATAATCCTGTGAAGAGAAAAGGTAAGGGTGTTATCCGGTACTGGATTCACCTTTTTAATTTGAACCAGGACTCAGTCAAACAGATGTTCTTACCGCCAACAAATCACGAACAGTCTCGGCAAACCCCACAGTGTGCATAGCAACTGCTACAGCATTTGCAAATGCAAATATCAAGCCGATCGAGCCACCTAACTCGGGGCCAAGACTTCTCGAGATTAGAAAATAGGTGCCACCTGCATTGTGAACAACAGATATTTGAGAGAACTGGGCTACGTCCTGTTTAAAACAATTTCCAATTTTAAAGAAAAAAAATATAAATATACATTTTTAATAATGTGTCAATTTCTGTAAACATACATTTAATTAAACACCACAGCTAAAAACTAGGGACTGAAAAGAACACAATAGCATGTATTTCCCAAGAGAAAATAATTGTAAAAATAACAAAATAGAAGGTTAAAACTAGAGTGCTCTTGATTTCTAAATAGCAAAATGTAGAACAAATAGTAAAAAAAAAAGTGGGCACGCACCGTGGCAAGTTATTATAAATGGGGCAGGAGTAACATTTTGTTAAAGGGACACCATAGGAACCTAGACCATGTCATCTCAATGATGTGGTATGGGAGCCATGCCCCCTCCGTTTTAACCGTGCAAGGGAAAACATTTGTATTTAACTAAATGTGTTAAACGAAATCACTCAGGCATCCACTACAGGTACCTCCGACGAGATGAGAGAGAACATGTGATTGGTGCAGCGCTGTGTTTTGATGCACATGTGGACTAGCCTCCCAATGCTTTCGTATAGGAAAAGCATTGCATTGGATGAGATTATCAATCTCGATGATATCAGCCAAAGAGGTGGGACGGCATCGCAGAGGGATGAAAAGGCAAGTAAACTACTTTTATTTGCTCCCTACAGCTGGGGGCCAAAGACTAATGGATACCAGGGCACTATAGTGTTAGAATTACACATTTGGATTTTTAAAGCTATATTGATCCTTCAGGTGCAGGTTCCAGGGAACTAACAACACATTTAGTTAAATGCAAACCATGTGAATCAATGCAAACTTTTTAGGGTTATGTAACAAATATTGGCATCCATTTAATAAGCTTTCCAAATGATTCAATACGGTTAGGAAACTCTCCAACAGATTTATCTGCACAAGTCGTTTTTTGTAGATAAATCATTTGGAGAGTTTTTCGAAAGGTATGAATTATTTGGAAACTTGCTAAATCAAGGCCATTATCAGCAATGTATATCACGATGTTCCGCTATGGTGCAACATTAATGTATGCTCTGATGTCTAAACTAATTATAAAACAACAGGAGGATATATATATATTTCTGAGAACTCACTCTAGCTCAACCAGATGTCAGAGATCAGTGTGAGCTGAGCTGCTGACTTCACTCCTGCCCACAGACAATCACTTCTATCATGTGAACAGCATTTCAAAGCTTCGCTAAGTAAAAAAGGGGCAGGTAATACGAGAAATGTGCTTGGCTGTTCTGGGCAGAGTAATACTAGGCGTTTAGCTCACACTGATCTCTCATTGGCTGAGTGGAGTGTGTACCTTGAGTACTTCTAATAAGGAAGACATTTTGTGAAAAGAAGAGGAGTGGCTGTGGGGGTGGGTTTATGATGCAAACTTTTTTTTTTAAAGCAGAATGCAAGATTTTAACGTGGAGTAACCTGGGAATTAGGCAGAGCTCTAGAAAGGCATACCTTACCTGACTTGACTTTCCCATTGGTAGATATGGCTGAGATAGAGAGTCCTGTAATGGAGGTTACCGTCACAGACATGGCGATAATGAGCCATGTAAGAGCTGTAAGTAGAAGGAGGTGTAATATGGTTATTTGACACTGCACATTAACACTAATATGCACATAATATGCACACATAGACTACATATATAGATACGTCACCCCACACAGACACATATACATTCATGCACACAACCATAAATATTTACATATATGAAGAAAAGCATGCACTCAAATAGACATGCAATGCCTCACACATTTTATATACCTGTTGACATACACACGATATTCTGGTAGAGAGTTAAGCTGGATCAGAACACAGTTTTTTAATACATACAGCCAAACATATAACCAAACAGGAGTCTCATTTTGTGAAAAAGTTAGGTACAATTCCCAACATGTATAGTGAAAACTTGCATCTCCAAATACAGAATTCTGTACGGGTAATTGTACTGACCTATCCCTGCCTGGGCTGTTATCCATGGCAGACGGAGATACAGAATGACTCCCCAGATATTCAGCATGCAGCGTATCTGGAAGAAAATTATCCACACAATTTCTCGGGGTTACAATGTCCCTGCTTATAAGGGAGTCTGAGTTATTAGAGAGAGTTTCTGTAACATTCTTAAATGTGACCCAAGCCTAGAACGCTATAGCAAACACAGACGGCAGTACTACACTTACATGAAATAAAGATTAAAAAATATATAGCGATATATGTAATATAGCTTGATATTTGAATGAGTAACAGACATTATATGAGCCTAGCAATGGACAAAATGGGTTTACCATGAATGTGTACAAATTAAACCCTTGGACAGGAGCGTTGCTTGGTGGAGCGGACTCGGGCTGGAGCCCAGACTACATTCCCGCGTCTCAGTTTGGCGTTCTCCTGTAATATTTTTGGAGGTATAACATCTCCAATTCTATAATCTGTGACACTGCCACTTTAATAACCATATTTGGAGTTATTTATACAACACAGTGTGGGGGAACTGCAGTGGGTGTTGGTTTAAAGCTGCAAATTTAGGGTGAATGCTGTTAATACAGGATTAATACAGCATGGAATGGCGTTAAGAGCGCATGTGTGGAGTTTATAAATATAGTTCCTGGTGTTTCATATGCCAGGAGCCACGCCAGTGCTGAACTCCCGCAATAGTATATAACAGATCTGGAGAATTCCATGAGAATGCAGGAGCCTTCATAGATCAAGTCTTGCTATGAGTGAAACAATGGTGGATTCCCACAATCCTCACTACTGATGGCCGTGGCAACTGACAAATGTTTACAGTGAAACCTCTGTCTTTTATCAACTCTAACTGGCAATTACCATAAGACACCTAGTCCCTATTTCAATGAAATTCCAAAGTAGTCAAAATGAACGTTTCATAAAATTTGTATCTTTATGAAATACTCAAAATAAATTTTTGGGAACAGGGACACTTTAAGTCAAGATATGTGAGGAGGGGGTCATAAAACTTGAGCTGAAACTGTTTTTTGTCACCTAGAAAATCTCCTTATACAGTATTATTAATCGAACAACAAAATGTATCACTCAGTTGTTTGTTATTTAAGTTTTTCATCATTATTGTTTATTATTATTACATTTGGCTCACCATCACCCCTTTAACCCAACCAAACCGAACAGGTTCTTCGATTGGTTTCTCCCCCACAGTATCCGCCTCCCCCTCTGGGGTATCCAAATTCGCCTCATATTCAGGAGGCTGAAGATTGCAGCTTGATTCATGCTATAAAAAGAGAAGACAATGAAAATAAATAAAGTTATATTTTTTAAAGTGTCTTTTTATTGTGAAATGTATACATGGTGGCGTTACAAAAATATTAACTGCATAGACATAAACAATGGCAAGACATGGTTACTTTCTTTACCAATTTTAAATGAGCTCATACGCAGGTGGATGTTTTATTAACTGGGCATTGTAGGGAAAAAGAGAAATGACGAATGGAGCAAGAGCAGAAGAAAGAACAACGTGCAGTACTGATGTTCAGTGTCTCCTCCCTCTGCATGCAGACACTGAACTTTCCTCATAGAGATGCATTGATTCAATTCATCTCTATGAGGAGATGCTGATTGGCCAGCACAGTATTTTATCACACATACTTATTAGCCTCCCAATGCTTCCCTGTGGGAAAGCATTGGATTAGCCGAGATCGTCAAGGTTGATCATTTCAGCCTTGGAGGCTGAGCCAAGTGGGGCCAGCCGCGGCAACACCGGTACGGTGTGAAAAAAAAAAAAGGGGGAGTTTAAACACCTTTTTACTGCACATAAATAGTTATTTTAACACTATAGTGTCAGAAATACTTTTGTGTTCCTGCCACTACAGTGTTCGTTGAAACAGCACGAGGAGAGGTCCACTAAAATCTAGAGCAGGCAGCACCTAGAAGAGCAGTCACCCTTCCCAGTGGGTATTAACACCATGGGATAGTTTGCCCTGGGTAGGGCAGCAAAATGCAGTACTCCAGGACACCACCAGGAGTCACATTTTATATTTTACTTAGTGTGCGACGGGAAGTCAGTCCTGAAAGCTAGTATCCCCCGTCTACTTCTCAGAACACCAACAGCCACACACCAACAGTCTTGTCAGAACATGCTCATTCCCACAATGACTCAGACTCCTACGCCTCTCGGGTACACCACCATAGACCAGGTTAGACAAGGGGGAAAGCGACAAAAGCGGTGAGTGCAAAGAAAAAGGGATAGACACAGAAGAGTAAATATTGAAAGAGAGCGACAGACAAGTGGGTGAAGGGGTGTATGGGGAGTGAACTGGTACATAAAGGTAATTTGGAGAAATGGTCAGCTACTGGCACAGTCTGACGTTCGCTTTAATTTTAGAATTTCAAATTTCAATTTATTACAATTCTGAATTAAGTGAAAAAGGAATCAAAGGAAAGGGAATAAGTGCCGGGAATGATAATATAAGGGGGAGATGTCCACAAGTTAAGGAATGCAGATATAAGCACAGTGTGATTTTAGGAGAGGGATACTATGGTGGGATATGCAGAGAGGAACAGATGGACACTAGTGTGGAAAATATGGAGAGGCACTAGTGGATGATCTGGTGAAAGGGACAGAAGGAGAAAATATGGGAAGAGGGGCACTGCATGGCTTTGTCCGTAGGAGATAGAGGGATAGCTCTGTCTTGAACACTGGCAGCATGTTGTCTTGGGCCAACCGACCATAATGAAACGGAAGAGCATAGATAGTTATGGTGCTTGGAGTGACCCTTTAAAATTAAGTAAGGACAACTGTGCAGCAAGTGCAGTTATTTCAAAGGAGCGTGTAAGTCTCTGAAATTTACCAGCCTTCAATCCCGGATATCCGATGCCATCTGCACCTTCTTGCCTCAGTCAGCAATATATGTGCAATCACAACAAATAAGGTCACTAACATCTAATGATGCCCAGTAAAACAATAAAAAGCCA
This sequence comes from Pelobates cultripes, assembly GCA_933207985.1. NCBI lineage: Eukaryota > Metazoa > Chordata > Amphibia > Anura > Pelobatidae > Pelobates > Pelobates cultripes. Next base: position 32,193,938 of record OW240923.1, on the reverse strand, counting down.
GTGAGGTAAAACAAGGTAAGCTCCTGCTTGAGGTAAGAAATCTTGCAGACATCATGTTTTATTACTAACCTATCCTACTTGGCACAGAATTCCTTCTATGCAAATTAATGGAACACTCAGAGCATCAATTAAAGGGATACTATAGTTACCAGAAGCACTACAGCTTAAAGGGATACTATAGTTACCAGAACCACTACAGCTTAATGATCGAGATGAAATGATGTTAACATGGAGCAGTAGGAGTTATCAGAAGATAAAGGTGGAAGGTCAAAAGGGAAAGAATAGAAAACAAGGGTGGGCAGGGGTGGTGGGTTATACGAGAAAGACCAGTAAACAAATGGAGTAGGCTAGTGTAGAGAAATTAAGGTCCATCAAAATGAAAACCTGTATGCCCATGAAAGCTTTAAAAGAACACTATACTGTCAGAACACACATGTATTGCTGACACCATTGTGGTAAGATAACTATATAGGTCCACAGACCCCCTCCTAGCTCAGTAAAAAGGTATTTTACTCACCTTTTCTCCCATTCCAGTTTTGCAGCGTTGGTCACATCTCGTCTCCGTGGCTGAGATCATCAAATTTGAGGATATTAGCCATTCCCATAAGAAAGCATGGAGATGTTAATGCACATGCGCGGCAAAATTACACGCTAAGCCTGTTAGCATCTCCTCATTGAATTAATGCATCTCTATGGCAACGTTCAGAGACTCCATGCAGAACGTGAAGACGCTGAACACATTAAGTTGTTGTTCTGGTGACTAAAGTGTCCCTTTAATTAAACAATAGAAGTGCCAACACTGCAAGAAGCCATGGTTATAATCCTCCTGCATACAGTTAGGTAAAGGTTTTCCTACAATAACTGAATATTAACACTAATCATATTTTAATTTGCTTTCTTTTTTACTTGTCTGGGTTAAAATAAGTTTTAAAAAACTGCAATTGGTATAATTTTTATACAACTTAATCAAGATTTTCAATAGAATACAAAGACATTATAATCCCCATAACCCATGTTCAATATTGCTCCTCTGGAAATCGGGGTGTATGTGGGTGGAGTCCTGTGGGAGTGTCGCCAGTGATTCAAACTAGGTCATTAGCAATGCTCATAATGGGTTGGCCTGCCTGGAAAGGGGATGGCCACATCCCAAAAAAAGGGCCTAACAGGCAGTGTTAGTGAAGCGCTCCCTGCATAGTCTTAGTGCACAAGCGCGTCTAATGATACGTGAAGACAAACGGAGGTAAGGTGCTTACTATAATAAAAAGAAACAGGCTGCAGTAACCCAAGTAACTTACTACAAACCTTAATACAAAATAGAAGAGAACAAAAAAACAAAAAGTGGGATAACTGCGCCTATAATAAATAGTAAATAAAGGTAGCTTAGCAACCCTTTGGTGCAATATGTGGAGTTAGAACACTAGTCATTAAATGCTTCCCAATGGGGAAGTATTGGATTGGCTGAGATCATCAAGATAGAGAAGAAAAAAGGTTAGTAAAACTATTATTTCATTGCCCACACAGGAGGGGCAGTAACCTAAACAGTTAGTAAGGCAGTATAGCGTTAGGTTTGTATTCCAAGCACTATAGTGTTCCTTTAGGATTTTAAGTCCAACACTACTAGCCAGGCCGTAAATGTACTCGCCTCTGCAAGCCTGGAGGATCCACGGCATATCACCAGGAGTGAATTTCCATCCACCAGAGTTATTTTCACTCGCCAATAACAAGTGGAAATTTTGTAGCCCTGATTAGATACATAATCATTTAGGTTGGAAAGAGACTTAAGTCCATTAAGATGAAAAGAAAAAAACCCACAAACGCCAACTTGAAGCAATGGCCAATTAGCCAATTATACCTCAGAAAGGAAAAAATAAATACTTTTTGACTCCATAAAGACAGTAAGATTTCTCTTCCTACATGTTATATCTTTGTTGAATATTTTGGTTTGGGAAAACAAAAAACAACAACTTTAAGACAACCTCTTTGGACTAAGAATTGCACCTCTTTATTGTTCTTACTATAAAAACACTCCTTTCTTCCAGTTTCAACGGGTTCCCGCTTTCCGGTTGTATATTCCTGCTAATGAACAGATTAGCACCTAATGGTTTGTTCTGACCATGTATATATTTGTATAGCACTATCATAACCCCTCTGGGATGCCTCTTCTCACCCCACCCCCCAAAAAAAGACAAACGCAGTTTTTCCAAGTGTTTCTTCATGACTACAGTTTTCCATTCCACTTATTAATTTTGTATTTTGCCTGTGAATTATTTCTAGTTAAAACTATATATATTCAAGGTGGGCTCTTAGCATTGATTAATAAATAAGCAACATATGAGAACCTGATACATTTGTTGTATGGATAAAATCACATGTATTCCACGTTAAAGCAATTTGAAAACCTAATGTTATTGCAATGGATTGTGCATGGTTTACAACAATGACAAATCGAATGCCCAAACTGTTTTCCACAAAGTGAATTATACAGAATCCCCGTATAGTATATCTTGCTGGAATGTACTTCATTATAGGTTATCATGCATTCATATACACATCCACTACAGCATTCCAGCATCTTGATGTGAACCTACATTTCTACATCTACATCTTGAATTTCATGTCCAATGTATGCATGCAGTTCTTCATTAAACAGAACTATGGAAGGTACCTGCTATCAGATAGCATGGTTTTACTGGTTACTAACCTTTAGAATAGAGTGAAGATCTTCAAGCGTGGGTCTGACTTTCTTGATTTTCCCAGGAAATTCAGTATTGGCATAATGGTCATAATTTGGCACAGCATCCACTGTATTGTACCCAAATGTCCTCATGTATAAGGTGCTTCCCTGGGTGAGATTATTAAGATTAATGGTGTCATTGCCGTTTTCTGGTGGTCCATATGGAGATTTGACAGTCTCTTCTGTGCTGATCAGTGAACGTATAGTAAACCTGCCACTGGTTGGAACATTGTCATAAGGACTCTCATTCCGACTTTCAGCCATGTCATTCCAAGACTTTGTTTCATGTAACTAATTCCATCTAACTCAGAGTGGGGGTTTTATACTACGGAGAACCAGCAAGAACCAAACCTGCAAACGCTAACCAAAAACTAAGCAAAATTATCAAAACGATCTTGGAAGAACATAGCCTTGAGGCAAGAAAAGTACGATTATAGAGTAGAAAATTACCACACAGTCTGATCAGCAAACTGATAACCACAACTACAAGGAAGCAGGAGCAGAAACTGGTTTCAGTCATCAAACCGAATTCCTTCAAATAAATTACCTTAAATTCAAAATGTTTCGCTTATTTCCTATTTGTGTATCATTACTAGCATTATAGTTATAGCAAATTCTCAATATGGACGAATAAAAAAATAAAACTTTTGATGGGTTTGTGTAAGAAGCAGTATGAAATTATTTAGAATATGCAAATAGTGTTTTCTTTTCTTCATATTTCCAGCGGGTTAAAAACCCTCAAATACAAAAAAGTTCAGTGATTTTAAAAACAAAACAAAAAAACAAGGTGCAGGTATTCAGTATAAACACAACTGGTGTCTGTTTTTGTAGGAAAAAAAAAAACCACACATTTTTATTAAATGATAATTATTACAAACTGCGTGAGGATGTCCAGTGTCGTTTAAGGGACCCAGAGTCCAGTAAATTCCCAGAAGCGCCTCCAGTGGCTGTCTAGTAGAAAGTTTCTCAAAAACTGCAGTGTTTTACATTGCAGGACTAAGCGGGACAGGGACACTGCACCCAGACCACCTCAATGATCTAAAGTGGTCTGGGTGCCTATTGTGTCCCTTTAAGTACAGCAAATATGGTAGCTTTGCATAGAGCATAGCAAATGACAGATTAGGTGTCTATAATAAATGCATGAAACATCATAAAACAAACTATATAAACAGTCTGCATATTGGCAACATTATATGACTTCGTATACACCAGTGATCTGCGCAGAGCCCAGAACAAGCCAATCAGTTAAACAAAAGTGCCAAATACCCAAACATTCCTCCCTCACTAAGTGTCACACACTGTGACAGGGGGTACGGAAATCAAGGGTTTGCTACGGGCAAAAGAAGTTAGCCCAGGACAGGCATCAAGAACAAGTTTTTATTAAAGTTATTGCCAACACCACATACCTACTAATGACTGTTTGAATACAGGCATGGACTTTTAGCTAGCACTGTTTAACATGCTTTATTTAAAGGGACACTATAGTCACCAGACCACCTCAGCTCAATGTGGTGCCAGGTCCCTCTAGGGTTAACCCTGCCTGCTGTAAACATAGCAGTTTCAGAGAAACTGCTATGCTTACATTTGGGGTTAAGCCAGCCCCTAGTGGCTGTCTTCCGGATAGCCACTAGAGGCGCATCTGCGATGATGGGGGCACATTTCGCCTCCATCATGCAGAGCGTATATAGGAAAGCATTGAGAAATGCTTTCCTATGGACACTTTGAATGCGCGCCCGGCACTGCCACAAATGCGCATTCGGCTCCACTGACGTCGGATGGGGGAGGAGAGGTAAGGGAGCCGGGCGGTGGAAGAAGGTGAGTAACTGAAGGGGTTTTATCCTTCAGCACTACAGGGGGAGGGGGGCCCGAGGGTGGGGGCACCCTCAGGGTACTATAGTGTCAGGAAAACCGCTTTGTTTTTAAACGAATATGCCTGTCAGATCATGTGACTCACCTTCAGCTTCCAGATTAGGTTAGCTACACTGACTGGCATAGTTACAAAAACCCATAATCTGCCTGGGGCACTTGTTTTTTTAGGCTCCTTACACATACACAAGCATACGATCACAAATTCAGAGTAACACTTGCTTAAGGAAGAACGGTCACATCCAAAGAAGCGGCTGTTGCTTGCTCCTTCACCCCAGTTCACAGCCCATAGAACACAGCCAAGTTTTACAAAGTGTTTTAGTAGCCAAGCCCATAACCCATGTCATCACATCAAAGATAAAGATAATTTCACCGAATGTGAAGGGTTAAACTTTGTCAGTAATTAATTTAAAAACAACTTGAGAGTTCTGGCAAACACATAACATTTGCTCAAAAAACCCCACGTTTTACCACATTTACCTGGTAATATATTAGCTCGTAGCTATGTCTCCTAAAAGTGATGTGGCTATCTTAATAAAGAAGAATTGTCCTCTTGTAGTTGGAAAATGTACTTCTGAGCCAGACAGTATAGGTTTTACTGGAAGCACAAGCCGAGACTTAGTGAAGGGTAAAGAAGAACTGGTTTATTAGGTCAAAGCAAACAAATTTATACACAGACCGCCAGCATGGGGTCGTCATTCAGAGTAGCACAACCCAGCCGCCTCTGTGTTTGGAATATAATTGACTCAGCTTTCGGATAAACTAATTATCTCCCGAACACAGAAAGAGCAAAACATAAAATACCCCAAAACACAAGTAATATTAGCCAGCACCCCAACATGCCATATATCCCCTGAAAGGTCTCTCTGGAGCACCCAATCTGTACAAAAAATGCAAACATCGGATATGGCTAGCCAGAATTCGATGGAAGTACAAAGTTCAGCAAAACAAGGCTAGTCTCCAATCCAGCGGCGTTCCAGAGTGCTGGGTAGCATTTCCTGGTCTCCCTTAAGCACTGTGGTTTTTGTGAGTACATGGAGCTCCCCCAAGACCTTGACGTCGTTCAATGCCTCTCCACCTCTTCTGTTAACTCTCCAAAGAGCACCCTGATTGGTTGTCCTGGGACCGAAAGCACTCTGGTTAAAATTTTAGCAGATCGCTGTGACCCTCATATACACTTTGGAGTTACAGGGTGATTTAGAGTCACTCCCGGCCAGGCGCACCATGTCTCAGCGTTTCCTCTGGTGGAAGGTAGGCGGTTCTGGACAGGCAGGAAGGGACACTGGACTGGGAGACATGGGCTAGAGAGTTGGTCAAGAGTGATGCAGTCTTTTAAGTGGATGTGGAGAGTCTGGGGGCTTCCGTCAGCTGGAAATAAGGTGAGTTTTAAGGGAGTAAGGGGGGGGGGAAGAGGGTGTGGTGGTGACAAACCACATAAATGGTGGTTTTAAAACAAAAGGGTCAGGAATACAGGCTTGTGTTCCTGACCCGATAGTGTTCACTTAAGTTTATGTATGTATGCCCACCATCCAATTGGTGCAGGCCTGGCCCGCGCAATAAAACCACCGGGGCCACGCGTTCATGGGACTATCGGGCCACCTGATACAATGTATATCCAGGGGTCAGGCTTCCTGTGATAAGGTCAGAGCGCTTTGAAGAAGTGACAACCCCGGCCACTTCCTCCCAGCTTACACAGAGCACTGCAAGGGAAGAAGAGGAGAGGAGAGAGTCAGAGTGGGACCTTTGACTTCCATCATCCTGAGCCAGCCACTGGACCCCAGGGAAGTCACCCTCCTGCACCTAAAAGCTAGGAAAGAGGAGGGTGACTAAAACATTTTGCACGTGTGCGTGTTTGTGTGTCTGTATGTATGCATCTGACTGTTTGTCATTAAGGGTCTGTGTATCAGCGTATCCGCATGTGTGTCAGATTTTGCATCTGTAGTAGGTGTCCTTCTGTGTATCTGAATGTATCATTCTATGTGTAGATGTCTGTATCTGTGTTAGTTTGTGTGTCTGTGCATCAGCATGTGTGTCTGTATGTATCTGTATGTGTTAAATGGTGTGTATCTGCATATATGTCAGTGTGTTTGTTTATCTGCATGTGTAGCTGTCACCAAACCACAGACACTGTCACCGCCCCTTCACCCTGCCACACTCACAATAACTCCCCCAATCCTGTCACTCACCCATGTCATACTCACCTTCCATCGCTCTGCCGTATTCACCCTATCACACTCACCCCCCTTTCCCCCAATCCTGTCACTCATTCTCCATCACTATGTCACTCACCCCATCACATAAATCCTTCCAATTCTGTCCTACTCATTCTCCCCAAACATGCCACACTCACCCTCTGGGGTGTGAATTAGGGATCGACCGATTATCGGTCTGGCCAATATTCTGTATTTTCAGCAATATCGGTACTGGCCAATAAAGATACCGATATTGCCAATAATGCAGACCAGGGCTGCCATAAGGGTTCTGGGGGGCCCGCGGTGGTCCTGGAAGCCCAGCACACTCTTAACAGATTTATTTAACCAATCATTGTTAACAGGAGTAGTCCCAGAAGATTGGAAGTTAGCGAATGTTGTGCCCATTTACAAGAAAAGTAATAGGGAGGAGTCGGGGCAACTATAGGCCAGTAAGCCTTACTTCAGTAGTGGGGAAAGTGATGGAAACCATGTTAAAGGATAGGATTGTTGAACATCTAAAAACACACGGATTTCAAGATCAGAGACAACATGGGTTTACTTCAGGGAGATCATGCCAAACTAATCTTATTGATTTTTTAGATTGGGTAACTAAAATTATAGATCAGGGTGGTGCAGTAGACATTGCTTACCTAGATTTCAGTAAGGCTTTTTTTTTTTAAATTTTTTATTTTTGCAGTGCATTAAAGAATGACATATAGGCCTGGGGTGCCCCAAAGGCAGTCCTCTGGCTGAGCTGTACTGTATATTTGACATGCACAATTTTTTAATATAGAGAACAGAAACGATAGCAGTTACATCCCTCTATGCCACATTTAGGAAGAGACATTCTACTAGAGGGTTAAGCATAGAGTGGAGTAACAGATTAACATTAGACTAGCCAAGCTTTAGGTATATGTTGTACAACATGCTATGAAACTGGCAGTGTCAGCATATTGATAAAGTAGGTTTGACAAATTAGTGATTTAAAGCTAGGTTACGGTATCACTGGGTGCAGATATAATGCAGCTATGCATGGTATGGCTCAAAAAGGAAAGTATCAGATTCAGATGCAGAGTATAACTATTAGGCATGTGCTTCAGGATAAGGTATAAAAAGAGTTCACTCTGGTTTGGAGGGCTCAGTGTGTGGCCGTCTGCTCGCTTAGAATCACAGTTCCAGCGGTGGCCGCAAGCCCTGCCATGCCGCGATGTCGTCAGCCAATTCCCTCTGTGGGGTAGTCGCGTGTGCATTCCAGCAGGTCACGGTAAGCCGTTGTCGCGGTCCCCCTGCGCTTTCTGCATCTTTCACCCGTGCGGGCTTCTGCATACCGCGGCATCTGGGCTGCTAGTTGTTCGGTTTGTTGTTTAGCCCCGTGTTGGCTGAGGTGAGCGTCCAGGCGCTGCAGGCTGTGTTGGGGATGCTTGGTGCATAGGGTTTGCGATCGCTTGTGCCAGCCGCCATCCTCCGCCATCTTGGATGTACCTTGCTGCCTCATGGTGTTGGGAGGTAGTGTTGGCCGGCTGCCTGTGCCACCCAGCGAGGACCGGGATAACCCCCGCCGGTCCAGAGGGGGGGGGTTAGAGGTGAGTACGGTGAGGTTTCCATCTGCGAGGTTACCAACCAGGAGAGCGGCCGCCTCTCCCTGGCTCGGTCGCAGCTAGGCCTCAGGCTGGAATCGTGGGGACCCGGTGAGTTGCGGATACAAGCTTAGTATTAAAACGTTTTCCTGGGTCTCCCCCACTCTGTAGTCACACTCCCAGCGGTGTGGGCGCGATGATTTGGGGTATATCCCCCGTTTTAGTGGCTGGCTTGCAGGAGCTATTGTGCAGCACGTCCACTCTGCTAGGAAGCTAGGCTCCGCCCCCCTTCAGTAAGGCTTTTGACACTGTTGCACATAGAAGGCTTATCAATAAACTGCAGTCTTTAAGTTTGGATTCCAATATTGTTGAATGGGTAAAGCAGTGGCTGAGTGACAGGCAACAGAGGGTTGTAGTTAATGGAATATATTCGAAGCTTGGACTTGTCACCAGTGGGGTACCTCAGGGATCTGTACTTGGACCCATTCTCTTTAATATTTTTATTAGTGATATTGCAGAAGGTCTTGATGGTAAGGTATGTCTTTTTGCTGATGATACTAAGATATGTAACAGGGTTGATGTTCCAGGAGGGATAAGCCAAATGGCAAATGATTTAGGTAAACTAGAAAAATGGTCAGAATTGTGGCAACTGACATTTAATGTGGATAAGTGCAAGATAATGCATCTTGGACGTAAAAACCCAAGGGCAGAGTACAGAATATTTGATAGAGTCCTAACCTCAACATATGAGGAAAGGGATTTAGGGGTGATTATTTCTGATGACTTAAAGGTAGGCAGACAATGTAATAGAGCAGCAGGAAATGCTAGCAGAATGCTTGGTTGTATAGGGAGAGGTATTAGCAGTAGAAAGAGGGAAGTGCTCATGCCATTGTACAGAACACTGGTGAGACCTCACTTGGAGTATTGTACACAGTACTGGAGACCGTATCTTCAGAAGGATATTGATACCTTAGAGAGGGTTCAGAGAAGGGCTACTAAACTGGTTCATGGATTGCGGGATAAAACTTACCAGGAAAGGTTAAAGGATCTTAACATGTATAGCTTGGAGGAAAGACGAGACAGGGGGGATATGATAGAAACATTTTAATACATAAAGGGAATCAACACAGTAAAGGAGGAGACTATATTTAAAAGAAGAAAAACTACCACAACAAGAGGACATAGTCTTAAATTAGAGGGACACGGGTTTAAAAATAATATCAGGAAGTAATACTTTACTGAGAGGGTAGTGGATGCATGGAATAGCCTTCCAGCTGAAGTGGTAGAGGTTAACACAGTAAAGGAGTTTTAGCATGCGTGGGATAGGCATAAGGCTATCCTAACTATAAGATAAGGCCATGGACTAATGAAAGCATATAGAAAATTGGGCAGACTAGATGGGCCGAATGGTTCTTATCTGCCGTCACATTCTATGTTTCTATGTTACTTACCTTCCCAGCAGCTCCCTTCAGCTCCCGTCTAAATCTTGCGAGTCCAGCGGTCGTCAGAGAGTTGCCACGGGTTACCTCCCCACTCCCCCCCCCCATTTTACACACATTACATACCTACACAAACACATACATTCTGCATTCATTATATACACACACACTACATTCACTATAGACACACTACACACTGCATTTACTATGCCCACACTACACAAACACACACTGCATCCACTATGCACACACTACACAAACACACACTGCATCCACTATACACACACTACACAAACACACTCAGCATTCATTATACACACACTACACAAACATAGACTGAATTCACTATACACACACTACACAAACACATACACTGCATCCACTACACAAACATACACACTGCATTCATTATATACACACACTACACAAACACTCTGCATTCATTTTATACACACACTACACAAACACGCTGCCTGCACTATATACACATTACACGTACACACTGCATTCTCTATACACACACTACACAAACACTGCATACCTTATACACACACACTGCAACCACTACACAAACACACACACAATGCATTCACTAATCAAATACTCTCACTGCATCCATTACACACACACACACATATTCTTGAAAACATAAAACATTCTGACTGGCATGTATATGTTGTGCATTTACCTTAAAAAAAAAAAAAAGGTTTGCAAAAAAATAAATAAATAATAAACATGTTTAGTTAACAGTAGATTTGTGTAGAAATAGTTTATTTTTTCAAAATGGTAAAGGTACAGAACAACGGTAAGTTATCGGCTATCGGCCTGAAACTTCACAGATCGGCTCTAAAAAAATCTATATCGGTCGATTCCTAGTGTGAATGAGACACATGGAGGGAATAGGGGGGTGTAAATGTGACACAGAGGGGCTCGGTGCGGGGGCAAGAGCAATGTTCAGACCGGTCCTGTGGTTTCTACTTACGTCAAACATGGAGATAACAATAATACAAAGTCAACCTACTAAAGAAAAAATACACACAAATAATCTAGCTATACTTCAACCCAAAAAGAAACGCCAGCAGAAATTTAGAAAATTATAACATTAGCCATTTACTAGAAATGACCAACTTAGCCTGGTATTTATTAAATGGAACAGTAGGAGATTACCAAAGAGACTGTCAGTGTGTTAATTATCACGGTTTACAGCATGGCTTAATGGGTGCACTTTGTTGTTGAATTATTGCTCAAAGATTGATTATTTACCATCCAAGGGAATACGTGATATATTAACCATTTAGAATTTCCATTCTTAGCATCAGCAGTTTAGTCACAACTTTATTAAAGGAGTACTCCAAGAACCATAACCACTATAGCCCACTGCAATAGTTATGGTTCCCTGTAGGCCTCCCAGTGTATGTACTCAATCCATTTAAGAACCTCTTCCGCAGATGAAGTTCCTGCAAGGCATTTTCATTAGCTCCCCATGATCATTGGCTGAGACCATCATCTGAGCGCTCTGGCGTCGGGTGAATATACAAAGGATTTTTTAACCCTTTCAATGCATGTGGGGCATGAGTTAGAGAGGAGGGAGAGGGAAATATAGTATAAGAAATACAACTTTATATTCCCTATGTGGAGCGCTAGTCTAGCAGGGACCTTTCTCTGCTGGTTTTCTCCAAGATGACTCAGGAACAAGGGAGATGCTTCACAGGAACAGCTAAATACAGCAAGGCAAGACAAGATTCTCCCAACACCTCCCCAGTAACTGGACGACACTCAATTTAGGGGGAATAACTGAAGGTTTAATGCTGGCACACTGCCTTTCATGTGATTTTCCCCACAAGGTTACCGCCCAGGTGGACCTTCTGTCACGTTTAAAGGTCCCTGTATATATATAGTTTCTACTTAAAATGCTGAACATGGAACGATATTGGCACTTGAGTGATAAGGGCTAGTAATATGCACGGCACAGAACTGCATATTTTATGTCTGTCGTCAGTATACACAGAGCACTGGTGACAAGCATAATCAGCTTCTCCCTTGCAGGCTCGATCTCCACTTCTCCCCTTTATTCATCAGTCCTCCCCACATTTATTTAATTTTTTTATTATTTCCCTACCCTCAGCACCCAGAGTGCACATGCGCCTTGAGCCCGCTACATGGTCTAATTACAGGCTTCTCTTTGACGTGACGTTGGATGAAGGCAGGAGATCAGTGCTGGGAGCTTAGCTTAGCTCAGCGCTGGATCACAGGTAAGTTTTAACATTTATTTTGGCATTTCAGTGGAGGTGGAACCTAAGAGTAATGCCAATGGGGCATTGTGGCTTACAAAAACAAAAGGAGAGAGATCAGCGCTGGAATCAGGTAAGTGTTACAATTGTTTTTAGTGCCTTGTGGACTGAGGTGGGACGCGGGTGGGGACTGCTGGAGAGTGGTAAAGAGGAGCAGATGAATATGGCCCCACCCCACCCCACACATCGTTGCTCCCTCCCCGGCACGCGACCAATACTTCCTTTTTCTTCTTCTCTCTCTCTGAGATGGCGCATAGAAATACCTTCCAAGGGATTTTAGGCTCTAGGACAGTTTTGGTGACGTATCACGAAGTTTAAATACCTAAACAAAACCTACCTAGGAGACGTAAGCATTGTAGCTGGATCTAGCAAAGTGTCCGGTAACCTACCCACAACACGGAAATAAGGTCCGCCAGAGCCAAGAGACCTTTTCTGTACTAACTTTCCTTTCTCTCAGTCTTTCATGTGTATTTAAAAAAAAATAAAAATAAATTACTGTTTTATACGCACACGAAAAACAAAGTGGATGTGTAAAACGTTGAGTTGAATTAAAGATTTATAGTCATTATGCATAATTCGACCGAGGCGCGCCATGTGGTGTCAGGTGTGCCTGCATTTTTTGTTGATGTAATATGTGCACAGTGACGTCTTGGAACGTTTATCGCTTTGTTATGTCCTTGTTTGACGAAAAAAATAAAAAAAAAATAAAAAAGAAGAGTTCCAGTAAACCTTTCAACTATTTACACTAGGACGGATCCAAGGCATTCCTGACACTGCATGGAGCTTGAAGTGTTAATTTAAAGACTAGGTTATATAAAAACCTATGTTTTGTTTTTTTAAATCTGATACACAACAGAACCCCCAGACCCCATTGACCCTCTAATACCTACACACTCACAGCAACTTTCTGATATTTAAGCATTTATTCTTAAAACTCCAATTGTGCAGTAGCAAATACAAGCAAAAAAAATATTATAGGACATTTCAGAGCCCTCTCCAATCAAATCAATTAAAATCTCAAATCCTCAATGTTGTCCAAAATACCCTCCAAACCAATTTAAATAGATCCAAAAGCCCCAAATAACTCAATAATGTATTCTCTAATGATTGCTTAACTATTTATCAAATAATCCCACCCCACTAGATTATAAAACCTCTCAGCATGACCTATGGTGTGATAAAATAAGAAAGCCATTACCCTCCTGGTTAAATGAGCATCTAGGGCACAGTCGGATTACACATTGTTGCAGATTCAATGTGGCCGCTATATTTCAACCCAAAAAGAAACGCCAGCAGAAGTTTAGAAAAATGTAACATTGGCAATTAGCGATGCACCGAGCTAATTAAAATAAAAAAATACACAAATTTATATTCTACCCATAAGGCGGTCTACATGGCATCTGCCTACAGGTGCATGTCCACTAGGGATGCCTGTTTTAAGCACTCCCAACTGTGGACACCGGTGGGAGAGTGGCAAAGGGGGCAGGCCGATGCGCTCATGTTAATGGCAGGGAAGCCTAGCGTGAATGTACACCAGACTGCCTGTTCATCATGTTCATCATTGGGGGCAAAATCTGCAGGAAGCACAGTTTTATGAAAGGTCCTGGTGTCCTAACCATAGTGCAAGTGTGTCTTGTGATGCGTTCATGCTATGAATGTTTTGGACAGTTCCTTGGTATCCTGCTTTTGGGGGAAATATTGGGACTGTCCTGTTGAAATTAGGACAGTTGGGAAGGATGCATTTATAATATGCCTTTTTGGAGCTCAGATTGGCTGGCAAGGTGATACAAGTACGAGGAGCCTTGGTCAGTGTCCTCTGTAGTCCAGTCAGCCCCCTATGTTTATTAGCAGAGCTGCAGGAACCGTCATAGAGGATGTAAAACCCAGTGCTGTTCCAGCTTCTCCAGTGTCTGTGTGTGAGGCTGGACAGGAAGTGGAAGGGATCACTTCCCATCTACCCACTGACAGCCTCTCACACAGGAAGTACCTTCCAGGAGGAGCATGGACAGCATTCAGTGATGCACACTGTGTAACCACACCTGTAGCTATACTTTATTGGTATCAACTATAAGACGGCATGGCTCCAAACTCCGGCGCCTTGAGAATTGGCATGTTAGTGGGAGGGAGATGAAGGCAGTAAAGATGCGATGCATCGCTAGATCTGTCCCAAAAGGGGCAGACCAACACAGAAAGGGGGTGGGCCTGCCAGAGTTAATAGGAGATCAGGCTGGTGTGAATACATGCCAAGCTGCCTGTCCGTTATGCAGGATATCCCACTGAGGGCTGATCCTTGAGGTCGTGTTTTATGATGCACTGAATGTTGGGGACAGGACCGATAAATCAGGACTATGCTGTGAAAATCGAGGCGGTTGGGAGGGTGATTAGACTACAGAAGACATAGGACAGAGAATACTTTGCAAATAACCCTACAAACTCCACATGCCTTAAACACCCTATTCCTTAACCTTAATTGTAACCACAAAACCTGAACAAATCCTTTCCTTATTCCCATTTTTTTGAGGCATTATTGAGGTTGACCCCCTCTATTGATTCGACTCCATCCCAGCACCTTACCCATAGGTGTTCAAGGTCGTGGGTGAAACTATCCATATCTTGTTCATCCTGCTGTTAGATAGGCTTTTTAGTAGACTAGTGTCTTGTCCTAGTGGGTGATCACCACTTGTGCATGCTAGGCGACCCCCAGCAACTTAATCTGTGATGCTAATTTGCTATTTTTTCTGTATTCTTTCAGTTGTGTTTGGTCTGGAATGGCTGAGGATGCAAAATTCAGGCGTGGCTGTGCGCAGCTTTGGCCAACACGCTGCCTAAGGCACTGGCTGCACTCCACTCTGACTCGCCTCCTCGGGCACCTTCTCAGATTCAACCCATTATCCCAGGATGTGGAGGCTCAACTTCCGGGGCTCTCACGGCTCTGCTGAAGAGGATACCTCCAGCAAATGCCCATGGAAGGGGCATAGCGTCTCTGCAGACAAGGATCCCATAAAATTGTCAAGGTTCAGTCATGTACAGGTCTCACATGAGTCCTTGGTGCACCACCATGAGGAAGGGACGTGGTGGACGAATATTATGCTGACAGTCCAGAGGCAGAGTCAGAGGATGAGGGCTCCTTCTGGTCAACTAACCTCTAGTTACATCCTGGAGAAGGTGGTGGAGGACCGTTGTAGTGACCGTTGGGCTCCTTTGGCCAGACCGATTGATGATCGGGTGGAGAGTATAAATTTGGTGGGACATCCGTTATTCGATCCCATGGTTCTACGATGCCCTTGGTCCTCTGAGTGTACCACACCTGGGCATATTGCGGAGTTCCTACAATACCAGCTCTGGCACCCGTTGGATAAGGATGTCTGCAATAAGCTGCGAGCAGAATGCTCTTGACCAACGGTTCCCAATTAATTTTTCCAGTGGAACCCTTTGACATAGTGGAACCCCCGAAAAAATTTTAGCGCCATAGCACAAACCTTTTAATTAACAGAGCATAATGTTTTATATATTTAGAAAATTTCTACGGACAGTATACAGATTGTAGTACTTAGGAGCAGGTGTGCTTCTGTGTGTAGAGTTGGTGTTTGTATATTACATAGTTACATAGCTGAAAAGAGACTTGCGTCCATCAAGTTAAGCCTTCCTCAAATTTGTTTTTTGCTGTTGATCCAAAAGAAGGCAAAAAAAAACATTTTGAAGTACTTCCAATTTTGCAACAAGCGAGGAAAAAAATTCCTTCTTGACACCAGAATGGCAGTCAGATTTATCCTTGGATCAAGCAGCTATTACCTTACATTGAAAGATTATATCCTTGATGTGGCGACACAAACCTCGCCACTGTGCAATGGAGAAGCCAGTTTGCCCGCCTCCTGCCTGCGGACTATGGCCCCTGGGAGATTTGGCCCTTTAAATACAGTATTTGGACATATTGTATGTGACGGTAGTATAGGGTATCAACGTCAAGCATTCCCTTCTTCCCATAAAAGAAAATCACCCAATATTCCACAAGTAGAAATATCCCTGGAATCGCCGAATAATCCACACATGAGCCAAAGCTTAATGCTGGAACAAGACTTTACTGGAAGTAACAACAACAGGTATTCAAGCTACAGTTTCTTTTATGCCCTGCTCCCATGCAGGGGAGGGACACACATGTTATCTACAGTAGCCAATAAAACAGAGGTTACAGCCCACACAAAATCCTCCCCTCTGCCTGTGATTCAATTATCTTATACAATAGAAGATGCAATTATCACAGGTAGGAAAAATACAGTTTTTACAGCATATCCATAACTTCTAAAATATACATCACATTCACATAAAAATTATATATTCACAATCAATCCATTCAGGGAAACAACATATCAAAAGATGGCATGAATCAGACCAGGGGTTCAGAAGTTAGTAAAGTATCTTTTGGGGCCTGGCTGGCAGCATGGCTATCTGGCCCAAACCGGTTTTACAGAGCCCTCTATCCTGGAGACAATGGGGAACATAATCCAAATATATCCAGGGATAGAGGCAGACTCCATTGAGCACATGTTCCCAGTAAAACACAAAAGGATACAAAAATACATAACTCCTATCATACTGAATTGAACGGGCCAAATCTCCCAGGGTCCATAGTCACAGGGCAAGAGGCGGGCAAGCAGTCCTCTCCAGGCACAAGTAGCGAAGGGCACTTCGTCACAGTAATAAATCCATGAATAAAGTAGCAGGGAGGGAAAGTATCGAATGAATGGAGGGGGATTCTTCACAATTGCCCCCCTTTTACTCCCTGCTCCGGCAGACATGACTGGACCTTTCCGGGTCCAGTGGGGCTGACGGGGCTGCCAGTCATTAGTCCCAGAATAAGTCTGTTTGGCGGGCCAGCCCACATACAGCATTCAAAGGGCCAGACCTCCCCGGGTCCATAATCCCAAGGCAAGAGGCCGGTGAGTAGTCCTCTCCAGGCGCGCAGGTCCCTGACCTTCCGTCTGTCAGTACCCCAGTTAGTCAGGCAGCCCACCCACAAATAAAAATTAGCAGAGTAGCCCCCCCACGATAACCAGTACTGGCCTGTAGATTCAAGTTTGTAGTGGGACAGCTCAACACCCTCGGTCTCCCTAGTGCAGCTAGGCAAACTGCTGGTGCTGCTTGGGGGGCAGAGGCCTGGCCATTTTAGACCTTGACCCGGCCCCTGTATTTCAGCAATACCGATCGGGTGACCCTACGTTAATGGGCCAGCCGATTGGCAAATCGCTGCGGAACCCCTATTTTTTTTCTTCAGGAACCCTAGGGTTCTGCAGAACACCAATTGGAAAACGCTGCCCTAGACTGACACTGGCAGACACTGTGTCTCTCATTCCTGAATTCAACACGGTCTTTGTCACGTTTATGACGAAGTCTGGCAAAGAGCCACGTAAGGGCTTGGAACAGAGTCTTTGTTCTAGGCAGGGCAAACTGCTGGGTGTCGGTGGTCCGTTGACAGAGTTTTCCAATGGCGAATTAAGCCCTGACCAACGACTTGTCCGTGGGTGCTGGTCTGCTCCAGGAATGGGCCCATAGTGCCTTATGGCTCCTAGGCAATGTGGCCTTGTCCATAGAATGACATAAGGCAGTCCTCTACAAGCTAGATACCAAATTGGTGGACCTGGTGTCCAAAAAAATTGGATCCAGAGGTTAAAGGCTTTTTGTTTAGGGAAACTGAACATCCATGTATTGATTTACAGGTCTCTGAATAAGGTTCAGGATCCACCTCTACCTGGGCTACGCTTATCTCAGTTAAGAGTCACCCATTTTATCCTATTTCCTATTGCAGGCAGATTGTCTCACTTTTTCCCGGTGTGCTGATCTTACCCAGGATCCTCAGGTCCTGCAGTCTTCTCCATGACCTGCTCTGATAGAGTGATGGATTCTCACATCTGGACCTGAAGGACACTTATCTTCAGATACCGATTCATCCTGACGACAGATGTTTCCTGCAGTTCCAGTGGCCTTGACAAACAACGTTCGTCTAGTAATCCGGTGGTGGCTGACACACATAAAAGCATGGAATGGGAGGGCAATTTTCAGCTGCAATCTGGATGGGATGGGACGTGGCAAGCAACAGAGTGGCCACAGGAGGCCTTTGGACTCCAGATGAACAGAACTACACATAAATTGTCAGGAATTGATCGCAGAATCCTTTGCTATTCACAAAGGACAAAACACACTGCTCTCTGATTCTCCAGCTGGACAATGTGTTGCATTATATAACCATCTGGTCAGTTCCCAATCAAAACATCTGGTGAATCTCACGAAAGATTTCTACCACGACTACGGTCTGGACAGGCATCTCTCGATCAGGGCGTAATACCTTTCGGGTATTGCTCCCGGTCAGGTGTTCTGTGTCTCCAAAGCCTTCCTGGGGCTTCATGCTTCTCAAAGCGCTTTTTGGAAAGGAGAAGGTGGTGAGGTATCAAATGACACCTTGGACTTGAGGGGGCACCATGTACACAAAAAACGCTCAGGTGGGCGGGAATTTTCACCCAGTGGCCTTGAACTCTGCGCGGGATTGGAGAGCATTCGCAGCCTGCTTAAACCTTGACCTCCACCTAACTCGGGCTAAACATCTCCTATCTGAGGTCTGTCCGGACCTTTAGGGGATACCATTTGTTTGGGGATGTGGGCACGGGAACCCTGTATTATTGCGGTGCTTTTGTGCCTGGTCGCTAATTAAATGAACCATCTAGATAATTAAATTACTCATTACCAAGGCGCCAGGGATGTCGCAATACAATTGTTTTCCTGTGGACTGTTTGTTGAGGCCCCAGGTATATAACTGTGACAAGCTGACAATAAAAACAATTCTTCTTAACCCTTCAATAAGTCTCAACTAGTGTTTGTGAGAGATCACTATACTAGCTATAACACTGAGCTATAATCACTGCCCTGGGTGCTGGAAGAGATACTTGGAAGTAAAGGAGAGCCTTGGCGGTTTCTCACAAAACTTAGTCTAATACTTTTTCTTTGTCTTACCAATATTTTCCGGACAGACCTTGGCTTTGTGTTTCTCGCTGTTACATCTCGTTGACTCCGTCTTAACGGTCTTCTCCGCGCAGTCAACTCTTCATTTGCTATGTGCGTCCTTTTAAGGTGGTTTCAACTCACACGGTAGCTCAATAGGTCAAATGGGTTCTTTGCCTCGTAGGCGTGGAAGGCTCTTTTGCTGCCCACTCTGTGCATGGTGCCTCTGCGGCCAGGGACGTGGGCAGTTTGTTATCCGAGATTTTGACCGTGGCGGGTTGGTCATGGGAATTACTTCCTGGCATTTTATTTACATCCTCGCTCTCGTGCTTCTTTTGATTTACTCCCTGGGCATTAAAACTGCAATTACAAAGCCTCTTGCCTTGATTTAAAATTAAGGATATTTAAGATGTCCTGTCTTGGAATAAATAAAGAATTTAGAAAAATAAATAAAATTGAGGATAATAGCCTTGGTGAAGAAATAATCTAAATTTTATTAATGACAGGAGGTGAATATTTTCCGTCCTTTGCTATTATTTCTTATCCTTTTTTGTCTTCATTACTTAATTGGTTAATTTTTTTATTGTTGGGATTGTGTTTATGGTTCCATTTGCTTTACTTTGCATTTCCATGATGGACTGCATTTACTTTGTGTGACATTTACACAACGTATTTTGTGTTTATTCCAGTTTATTCTCAGGAGTCTGTTTCCTTTTAAGTGTGAAGCGGATCACCAGTTTTTCTTACGGTTCTGCCTGTTCTGCCGTGTTTGATTCCTTTGGTTGCCGTTTCCGGTTGTTCTATTCTCCTGCTCGACCTCATCAAAGAAAGAGGAAGTGGGAGAGTCTAGTTAAGGGTTATATTTGCCCTCTCTCATTCAGATTGGTTGTTTTATACTGACTATGTTAACTGTATCTTTGCAGCTGGAGGTGTCAATAAAGAAGGTAGAAGCATTTATTTGCCTCCTGTCTTTAATAAAACTTAAATTATATCTCCACCATGGCTAGAATAATCCTTAATTGCAATTGTAGGATGCCATGCCTTTTGTTTACGGCTTGAAAAGTTTTAATGAACAAAATGTTGCCAGTTTTCAATCCAAGCCACATCTGAATGCTGTTCTGATTTTTTTCTTTGGTATAATCATAATCTTGTTCCACAAACCACTTTCCAATTAAAAACATTTTGACTTATGTAAGTGGTTTCACTAAAATTCAGTCACATACCATTGCATCTTATGGCACAACAAATGTACATCCAAGGGGTTCATCTCGGTCTGTGAAGCGTACACACACAGACTCTTGGCACCATAACAACATTAAAACTCAGAAGTGGTGATGGTGTTTGGAGTAACCCTATAAGTAACCTAGCAGTGTTATCCTATGATGGGAAATACCTTCACCAACCAACTTCTCACTGTATAACTATAATAACTTCAGAGAACAAGGACCAAACAAAACGAAAACCATAGTCCTCAGTGTAAAGTCCCAAACCTAACTTTTCCACTTGAGAAACACGTAGCCTCCTCTGATAATCGATTTCACAATAAAGGCACCGTAATGTATGAAAACAAATGAACTAAATTTATTAAAGGATAAAACCTTGCTGGACGAGCCTTATATGCAATTTTATTCAAACTAGACATTCAAACAGTCAAATTACAGGAGAACCACACCAAATGTCAAGACTAGTCGTGGAAGAACAGTCTGACCATGAGTGAATCAATGTATACAACATCCTCGTGTTTTATTGCTATGACCAACGTTTAGATTAATTTAATGTGAGAACCCACCTCCTATATCTTTTACAATTTTGTGCACATTCTGTTTTCTCCTTCTTTCTTCTTTTCCCATACGCTGAGGTGCATTTATCATGAAAAGGATTACCAGCGTAGGCTTCCTGCTCCTTAAATGGAAAAGTTTATTTAAACTGTGGACTTTACACTTTGGTAATTTTGTGGCGTGGTCCTCTTTTCTGAAGATCTTATGTGCTTGTGCTTCAAATCTGCAAAATTACATTCACTAAGCCCAAAGAATATCTGTTTGAGCTTTTCATGGATACAGTCTGGGCTTTATCCCCATTAACCGTTCAACACCAGGGGGGGGATTGTATTAAAAAAAAAAAAAAAAAAAACAACAAAAACTCAATAAAATATAAAAGTTAACCATTATATAAGCACCACATACATGGGAATGATTGGGGTGAAGTAGCCCATTAAATGCTAGTTCCATAGACATGTTAGCCTGCAGCCCATCAGATTAGCAGTAAGAGCAGCCTGTGCCCCACCTGCATCTTGCCAAGTCAGCCCAAAATGAATGAATCCTAACCTGTAAGCTATACTTGACTGGTTATGGGGGCTCTCTAAGTGCTATTATAACTTTGCATTATTTATATTATAATAAATATATAATAATAGTTGGTACATTGCTGGTGCAGACAGCACCCTGCACCGACTCTCAGACATGAGCAACTTAGAACGGCAGGGATTTCTTGGACTGCGCAGATTGTAATCATGCCCTTTAGAGCAAGCATGTCAAACTCGCAGCCCACAAGGACCATCTTAGCGGCAAGGTGAGCCGCGAGTACATGCTTGGTGTTAAAGCGGAGTAGGCACCTGCTTTCCCCGCAGGTGCCTACTCTGCTAAAATTTACCCGGGGAGAAGGGCCAGCGAGGGAGCTCGGTGTTCCTGCTGCTCACCGCTCCCTCACGCACGCTGTCTGTAGTGAGGCCGGGCGCTGGAATATGACGTCATATTCCGGCACACGGCATCACTAAACTGCGCGAGAGGGAGCAGATAGAAGATCCCAACTGGACCCCAGGGAGAGGCCCCACATCGGCTCCCAAAAGGTAGCAATAAAGAATAAGGGAAGCAATAAAGAAAATGAGTGTGTGTCTGTCAGAGTCTGTTTGTATAGGTCAGTGAGTGTGTGTCAGTGAGTGTCTGTGTGTCTGTCAGTGAATGTGTCTGTGTGTGTCTCTGTTTGTGTCTGTCTGTGAGTGTGTCTGTCAGTGAGTGTGCGTGTTGGTCAGTGCATTGGCTGCTACTGGACAGCAGAGTACCTAGAGGTGCATGGAGGCACGCAACGCCACATTCCGACATGACATCGACGTGCTCCACCTCCACAGAGTTTCAAGAAGTAGCGGGAGGGTCAGATTTGGCACAGGGTGCGGACGGCGCCATTTGGGGTTTACTAGAGGCGGTACTCCGGAGTCACATACTGGCAGCGGCAATGTGAGTGGAGTCTACTTGTTGTCTAGGGGGTGGTGCTGGGATTTAGAGGGAGAGAGAGAGGACTGGTATTTTGTATATGGGGAGGACTGGGATTTAGTAGAGGGGGGTGCTGTTTTTTTTTATACTGTACTTTTCAAAATAAAAGTTTCACGTGTTTTTTTTTTGCGGCCCACATAAACTTAAACCTTGTTTATGTGGCCTGTGCTAGACTTGGAGTTTGACATGCTTGCTTTAGAGTGGGTGTTTCAGGATTCCAGGTGGGCGGTAGGGATTTCCTCATTTTGAGAGATTGGGCGGGTGCGAGCCAGCGGTACCCCTGTGACCAGGTACCGCCATCACCATTTGCTGCCCTGGCCCGAACGGCAAACCGCCAAGGGGTCCATCGGGTGGCCCATGCTGTCAGATCCACTCAATGCATGTGCATTGTAAGGGGGCCCGGTCAGCGCTGGGCGCTTTAACAGCGCGACTGGGCTCCCTGTGATTACATCACAGAGCTGGGAGGAAGTGACTGCACGTCACTCCTCCCAGCTAACACTGAGAGCCGCATGGGAGGAAGCAGGGGGAGTCAGAGTGGGAACTCTGACTCCCATCCACCTGAGCCACCACTAGATCCCAGGGAAAGTCACCCTCCTGCACCTAAAAGGTAGGAAACAGGAAGGTGACTAAAATATTTTGTGTGTGTTTGTGTGTATGTATGTCTTGTGTGTGTGTCTTTGTATGTATGTGTGTGTCTTTGTATGTATGTCTTGTGTGTGTGCGTCTGTATATATGTGTGTATGTATGTATCTTGTATTTGAATGTATGTGTTGTGTGTGTATGTGTGTCTTATGTATGTGTCTTTGTATGTATGTCTTGTGTCTGTGTGTATGTGTCTTTGTATGTATGTCTTATGTGTGTCTTTGTATGTGTGTGTGTGTGTCTGTATGCCTGTCTGTTTGTATGCATGTGTCTTGTGTGTGTGTGCGTATGTGTGCCTGTCTGTTTGTTTGTTTGTATGTATGTGTCTGTGTGTCGTGTGTGTGTCTGTATGTATGTGTGCCTGTTATAGTGGGCTATAGTAAATAATAGTAAGTGGGCTACCTAGCTCAGCCTTCCTACTGGGCATTGCTATAAGGAAGGCTAAAAAAAAAATAGAAAAAAGGGGGGAAAGGGGGGGAGGGGAATTAAGGAGGGATGGGAGGGGAGCTGACGCACAGATGAGAAATCATATTATGCGCAAACAGAGAAGTCGTCTGAATATCACCGAAAGAGGAGACCTTCGTTTGTTCCTTACGAAAATCGAACCAGATATCAAATATTTAGTATTGCAGCATCAACCTCAAGGATCTCATTAATCACTAGTAAAGGTAATTTCTATTTACTTTATTGTTTTCTCATTAAACTTTATAAAGTTAAAAACATTATAAACATGCATTAAGTAGAAATAAAAAGATAAATGTATGTACCCTCCTTTCTAAGAAATATTCAGCACTTGCACGAAAACTGATGGGCGGTAAGGAAATTTTTACATCAAGAAAGATGCATCAGTGGGCGGTAGGTAGAAAAGGATTGACTACCACTGCTTTAGAGTAATCAATACAGCAGCCAAAAGCAAGAATAATGCACAGTTGCTAAATCTTAATGCATGTATCTTTTTTTTCTCCAACATTAGTAGAGCATTATCTGAAACTGTATTTTCTTTCACCACCTTGCCTACTTTAAATACAAAAATAATGTTTCATACAGAATTAAAGCATTAAAATGAAATTATTATTACATCAAAATGTAAATGTTTTCCTACCTTTATCCTGGTTGTAGGTGGTCTACATTCCATCGAATATTTCCGAACTTGACAACTCGTTGATCACATGTTCTATTTCGTTTCTGCACTCTTACAGTTTGGTTGGTCCAGCACCAGTTTTGGGCACAATAGAAGCCCCCGGGGCACTTTATTTCACTTTTAGCAAAAACATCCATTGTTTTTCTAGAGTGGTTGACCATATGGTAAATAAATTCCAATCTCAATCTAGAAAGTAAGAAAAATAAATGTAATCACTTTTCACTGCATACGGATGGCTAAGTCCCAACTCCTTCAGTAAATGTGCGCCTCACAGGATCTGGTTGCCCACTTCTTATCAAATAGACTTGAAGACATTGTATGGAGAATAAATTTGTTTACCTTCAGTAACCATGGAAACATATTTAAAATATAAAATCAGTTATATTTGATAATATAAAGTAAAAAAACAAAAACATTTTGCTATAATCATCTGGTTTGTATGCAGTGGTCGTTAATTTTAGCTGCCGCCCCACATGGCCAATCCAATACTACCCATACAGAAGCATTAGGTAGGCATGTGCGGTGAGTGCCATATGCACAGTCAAATACTTCACATAGGAAACTCAATGCTTTCCTATTGGCTGGGCTGTGTTGGTCACATGACTGTGTTTTACTCAGTTGCTTCTGCTGCGGAAGTGCCTCTAGTGGCAATGTTTAACCCTGTAATGTAAACATTGCATTTTCTGCAAAACTACAATGTTTTTCATTGTAGAGCTAAAGTGATTGAGTGATATAGGTTTGTCTTTACCCTCTGGTGTCGCCCACATTGAATACAAGCATCAGATAACCCAGAGGGCAGACGAGCCACATTCTGTAGCCTCTACGCTCACCTTAAAACCAAAACACCGGGTGGCGGGGCCCGACCGCCATGCTGACCGGTCGCAGGCTGGAGGGGCTCCAGTAGGATTTGGCCTATTTCTACGAAAATACTAAGTTTACAGCCTGTCCCGGAGTCAAGATAATACCTCCCGTGTCCAGGTAGTGGACGGTGCCATTGCGGACCCGAGATCATAGAAACATAGAAACATAGAAACATAGAATGTGACGGCAGATAAGAACCATTCGGCCCATCTAGTCTGCCCAATTTTCTAAAAACTTTCATTAGTCCCTAGCCTTATCTTATGGTTAGGATAGCCTTATGCCTATCCCATGCATGCTTAAACTCCTTTACTGTGTTAACCTCTACCACTTCAGCTGGAAGGCTATTCCATGCATCCACTACCCTCTCAGTAAAGTAATACTTCCTGATATTATTTTTAAACCTTTGTCCCTCTAATTTAAGACTATGTCCTCTTGATCGGGAGTCTTGCAGGCCCAGGGGGTGATGCGAGGCTTCGGTACCTGCGGCCCATGTGGGTGTAGAAAGGGGCGGACGGCCGCCGTCCTGTTTCGGAACCTGGCAGCCGTGCAGCAGCCCAGTGACATGTCCTATGGGTCCTGCTCCCCCCCCCCCCACGGACTGGGGGGGTTATCCCGGTCCACATTGGAGGGAATTACTGCCTAATACCGGCCCATCGAGCCTGCAGGGCACAGTGAATCCCACGCCAGGGCGCCAAAATGGCAGCGACGCGACCAACTTTGCCTACCTTCAAGCAGGACTACAGGCACCATATACCACCGCCTGAAAACACAGCAGACCTGCAATGTCATGCAAGCCGCGCTACCACCTAAGATACCGAGGTGTGGACCGATGTCCTGACCGCCGCTGCTGTGGAATGGCGAGTCCTACTATACCAGCGTTTGCTCTAAGCTGCATCAAGAAACCACCACAGCCACCTCTGAGCCGCCCCGCATGCTATCAGTGGCAGACATCTCCTCACCAAGCAAGTGTGTCTCTCCCTGGCAAGTCACATCCATGCTGGACAGTTATCCATACCCAGTGGGCATAGGCTGACAGGGACTAATTCAATGGGCATGTGGTCCTGTCCTCACATTATACATCTCAAGGGACATTGTCACCGTTGGCAGAAACTTAAGGCTCTGACACTTACCTCCAGTCCAGTTCATATTTTAGTTTAACTTACATGTACAAGCTTATACCATACTGTTTGATTTTATCTTCATTGAATTCTAAGCAACTTACTCCCTCTTGCATTACTTATGCCTGCATAAGTCTTAATACCTCTCTCAGCATGTTTGGCCTGTGATTAGCAATCTATCATCACTTACACTACCCTATGTAGGCCTAAGCATGAATATCTTGATATTATAACCCAAAAAAGGTGCATTTATTCAGACATGTCATGTACTCAACCAACGAATACTTTCTGATACCTTTGCACTGTCTGTGTTTATATGTGAAACTTGCAAAGCACTACAAAAATAAAGAATTATAAAAAAAATAAAAAATAAAATAAAAAAAAAACACTAAACACAAAAATCCTTAAACATTGGATTGCGAGATGGAGGAATTTATTTTACTTTACGCCAATGTTAACTTGTTTTATGTTTAATTGTATCAATCTTAAATAAAAGAATGAAAAACAAACAGACCAATGAAAGAATGGACAAAGAAAATTAAACGAGAACAAATACTGAAGGGGGCCTTTCTCTCACATATACACATTCTATAATATATATCAATAAGGGGTCGCCAAGTTCCTAAGCAGGAACTTCCGCTAGTTCTCTAATGTGAAGACCTGCAGTGCAGTGCAGAGTTTAGCTAATTGACGGAGGACAACAGCTTCCTGCTTGGGAATTTCTGGCTCTCCAGCATTGGTAGTGGATGAGGGGAGGGGTGCAATGCGGACCTCGGGTAAGAAGTCAAACCATTCAAAAAAAGTTTAAATTCATTACAATGGGTGAGCGCAGGGGCATCATAACCACTGCCTATTAAGTTTAGTCTCACTGAGCTGAAAAAACCAGCTGTCTGTTGGGCAGTCAGGGGTTGTAACAAGGTTCATGTATATAAGTGCCTATTTTTTATTAAAATATGTACTTTTTGTAAAAAGAGGACACATTCTTCACACGATGTATATAAGCAAGCTTTGGGGGTCCAGAGTATCTCTTAAATTAGCCCAGATTTAATATAAAATTATATATATTTTAATAAATTATATAGACACACGCAAAACGTCAGAAAGTGTTGGTGATAACTAAGAATACTACTGATATATTAATTAAACCAATTAAAAAGCCTGTAGTACATTAAATTCTATTATCCAAAACATTTTGACCACTAACTTAAAAAAAGTCAGCAAAACAATTGAAAAAAAAAAAAAAGTAATAGAAGCGATTCTTCAAAGGGTCAAAACGACCTCGTATTCCAGAGATCAGGTTACAGAGCTGGTTAACTTTATTTAAGGAGTCAGTCACATGCGCCTGTAATTGCTAAGAGATAAAAATCTTTATCAAGAACAATTATACACAGCCGGCAAATTGTTTACAGTAGAATGGGTTGGCAGTATCCTGGCCAGTTAATAGAAAATGCTTGTTTGGTTTTGTGCCCTAAAGGTAGCAATTTTTAACTGTCTAACAGTGAAATTCGAACACTGTGGTTGGAATACATACTTTTTCAAGTAGCAAAGAGAAAAACACAGAATTAGGGGAATATGGCAAAGGTTAAAAACGTATATACAACCAGTAGTGTAGGAGTACAGCTAGAAGCAGAGAAAAAGAAAAAAAAAATAGTATAACGGAGTTTATTTTCTCTGCTTATAGTTGTATTGAGATTGTTGGGTCTTCTTCCTCCTAAACCGTTACAGTCCATAATGAATGCGTCGGCAAGGCTCATCTTCCTGTCCGCCCGCAACTCCCATGCCTCACCCTTCTGTCAATCCCTACATTGGCTTCCTATAAAATATAGAGCTCAATTTAAAATTCTGGTTCTTGCTTTCAAATCTCTACATAATGCTGCTCCCACCTATCCATCCTCCCTTATACACAAGTATGTCCCATATAGGCCCTTACGATCTGCTGAAGACTTACATCTATCTTCTGTCTGTACTCCCACCTCTGATGCTCGCCTTCAAGATTTCTCGAGGGCTGCGCCGTTCCTGTGGAACTTGCTTCCCTCCTCCGTTAGATGCTCACCCAGTCTCCACTCGTATCAATTAAACTGTTAATAGCTCCTGACTGATTCCTCTTCTGCAGCTGTCACTAGTCTAATACTATCCTTACCTTTTTGTGTCATTTTACCCCACTCCCTCTAGCATGTAAGCTGATTGAGCAGGGCCCTCAACCCATCTGTTCCTGTGTGTCCAACTTGTCTGGTTACAACTACATGTCTGTTCGTCCACCCAATGTAAAGCGCTGCGGAATTTGACGGTGCTCTATAAATATCATAATAATAAACCTGATGTGTGTTACTCATCTACAAAACCCCATTGTGAAAAAAAATAGACTTTTACCTGTTATTTTCTCCCTTTTTATTCGGTATTTTTATATGTGAATACTTGTATATTGAATGGATTGGTTCGGTAGTTTGAAACTACCGAACGCCGAGCACCCTCCTGGCTCATTTACTTCAAAGAAACTAGCTATTAAGTGCTCCCTGGGCGGCCGCTGTTCGTATAACAAAACGCCATGTGGAAAAGAAAACGGCGGCCATCTTGTTCGCACGAGGAGAGCCAGCGGGACTAGGTCGTCGAGTGTCTGGAACTAAAATTGGACACTCGACCTCACGAACTACCGCTGGAAACTACCGAACGCCGGCTTCTCATATGAAAAGCCAGGAGAGCCTCATTCGTTGGTTCTGTGCGAATCGACAAGGGAAGCAATCGTTACTATGAGCCAGGGGAATCCATTCGGGACTTTTGTTTGTTTTTTGCAGTTTTGTGAATTGACCGACCGCACACGCTGAAATCATGGAACTGTTTTGGGCAGGAGCTGCGTGTGTGGTCGGTAAAAGGGACCCTCCACACTTTTTCAGAACCCCTGAACCGATCTGGGTGAAATTTGGATATGTTTGTCCCCCAGATCGGGGCTATCAGGGGATATGTAATTTGTGGGGATACCTTGTGGGGAAAGGGGTGTTCTAAGTTTTGGGGAAATTATGTGCTCTCTGCCTGGAGATAATTGGTTTATTCCTTAACTTATCTCAATATTTCCCAGGCAGAGAGGAGGCGTGTAATACTGTAAATCTGTGTGATGATTGGCTGTTGCTTTTGTTTGCTGTGGGAGGTCCTCTTGCAGGAGGATTTCTCATAAAAGCCCGTGTGTTTTCAATAAAGACTATTCCTGTTACACCCTTCATGAAGTCTAGGCTCATGTTTGGGGGATATTCTACTTGCTGGGATGAATCACCTTGGAACTGCATTTCATCTATTCTATTCCTCTACTCCCTGCTGCAGCTATAATCACTCATGCTCAGCTGTTGGGAGAGGTAATCAAGACCGCAGCACCATAACCACTGCAGGTCTTAACACCCATATTGTGAGTCATCTTCTGAGTACAATACCCCCATTGTGCCTTATAGTGCCATATAGGAGAACTGATCATTTCAGTTTTTAGAGTTGGAATTTTGATAGATGGATTTGATTGGCCTACATCTCATTTGGGGGCTTTATAGCTGTTCAAATTACCCCATTAACGCATACCATTTGTGAATGGAGACACCACAGGGTATGCTATATGGTATATTTTGAGCTTTATTAAAATGCCATTTTAACACCAAATTATTTCACTTTATATGGTATTATTTTCAAATTTCTAAACTTGCAAATGGCAGTTTAGTGGTTCATTTTGTAAACTTTATGTGTATTACTGTAACAAAATTCACTAACTCGTGCTCAGCTATATCTCATGAGTACGGAATGACCCCCTTTGCATACCCTCAAAGTTTTTGTGAAAATACAAGGCTGCAGTTGAAAATGCCCATTGCAGTTATAAAAATACAAAAGGTTAACTGAAGAATCCATAAAAATGGTGGTATTAACTTTTTAATTTTTACATACACTTTGTATTTTTGATGCTTTTTAAATTGCATGTGTACCACTGTAATAAACTTATCTTAACTGTACTCGGCAACATCTGACGAGTATAACAATAATCGATATGTATACCTTTGCAAGTAACAATCTTTATCCAATCCCAAATCTTAGAACAAACCCCAATTTAAAACTCTTCACCCTAATCAGAACCTGAATCATTACCCTAATCCTAACTATAGTATTAAAATGATTCCCTCTGCTTATTTCATTAGAGGGATTTCCTTGCTGGCCCTAATCCTAACATGAACGCTAATCTGTACCCTAACCAAAAACTAGTACGAAACCTAATTACCAGATTTTACTAATTTCATGATGTAAAGTCATGATTTTATAAAGGACACAAAGGCGAGTATTATGCTATTCTCTTTCTTTTATTCCTCAGCAGCAAAAAAGAAATACTGAAAATATTCAACAAAATTTAAAATAACATAATTTACCCCAAAGGGTAAACCATATATAACACATTAACCAATGAGAGTGTCCCTATCCTAATAATGTCCCATGTGACCTTGAGTCACTCCTCTTTCTTTTGATATTGTCGATGAACACTTCCTCAAACAGAAAAACTATGTAGTCAATAAAGTGCAGAACCGTGATTTCCAGAAACTTATAGCAACGGGCTCCAGATGAAACAGGCAACCTTCTGCTTGAACTTGTATGGGCAGGTATGGGCCAGAATGACAACCCAGGAGGCTGTAAAACAAAGAAATGAAATGGTAAAATACGACCTTGGATCTTATTTCCATATATTACGATCCTATCTACCAAAAACCAATTTGTCATTTCAGTACCAGTCTTCAGGTGAAAGAACAAATCACATTATTACACAACTCGTGCCCCATTACATGACAGTATATTCACAGGGAGGGAGTAACTTACCTGGATTGGGTAGGATAATACTCGCCTCCGTGTCCTTTATAAAATCATGACTTTATGTCATGAAATTAGTCAAATCCGGTAATTTTATTAAAGGACACGGAGGCTCCTATAATGCTAGTTCAAAGCTGCGTGATCACTGAAGTGGAAAAATGAGAAATTGGTCGGAAATAAAATTCTCGGAACGTAGATTCTCTGGACCAATCAGCTGCACGGAGGAGGTCTTCTAGCCTACAACCTAGAGAAAATACTTTTGATGCCATAGCACCCCTTACTGAATGTGCTACGTACGTGGAGGAATCAATGCCCGCCGACTCCATGATCCATTTAACCCAGCGAGATATGGTAATAGTAGAAACCGGATGGTGAGGTTGTCGGAGTGCCAGAAACAGATCTGGATACCGGGAATCCCGAATCAAGACGGTCCTTGCCTCATATTCCTTGAGGCAGGCTACTGGACATAACTTAACGTTATGTGGAAAGGCTGGGTAGAAGACTGATGTAATGGATGTATTCGTACGTCTCGATATGTTGAAGGAGACTCCTTCTGGTGTAAACAAGCGTGCCGTGAGGTCACGTGCTCAGACATCTGAGACACGTTTACAGGAGATTAGACACAACAGCGTAACCAACTTAGCATAGCAGTGAGCTGCTTGATCGAGAGTTCCTCATTTCTTGGCCAATTTTTGAAAATTTGGAGAACTAGGCCAACATCCCACAAGGCTGCATATTTATTTCTTGGTGGGTGTGCAAACTTGATGCCACGTAGAAGTCGACACACCACTGGGTGCTTTCCTGCTTGAAGTCCATTCCAGCCTTGATGGTCTGCCGAGATCGCTGATCTATACAAGCTGATTGTACGATATGCCAGACCATAGTCGTAGAGTGATGTCAGGAAACTCAGAACCTGACTCACATTTGCAGATATGGGATCCACGTGTTGTTCCATGCACCAACCATTCCATGCGTTCCAGGCATGTAGGTACGACTTCCTTGTTCCTGGGGCCCAAGCTCCTGCCAGGAGATCCAGAGTTGCCTATGGAACATTTGGGATGTAGTAGGGTCCCCTGAGAGAAGCCATGCCAAGAGTTTGAGATGTCCCTGAGGTAAAAGGGGATGTGAGTTCCCGTCGGAATCCCGTATGAGGTCGGTTGTCACCGGTAGTAACCTCGGAAGATCTATGGACATTTCCATGCACATAGGGAACCAGGGCTGAGACGTCCAAAAGGGGGTTATGAGGATCAAGGAGGTTCAGTGACGTCTGAGATGCAGTAGAGTTCGTGCGATGAGGGAGAAAGGAGGGAAGGCGTAGTGGCGGGTTTTCGGGCACGGTTGGAGGAAAGCGTCCGTCGCCAGAGCATCTGGATCCAGCCTCCAGCTGAAGAATTTTGGCAAATGTGCGTTCAAGCGTGATGCA
The DNA here is from genome assembly GCA_933207985.1 of Pelobates cultripes. Lineage (NCBI taxonomy): Eukaryota > Metazoa > Chordata > Amphibia > Anura > Pelobatidae > Pelobates > Pelobates cultripes. The sequence continues at coordinate 32,161,577 of OW240923.1, read as the reverse complement.
AAGAGATCGGTGTCCAGGGAGCCCCAAAGTGATAAGTGGCTGAAGATGACAGGGTTCATCTGCCAGTCGTTGGCATCTCGTAGGTGTCTGGAATTCCAATCCGCCACTACGCTGGACATCCCCGGAATGTACTCTGCTTGTACCGAAATGTTGCGGTCCAGACAGAATTGCCAGAAATCTTTCGCCAGTTCTGCTAGTATTGTTGACCTCGTGCCCCCGAGATGGTTGATATATCGGACCACTGATATATTGTCCATGCGTAATAGACTGGAGCAGTTAGTCGATTTACTTAAAAGACTCCGTAGAGCAAACGATCCTGCTAGCAATTTGAGGCAGTTGATATGTAGTTTCTGTTCCTCTAAGGACCATTTTCCTCTGGTTCCGAAGATCGCTCAGCCGTTCCATGCTTCCATGTGTTGTAACCACCACTTGAGTTCCTCTTTGGCGTTGCAGTCGAGAGGAACAGAGTCGGAGTATGAGTGCCCTAAGCGAAGGTATTTGGCTTTCAGTCGTTGGAGTGCCCTGTAGAGCAGAGGCCCAGAGAATATGGCTTGGATTGACGCTGAGAGGAGGTCGACAATCCTGGCCAGTTGTCTCAAGGTAAGAATGGGACGTGCTAAAGTCCGCCTGATTTCCTTTTTGATGGCTTTGACTTTGGCTGTTGGGAGTAGGAGTGCTCCATTCACAGCATCTATAGTGAATCCCAGGAATTTTATTGACTGAGATGGTTTGGTGACCGACTTCTCCCAGTTGATTAGAAACCCCAGGTTTTCTAGTAGAGTCCTCGTCCAGGAGAAATGTTCGTGGAGCAGATGAGGGTCTTGCGCCATTATGAGCCGAACTTCTCTTCTGCGTAGGAGGGCGACCACTGGTTTCATGAGCTTTGTGAAGCACCATGGTGCCGACGATAGGCATTTGAATCGCCATAAGGTCTCTTCCCATTGGAATTGTAGGACGTTTTGGCACTCTTCGGCCATCGGAACCGTGAGGTACGCATCCTTCAAGTCGAGCTTGACCATCCAGTCCCCTGTAAGCAGGAGATCTCGCAGAGAGTGGATACCTTCCATCTTGAAGTGGTGGTATGTGACAAACATGTTTAGGGATCGTAGGTTGATGACTGGACGGATGCCTCCACCCTTTTTGGGAACCAGGAAGAGGTTGCTTAAGAAACCCGGTGTGAGAGAGAGGACTTCTGCAATAGCGCCCTTGGAGGCTAAAGCTTGTACTTCTTGAGATATTAGGCATTGGTCGTGAGTGGGAAACACCATGCGGTTGGGGGTTGCATTTGAACAGGGTAGTGTACAAAATCCCTGAACAGTGTGAAGGATCCATGCATCTGCAGTGAGCTTGCGCCATGCAGTGACAAAATGACACAGTCTGCCCCCTACCATAGTTAGTGAAGCCAGATGTCGAGGTATAGAACTTACCATAAGGTCGTCGGCCATAGGAAGAACCTCTGGGTCCCCGAGACTGCCAGGGTTTGCCCCAGACTGGGAAGAATGGTGTGGTAGTTCTGGGTTCAGGTGTTGTAAGCCTGGACTGTATGGGGCCTCGGTAGCCTCGGTGGCTCCGCCAAAATCTCTCCGGTGGAACACACTCGTTTCATGTTGACCTGCAATTTATCAAGTGCCGTAAAGGTGCCTACATATGTGCCTAGCTCTTTAACAAAAGTATCTCCAAATAGGAGGGCTTTTGCCTGGGGTTCAGGCTCTGAAATAGCTAGGTTCACTAGCTTAGGTTCTATTTTTATCAAGATTGCCTTGCGCCGTTCTGTGGCTACTGCCGTATTGGCGTTGACCATCAGGCATACGGCTCGCTGGATCCACTCCCTGAATGCCTCTAAACCCACCGGGGTACCACCTGTTATTGCGCCTTCGACCATGTCGAACATTTTTGCAATTGGCCCTAGGATATCCAGGACCTTGTCCTGGCAATTCCACCAGGCAAAATCCAGGCCCTTCTTGGCTTTCCAGCTTGATTTCCCCAAGAATTGGGCAATTTTGGGGTCTACGTCCGGGGTGGCGCATGCCATATCAGGAATAGTGGGGCATGGACATTCCGCCTAGAGTTTGCTCCGTGCCACCTTGTTGAGTAGTTTTCTAATACGAGCAGCGATATATTTCGCAACGTGCTCTAGGGGATACCACTTCGAGGATCTCGGGTGTTGTAAGGTGTCGGGGTCAAAAAGTGGTTCGCCTTGCGGATCAACCAGGGCGGAGTCGTCTACTCCATCTTTGGTGTCTGCTCCCGCTCCTGTCACGGAGCTGTGCTCAGAGAGATAAAAGCTGGGGTCATAAGAGTCCTCCTCATCGGACTCGCTCTGTGCCTCCTCTTGCTCCGACTCAGATTCGGGGGATTCAAAGACGGCTCTAGCCCTTTTCCAATTCCTCACCGATTTTGCCCGGTGGGGGGCTCTTTGTTGTGGTTCAACCACATGATCTGTGACAGGACGTACCCTGTCCATCTGTATTGTTTTGGAGGCATTTTCGTCCAGGTGGTGGGACTTTTTGACGGCTTTACGCCCACTAGGAGCTACCTGATTATCCTCTGGGGATTTAGAAGTGAAGGATTTCAGTGCCTTGTTAATTGACTGTGAGATACTGTCTGACATGGCCCCATAGCGGTAAATATGGCCTGTGTCACGGACTTCGTCATAGCCGCGTCCAGGAGGGAATGCAACTCTTCAGAGTCCAGTTGCTCCTGTGGCACTTCAATTGTTGTGGGAGTTTTGGATTCTGGAAGGGGTTTAGGGGTCATGGTGACGTTGGTGGCAGAGCCAGAAATATCAGTCATTTTATTTGATTGCATGGCCAGGAGGAAAGGATTAAATGACCAACCGATAAATATTTTTAGCCTTAACTGGGCACTACTATCTGTGGAGGAGAAGTGTGACAGTTTAGCAGCTAGCTAAGTAATCCAACAGCTGAAGAGGCACCAGCTATTTAAGCAATACAGCTTTAAGAGGCACAAGCTAGTAAACATAGAAACATAGAATGTGACGGCAGATAAGAACCATTCGGCCCATCTAGTCTGCCCAATTTTCTAAATACTTTCATTAGACCCTAGCCTTATCTTATAGTTAGGATAGCCTTATGCCTATCCCACGCATGCTAAAACTCCTTTACTGTGTTAACCTCTACCACTTCAGCTGGAAGGCTATTCCATGCATCCACTACCCTCTCAGTAAAGTAATACTTCCTGATATTATTTTTAAACCTTTGTCCCTCTAATTTAAGACTATGTCCTCTTGTTGTGGTAGTTTTTCTTCTTTTAAATATAGTCTCCTCCTTTACTGTGTTGATTCCCTTTAGTAAGCAATACAGCTTAAGAGGCAACAAGCTATTTAAGCAATACAGCTTTAAGAGGCACAAGTTAAACAATATTCAAAGTTGAGTAACAAGAAAAAACTAGGCACAGTTAGAGCAATAGAACAGGCTCACCGAGTGTTCCCTGAGGAATAAGGTCCTGGGGAGCACCGGTGACCTGCCTAATAACACAGACACATTCCCGCCCCCAGGTGAGCATATTGGCCACGTTAGAAAAAAGCGCGGCAAAACCGCCAATCAAAATATGGCCACCGCGATGCGCACTCACTATGTGCACATGCGCGAGCTGCCCTAAGCCGCAGCGAACGCCGAGAACCGCCGGGACCGCGGGAAACGGTACCCGGTGCGAGGAGGGAGCCCCAGGCTGAGGTCCCTTCAATGCAGGATGGTAGAAAAACCTGGTCGGAAGATAAGTAAACCGATCAGGTGACTGAGGGAGAACAGTGGGGAGGGGAATGGGAGCAACAAACACAGCAATAAAACAGTAATAAAAAACAAATAATTTACCACAGAAAAAAGGACAAATAAGGCATAGATAATGCAACAAGGTTAAATTAAAGGCAAATGTACCCAAACTAAACAGAGGTAAATAGATAATTTTCCAAATATGTAGAGAGATGTAAAATTGTGCTTAGCTGAGGAAGCAACATCAAAAGAAAGGGGAGTGGCTCAAGGTCACATGGGACATTATTAGGATAGGGACACTCTCATTGGTTAATGTGTTATATATGGTTAACCCTTTGGGGTAAATGATATTATTAAAATTTTGTTGAATATTTACAGTATTTCTCTCTTTTGCTGCTGAGGAATAAAAGAAAGAGAATAGCATAATAGGAGCCTCCGTGTCCTTTAATAAAATCCTTAATCTAATTTTATCACATGACAGGAGGCTTCCCATTTTGCATAACTTTCTTTACTTATGCCTCCAGCAGCACAAGTCAATCATTAAACTTTAAACCAATCATAACATGTATCGTATGCATATATAAAGCCCTGACCGTCACGCGACTTCCTCTTTCTTTGCTGCTTCCAGCCAAGGCACAGGTCAGAGTATTCTTCTCCCACTGTTTTTATATTATCAGTATACCTTACCCTTTATTGTTTCATTTTTTGTCCCAGTATGTGCCCCTGATCTCCCTTATCTTATCCTCCTTTTCCCTGGACTTTGTGTTATTTTATACTACAGGATTTAATTCTGTCTCTCTTTAATCTGTTTCCCTGCCTGCTTGTCTTTCGCGATTCGTGGCATTTTACCGCGATCGCGCTGGACTTCCAGGCTAATCCTTATTGGTACCAGGGTACTGGGAGTGGGGTACTCGGGGGGCGGGTATGTGATAGTATTTGCCCGTACTCCAATTCAGACCACATGACCACCGCCTCTCCGGGCGGCAATGAGCCATATACGCCTCATAGACAAGGAGATACGAGCTATGTTCGCAAGAGGAGCTGTGGAATTCGCTCCAGGTGATCAGGGTTACTTCAGCAACATGTTCGTGGTCAGAAAAAAGATGGGAGACTACCGCCTGGTCATCAATTTATGAGAACTCAATGGATTTGTGACTTATCGCCACTTCACGATGGAAGGTATTCACTTTCTGAGAGACTTACTGAACGAACGCGACTGGTTCACACGTCTAGACTTAAAAGACGCATACCTGTCGGTCCCCATGGCGCAAGAAAGCCGCTCCTTCCTTCGTTTCACCTGGAAGGATTGCTCCTGCCAATTCACATGTCTGTCTCAGTTCGCCCCATGGTGTTTTACGAAACTCCTCAAACCAGTCATGGACCATTTGAGAGAAAGGGGTATACGCTGCCTCGTGTATCTGGAATCATTGGTGTTTGTAGTGTACAGAGAAAAATCATCATTGACTCCATCCCGAATAGTTCAATTCCTCGGGTTCGAGATAGACTCCAACTCTTGCGTACTACGTCTCCCCGCATCGAAGATAGCGGCCATTCGGAAGGAAATTCAACGGATACTCAGGAGAGACACCATACCTCTCCGTCTACTAGCAAGGCGATTTTTCCAGGCCCGTTCCACTACCGGGCCATGCAGAAATTAAAAGTGCAATACCTACGAGCCGGACACACGTACGACCACTGGATTCCTGTATCTGCAAAAGCACGGACGGAACTTCGATGGTGGCTACTTCACATGGAAGCCTGGAACGGCAAGGCCATTTTCGGGATGAACACAGACTTTGTATTGGAGTCGAACGCGAGCCTTTGGGGCTGGGGAGCTCACTGCACCCACGCGTCCATGGGAGGTCCATGGTCAGAAGAGGAACAGGTTCTTCACATCAACTGTCTGGAACCGATTGCGGGATCATTTGCAATTCGCAGTCTAGCCAAGGAGATGTCGAACTGCTGCATTCTTCTGCGCATGGACAATATTTCCGCGGTTCAATACATAAATTGCTTGGGAGGAGCCCGATCAAGAGCCTTGACAGAGGCGACAAGGGACATCTATCAATTCTGTCTCCCCTGCAACATTACAATCAAGATGGAATATTTACCAGGAATCAACAACCTCATGGCGGATTGGTTTTCCCGACACTGGTGAGACGGCAGCAACTGGCAACTGGACACATGGGTATTCTCAGTGGTGAGGGACCACAGCGGCCCATTGGTCATGGACCTGTTTGCGTTTCGGACAAACACGCAGTTACCGAGATATTACAGCTGGCTTCCAGACCCTCAATGCGAGGCGATAGATGCCTTTCTACAACCGTGGCCTCCGAAGGGAGCGTACGCATTCCCATCATTCTCGATGATAGCGAGAGTAATCCATCGCATCAAAGTGACCAAGATTTCCATGATTTTCGTCACACTGTTGTGGAAATGTCAGGCATGGTTTCCGGATTTATTGGCTCTAACACAAGACCAACCTCTACTTCTTTCATCGTTCCCCTTCCTGCTGACAGACCCAAAAGGGGAACCACATCCACTAGTGGTACAGGAGAATCTCGAAATTGTGGTCTGGATTCTTTCAGGGGAGCCTGGTCCATCGAGGGACTATCGCAACTGGCTAAAGATCTTTTATGGGAATCATGGGCACAGGGTACCCGACGGAGTTACTTATCAGCATGGAATTCATGGAACCACTGGTGTGTGGGAAGGAATTGTGATCCCTTTACAGCACCTGTCACCACGGTGGTAAATTTTTTGTCCCATTTTTCCATGGAAGGAAAATCCTATCGTTCCATCAATGTGTCACGCTCTGCGATTTCGGCAGCACACATTCCAGTACAAGGCTCCCCGGTCGGTCAGGACCCTTTGATATGTTGCCTGTTGCGAGGTATCAAATTGTCCATACCACTGGAACCTAAGTATAATCATTTGTGGGATGTAGAGGTGGTCCTCCGTTTTCTTTGGAATTGGCCGGACAACGCAGATTTATCTCTGCGCCAGCTATTGGCCAAACTCACCTTGCTTCTATGTTTAGTATACTTTCGACGAGTTTAAGACGTGCGAGCGTTCGACGTGGACGGTTTTTCGATTTCACCAGAAGGAGTTACCTTCACGTTGTCTCGTAGAACTAAAACTAATTCAGCATCTATATCTTACCCCTTTTTCCCTGCAGTTCCCCGTTTATGTGTAGTTTCCAAACTTACTCGATGTGTAGAGGCCACTGCAAAACTTTGAGCTTCTCGTATTGGACAACTGCTGGTGTCTTATACCAAACCCTACAAGCCGGTTACCACTACTACTCTGGCTAGATGGGTTCATTGGATCTTATCTCTAGCAGGAGTGGAGACGTGTCTCGGGGCTCACTCGGTTCGGGGCGCCGCCGCTTCTCGAGCGTTCTCGGCGGGAGCTTCTCTAGCTGATATCTTACGTTCCGCAGACTGGACACGAGAAGACACTTTCCAGTTATTTTATTTTCGTCAGACCACTCACGCATCTTTCTCATTATTACCTCAGCTTTAAAAATGCAAAATAGGAAGCCTACTGTCATGTGATAAAATTGTAGATTATGCTAACGTAGTGTACCTATAATCTTAATTTTAATAATGACAGGAGGCGAGTATTTTCCCTCCCTTTTTTCGATGGGTTATCTTATTTCACCGTTTCTTTTGCTCAATTATAATTTGTATAGTTTATCTATATTATATATTGATATGATGTTTTATGGTAATATACAAGTACTTAGTGATATTATTGTTTAATGCTAGTATTTAAAAATCGAGAGGTTATTATTTGTATAGGATATGGATATATAGTATCACTGATATCAGGTAGACATAAGTCTATTTCCATCTCCTTACACTTGTTTCTGTTCTTTCAGTGTGATTGTCATTATTGGCTCCGGATTGGACACATTGGATTTCGGATCAAGTTTCATTTCTGATCTTCATTATTCGTTCTGACGTTGGACAAACTAGAAGTTGGACTTTTATGGAGCAAGTTTGAATTGTTATATTATTACGAACTCTGGTTTTTATTCCCTGACATTATTGTAGACTAGTTTTGCACCAAAGAAAGAGGAAGTCATGTGACAGGGCTTTATATATGGATATGATACATGTTATGATTGGTTTAAAGTTTAATGATTGACTTGTGCTGCTGGAGGCATAAGTAAAGAAAGTTATGCAAAATACTCGTCTCCTGTCATTATTAAAATTAAGATTATAGGTACACTACGTTAGCATAATCTACAATTCCAATGGTTTCCCTCTCCTACCATCAGTATCCTGCTCACACCAAGTTCTACCATCAGAGGATTTAAATTTAAAAAGCTGAGCGCAGATCTAACATTGAGTGTAGCTCATCTGTCGGTATGAGGCCACTAATTCTGGCGCATTCCAGGTATCTAATGATTCCTAGGGGTTCCCCTGTTACCAGCAGGAAAATAGTCCCTACTGGTGAAATATTGCATGATAGAATTATTCCATCATTGAGCCTTAAAAAGCCACACCTCTCCCATACATCTAGCGGAAAGTGTTGGGGGCTAGTTGCATCCCCAGCACATGTAACACAGGCAGCCCAGAACTCTGTTGCGGATTGCCTAATGTCAATTCTGTGCATATTTAATGCCTGTCGTCAGCGCACACTGCACGCTGCTGACAGCCGTTAAAATCTTCCCATAGCAGGCAGAGCACCTGCTAGCTCTCCCCTACCACTTCCCTCCATTGCCAGCAGTTTTGCTTTTTTTTTTTTTTAAACCCTCTCTCCACCATCACTCTGCCGTCCTTTACCAGCAATTGGTCCAATCACAGGCTTCTCTGCACAAGGCCCTACGGACGTCAGGAGGAAGGCAAGAAGTCTTCGTCGGGGGCATCACCCGGGGCTGTATTCCATATGAGTAAAAAACGTTTTTTTTAAGATTTCGAGTGGGGAGAGGGGTTGGGGGGTCCTCCTCCATAGTGCCCTGGCAATTTCACTGCTCAATTCACTGTCATTTAGGAGTTAAATCGGTTTGTTTCTGTTAATGCAGCCCTAGCCACACCTCCTCTGGCTATGATTGACAGAGCCTGCATGAATAAAAAAAACTGGTTTCACTTTCAAACAGATGTAATTTACCTTAAATAATTGTATCTCAAACTCTAAATTGAACTTTAATCACATACAGGAGGCTCTTGCAGGGTCTAGCAAGCTATTAACATAGCAGGGGATAAGAAAATCTTAATTAAACAGAACTTGCAATAAAGAAAGCCTAAATAGGGCTCTCTTTACAGGAAGTGTTTATGGAAGGTTGTGCAAGTGACATGCAGGGAGGTGTGACTAGGGTTCATAAACAAAGGGATTTAACTCCTAAATGGCAGAGGATTGAGCAGTGAGGCTGCAGGGGCATGTTCTACACAACAAAACTGCTTCATTAAGCTAAAGTTGTTCAGGTGACTATAGTGTCCCTTTAATTCCACTTTATAAAAGTGTAGATTTCCAAGAGAAATCAGCACTTTTATAATTAAATTGTGAGACAGCCACAGAGATTTGCATCCTACTTCCATTAGCTCCCCTGAATTAAAGGAAGTGTCAAGCTGCCCATTGCTGCTTACAGACCTCAGACCAATGCCCTTTATCTCCTCTAGAGCTTCTCCAATGAGAAGCCTCTGATTGGTTATTTCCCTGTAAAAAGACTAAAAGTATCTAAAAGTAAATGCATAATGCTTGCAAAGGCTGCAGTCACTATAAGTGCTGCTTATGCAAGCTCTTTGAAGATATACACCCAATGGTTACATGTATTCATTAATGGTACATCTACTAAATAGCTATTTAGAATTTTTTTTTTTTTTACTCTAATGTATTCCTTAAAGGGAAGGGCATCTAAGACGGGAAAATGTCATCATGCGTCATTAAGAGTATCAACAATAAAATAGCCAAGCTGTGACTGTGGCGGAGTGGGAGAATGTTTCCAAATCAGCTCTTTTGGCCTTATTTGTTTTGTTTTGACATTCTTTATTTTCAGGTTTTAAAATATTGTACAATACAACAATTAGAGCGGTGGTTACAATATCGTAAGTGTGATGGTGGTACAGAATTCTTGTATAAGTAAGGGTTACGCCGTTACCGTTTGTGTTTCACAGTATGTATGTTTCTTATCGTAGTGTATAGACAGACAATGTTAGATTTTGCCTCTGACCTCCACCCCCTTCTCCGTACCACTCAATGTGGATTCTTCGGGTGTTGAAATGCTCACTACAGATGCTGCTCATAATAAGGTATAATCGGTAGTTTCTATCTATAAAAATCTATTTAACGTTATTACAGAAGCGTGATAGTCTCATCCTCCCTACCAGTCCAATCCAGTCTTAAATAAATCTCAGGAGGAAAGCTGTGCTGTAAGGCCATTCCAAACTTAAATGGACTCTCTGGCCACCATAACAACTTATCAATGGGGAGCTACTGATTGGCTTAGAGAAAGCATGTCATCTCCCCCCCCCCGCTCTCTCTATTAAGTCCCAGCACTCCCTTCTACTAAACCCTGGCCCTTGAATAAAATAAAAAAAAATTAGCCAACAAGCAGACTCCACTAACATTGCCGCTGCCAGTATTCGACTCCGTAGTCCAGCCTCTGGTATACCCCCAATGGCACCGTCCGCACCCTGTGCCAAAGCGGATCCCCCTGCTATTCCTTAAAACCCTGTAAAGATGGAGCACGTTGATGTCACATTGGAATGTGACGTAACCTTGCGTGCCTTCGTGCACCTCCAGTTCCTCCACAGTCCAGCCGCGGCCATCAGAACACTGACCGACACACACTCTCTGACAGACACTCACTCACAGTGACCACTTCCTACCTGGCTGGGTAAATTTGAGCAGAGTAGGCACCTGCAATGTGGGGAGAGCAGGTGCCTACTCTACCTTAGTAAGCACGTCAAATTCGCTCTAGCCAATCAGCGACGCCCAGACCCAGTAGCCCTCTGCATTTTCTGTAACAGATTCAGAAGCTTGGGGGACCTGAAGATCTGTGCTGGAGGCAACTTTTGTGGTTAAGCCGTTTACGTTAAGAAACAGTTTAATACAAGAGTGCGTCTGGGGGCCTCCTGACACCATACCAACTTAATGTAGATTAAGTTGTTATGGTGACCGAAGTGTCCCATTACATATGTAATCCTAGTTGTCTTATGTTTTTCTCTAGCCATACAAAAGACATACAACTGCTGACCTCCATCTACTCTGTAGGAGTGCATCAGTATGGCAAAACAAAGTTTTATAACCCAGCATGACACCAAATCAGTCATGTATCTGAATTAACTACATACCTGATATACCCGTGTTGGACAGGAATTTACAGAACATGCTCAGGATGTCCACTAAAATCAGTGGGAGGGGCAGGACTGACCAAAAGGTATCAGTTACTTCCTAGGCTGGGCCGAACCCTTCTCAAATCTACAGATTTACATCATATGCAGGAACTTCAAAAGGTAAATTTTATTGCATAGTGGTATATAAAAAAAAAACTTATTAAAAAGTATAAACTTCAAACTAGAGCTGCCCCTTTAATGTACTTTTTCAACCCTTTAAAAATAATTATGATGGGCATGCTGTCTTGCAGTAACTCTGTACACATTCTATATTGCAGGATTCCACTTAGTTTTCTAACCAAAGTATTTGAATTCTACATTTTACTGAGCAGCAGTTTTCATACACTGCACAAACTAACCATAATAAAAACTGAATTAAATGATTATTATAGAAAATGTAAAACTGCAAGTTTTATTCACTCAATCGTGTATGGTCATAAATATAATGTGAATTCCAAATGTGAGGCCAGAACGTCCATATTGGCGAAAATAAATAAATAAAAAAAATAAAAAAACTTAGCTATGTTTTCAGTTTATGTTTTGGCTTAAAACATAAAAAACAGCTCTTAATTTATGGCAGTTCCCAGTTTAGCTGTTAACCCTGTTGGCTGGAACTAGAACATTAAGAAATTGAGATTCACTAAATCAGGGGTAGGCACTTCAGAGGTTGTGGACTACATATCCCATAATGCTCCTACAACCAGAATGCTGGCAGCCTACCCTTGCGCTAAACGCTGACTTGTAGTGAATCCAAAAGAAAATTGGTTTTAATTCTGGCCAAAATAATGGCTTTGGGGGCAAAAGCAATTACAGCAATTCTGTGTTTATTGAATAACACCCAGAGTCACAGCTAGGATAGTCTGCAGTACACAGTGTAAGATTTTATTTATTTTAATCTTCAGGCTTCACAGACCAATAAATCTAATCAACTTGCTGATTAAGATCAAAAGTTGGTAAAATGTGATTATTTCCAATTACACAGGTTAGTTAATATAGCCAAAGGCAACTACTTGAGTAAAACGCAGCCTGATTTCATCCCTTAGTTGAGTAATACTGAGAGTATAATTTAACTCTTTAGTCTCCATGCCACCTACAACTACACACTATGATCTCAATAAAATGAGCACTGTCAAAACATGTTTAAATTAATTAAAAATGTCAGGCCATGATAGCAAATTGGATGCAAAAATCTCCAATTTAGTTGCATTTTCAGATTGGCTATTTTGGTGTAACATTTTAAATTCACTTTGAGTTCCCAACAAATCACACCTGCTTATGTTATGATATCCTAATCTTAAAGCAATTGTAATGTTATACTGTCATAATACAAGGGGCTGGATAAATCATCCCGAGAAGTATGATAAATACCTCTTACCTTTCCTGCTTGTAAACATACACATCCAATGTATTCAGTAAATTACAGGAGCTAGCAGTGGATAACAAATCGTTTGTACTGAAATGATACACAGTGAAGGATATTTGATAAGCAGGTCTTCACAGTGTGTGAGCAGTGACTGCTAAACGAGCATTACCAGTGAGCCCACCTGTAGCCCATTTAGCACAGAAGTGGTCTACAGGTGGGTTTTCATGTATAGGATTATAATTCATTTGAGCCCTTTCCAGTCTATGAGGGTAGAATTTACCAATGCATTATAAAAAATAAAAATACAAAATAAAAACCCCACACAGCTATTCCTGATGCCTCTGCTAATCAATTAAAAGCAGAGTCTGCCTTAGTTAATGATCAGCATTGCATGTCCCCATTTAGGAGACACTGTCCCTATTTTAAACCAAAATCCCCAGTCCCTCTTTTCTATCCTAATGTCCCTCTTTTCTATGAGCTCCATATTGTTGGTGTCTGAGTGTATAACAGAGCTCCACAGCAATAATACTCTCAGTATTGTGTCTTTAAACTACAATAACTGTTTAGAAATCAGTCTGTGTAAATAACATACATTGTTCTTGTTCTAAATTAAATTTTTTGTTGTATAAATTGTTACTAGTAAGTCACCTAAAATTTCCTAGAACAGCCCCACCTCTGGCCACACTCCTACTCAAGCTCCTAAAACGAAAGTGTCCCTCTTTGTCAATTTGAAATGTTGGGAGGTATGACATTACATATGTTGATGTGACATGTGCTGTGTTCTGTGTTATAAAATGTGCTTTAGCACTCCATGCCCCCACTCTGTAAGTAAGTGCGATTTACCTCTTTGTGGCAGGGCTGTTGTTGCTCCTAGATGTTTCTACCTAAAGGGACACTCCAGGCACCCAGACCACTTCTGCCCATTGGAGTGGTCTGGGTGTCAAATCCCACTACCCTTAACCCTGCAACTGTAATTATTGCAGTTTTTATAAACTGCATTAATTACCTTGCAGGGTTAACTCCTCCTCTAGTGGCTGTCTACTAGATTGCAGCGCATGCGCATTAGGGCTCAGCCAGCAGGCGGGATCAGTCTCCCCTTCAGCAACCGGGGATGGGTGGTGGGAGGGAGAGGGGACCTTCAGTGCCAGAAAAACGGATTGTTTTCCTGGCACTGGAGAGTCCCTTTAACAATAATACCACCCAGAAGTGTATTTAGATTATTAGACACCCAGGGCAAAACTGTATTGTTGCTTATTGATCAGCTGTGCCACCTCCCATTGCATCTCATATTTCCCCACTTTCCGTGTCTAACAACCTTTTGTGTCTCTTATTCCCACTTCCTGTCTTAAACTTCCCTGTGGTTCGTACCCCTCTAGCATTTCTTACCTATTTTTTGCATCTTATGCCCCATGTGTCTCTTGTGCTTCCCCTGTATCTTTTATGCACCCTTATGTCTCTTTCACCCCTCTACCCCCTACTATGGTTCATACCCCCTGGTAGTGTCTCCTTCTCACCCATGTGTCTCCTACCCTCCTTATTGTGTCTTAATTTTCTACAGCATGACATCGCGGACTTCAGTAACAGAGGATCTTTATCTTTCCCTACTCAAATTGAGAAAGCAGCTCTCAGTAGAGGATAATAAAAATTCCTCTACCTTGGGATCCTCCATAGACACAGCCAATTCCACCTTGTGCCAAGAAAAGTCAAGAGAAGGAGAAATAAAGAGACAAAGTAGTTCCTATATCTCTTGATTGGGTTAGTAATTCAGTGAAATTCCAACACCATCATACTGAGTATTTCATAAAGATTATATCTCTATAAAATATTCATTTTTCAGCAGGGGCTGACAGTGCAGCTTTAATTTATAAAAGTGTCAATTTCTTTTGAAATATGCACTTTTTGTAAAATGGGGAAAAAAGAAAGCACGCTCTTCACGCATAAGCAAGCTGAAGTCCTTTAGAAGTCTGTAGTGTCCCTTTAACATAATGAGGTATGGTGGCATTTTATGAAATTGTCAAGTTTAAAGTCACTGAGCTCTTGTCATAATACCTACCCGATCCATGTGCAGCTTCAGTCTCACCTTTAACGATGTGTGCGTAGATCGGGAGGCTGTGATAGGAGGTTCTCTGCACATTTTCAATCTGCACAGAGTTCTGGACTTGCTGGGTGTGCTGATCGGGAGGCGGACCAAGTTGGTCATTGAAGTTTAGAGTGTGGGATACTATGTCATACCTGTGACTTCATTTTCATTCTTTTTGGGGTCATAGGAATGGAAAACATCATGTAGAGAAATAGGTATTTAAGCACTTAGTCTTTACCCTGTCGTGGTTTCCATTTTGGTTCCTAGTCAGCGTATTTCCATTATCCTGACCTTGGCTACATTCTTAGTTATTCCATATTTATGTACTCATGACCTTGACTAGATTCATCATCATTCCATATCTCTGTACTCCCGACCTTGACTAGATTCATCATCATTCCATATCTCTGTACTCCTGACCTTGACTAGCTTCATCATCATTCCATATCTCTGTACTCCTGACCTTGACTAGCTTCATCATCATTCCATATCTCTGTACTCCTGACCATGACTAGACTCGTTGTTATTCCATATCTTTGTACTCCTGACCATGACTAGCTTCATCATCATTCCATATCTCTGTACTCCTGACCTGTCCTTGACTACATTCTTAGTTATTCCATATCTCTGTACTCCTGACCTTGACTAGATTCATCATCATTCCATATCTCTGTACTCCTGACCTTGACTAGCTTCATCATCATTCCATATCTCTGTACTCCTGACCATGACTAGATTCATTCTTATTCCATATCTCTGTACTCCTGACCTTGGCCAGATTCTTCGTTATACCATATCTCTGTACTCCTGACCTTGGCCAGATTCTTCGTTATTCCATATCTCTGTACTCCTGACCTTGACTAGATTCATCGTTATTCCATATCTCTGTACTCCTGACCTTGACTAGATTCATCGTTAGTCCATATCTCTTTACTCCTGACCTTGACTAGATTCATCATCATTTCATATCTCTGTACTCCTGACCATGACTTGCTACTGCTTTGATTATTCTCCCTGTCCTGCATTAGCCCAGCCACTCGCAGGACTAGTATATGCTGTTTTCCTTTACTTTGATCCAGATTTTGCGTGTTTGGGGCCCTGTATCGTGACAGCTTTTAAGTACCACCCACTGTACTGTCAATGTTATTCTGTGTAAATTTTCTGGCTAGGTGCTGGATTTTCTGTACCTGTTAGCAATGGGTGATCCTGAAACTAATAATTAGTTTGGGTATCAACATATGTGTGGCCACATAGTGTACCTCCAGGCCTTCCTAGAGATCACGTGTGACCACACCATGCCGTTTCATAATCTTTCACCCAAGCAAGATGCAACCTAACTACCCACCTGACAAACAGACTAGCACAGGCAAGACTTCCGAAACCTGACTCATCTCTTGTAAACTATGTCCAGTCATTGCCAATGCCACTGATAAGCTTTCCACATCCTAGGCCCCAGCAAACTACTTGCTACTTGCTACTGTGTCACTTTTAATGGCAAGGATGCAGGTCATAAAGCACTATTTCTTCTTTCCCACCAAAAGAACCTCAAATTTGCCCATGAAGACCTCAGCAAATATGCACACTGACCATACCCTTCATGCCAAATAAATAGGAATTCTAATAAATAATGTGCCACAGACCTGAGGCCAAGGACAAAATTTGCCTACTTTTCAAATTTTTCGGAGGACCAATACTTTGCAAAGCTGACCCAAAGGATCTGTACATCAAAGTATTTTCTAGCATCAGGGAATCAATCAATGGAAATGCTTAATGGTGGGGCAGATGTTAAATGACCCTGCAATTGCGGGCCTCCATTTTTAGCACTGCCCCCAAAGAGGAAACCACCCGGTCATCCAAAGGAAGTTTCAAAATAGTTCCCGCCATCCAACCTAACCTATCTCCTTAGTCCTTATCTAGCTTCTCATGCATTGCTTTGGAGAACTAATAAGCAGACTTGAGATTTAGAGGAAACCTGGTCTACTAACTGGAATAGCAAAACCAAAGATATCAAACCTGATGCTATTTAACAAATAATTCTATCTAGGTAAGCCAGCAAAAAAAACTAAGAAGCAGACCTTGCTATCGCTAAGAAACAGACTTATCTCTTACCGACTAGTCTACATACTAGCCTAAAAAGCTTATTGTGCTCCTCACCCAGTTGTCTGTGGAGGACTGAGCCTCATAATAGAAGGAGCTGCAGGGGATGCATGTCTTGCGCATCCCCACCACGGGTCATTTCTGAGCATTGCTGGACCACAAGCGCTTTTAGCCACTCCCAGCAGAAAGTGTTGAGATTCACAATGGAATGTACAGGGAGCCTGAAGTCACCATACAGACGCTCCACAAGTCTCCACTCAAGGAATCCGAAACACAACCCCCCCGAGATAACCTAACACACATCCCATGCAGCCATGGCAACAAGACTTATCACACTCTGCCAACTCCTTCCAGATACAAAACACTCACCCCAGCCCCATATATATCACAGACTCATTTTTACTGTGGAGCTCTGTGATATAATCATCTACTTTGCACATTACTGTGGAGCTCTGTGATAAACTGATGCACTCTGCACATTACTGTCAGGATTATTCACTACAGTGAAAATTCAAAGTGAATTTCAAATATAAAGCAAATATGTTAACCCCCCTACCCCCCTCCAAAAAGGAGTATGTCTTACAGAAATTCTTTATGAAATACACACATTGACTGTTTTGGAATTTTGCAAAAACTCCTACAAAGACAAAAGATACCATGAGACAAAGTAGGGATCTTTTATCACTACGGGAAAGGAGGGGCAGAAGCGTGGGGGGCACTATAGTGCTAAGAATACAACTTTGTATTCCTAGCACTTTATTTTCCCTTTAATGGCCAAATTCGTAGTAGCGAAGCATAGCCGAATTTAAGAATTTTTCCTCTTGGCTATTTTGGCATTAGAGGTGCTTCTGCAGCATTAACAAGTAAAACTTGGTCATTTGACCCAATGCAGCTCATATGAATTAAATGGTTTCCTATGAAAAGCATTTGATCAGATGCCAGCGCTGCGTCACTTCTCAAATGCTCCTCTCTATAATGTCGCAGGAGATGGAGCAGGCAGCAGTCTTAACCCAGTCTTGGCACGGGAAAAAGGGTAAGTTGAAAGCTCTTTTTTTTTTTTTTTTAACCCTAACTTTTACTTTGCAAAGGAGGGGAGGAGGGGTTGAATCTAAAATGGGAATGGGGTTCTGCAGCGTTATGAATACAGGATTGTATTTGTTTTCCTTTAAAGGGACACTGTAGGCACCCAGACCACTTCAGCTCATTGAAGTGGTCTGGGTGCCAACTCCCATCACCCGTAAACCTGCAAGTGTAATTATTGCAGTTTTTATAAACTGCAATAATTATGTTGCAGGGTTACGTCCTCCTGTAGTGGCTGTCTACCAGACAGCCACTAGAGGGACTTCCAGCTTCTTAGACGACTTTTGGTCGTCTAAACGACGCTGGATGTCCTCACGCTATGCATGAGCACCTCCAGCGTCGCCGGAATCCCCATAGGAAAGCATTGAATAATGTTTTCCTATGGGGAGGCTCAATGCGGGTGCGCGCGCAGCCTTTGCCATGCATGTGGTCTCCCCCGCCAGCGGATGTCGGCGAGGGGAGGAGGACCGTGGGCAGAGCCTGACCCAACACCGAGGGACATCGGCGCTGGATTCAGGTAAGTGTTTGAAGGGGTTTAACCCTTTCAGCGACGTGGGATGGGGGTCACTCCAGGATTCTCTAGTGCCAGGAAAACTGCTTTGTTTTCCTGGCACTGAAGAATCCCTTTAAGTTTTAAATTCACATTGACTTCACTTGGAATTACCCAATAATTCTCGCGTTGGTGAATAACCCTGTATGTGCTTTAGCTGGAATAATGAAAGAAGAGTGTATGGTGCCATCTGTTGGCCTATTTATTAAATTACCACAATAGCTACTGTTCCCAGTAATCTATAGCTGTACCTGCCAATATTAAAATATTAACCCAGTAAAGTGGCAATGTCACAGTCTGGGGACTTTGCATAATTTTGCTGGTGGTTAGGTGACAGGGGGGTAGCAGACAAAGGTAAGTTTAACTTACCTGAACCTGTCCCTCAAGGGCGCCGCCATCTTTTTTCCGGAATGCGCAAAACTACAGCATTGAGATATTTGGAGGGTCCTGCTGGATACTCCATAGACATAGCCAATTCCCTGCAGCCGCTACTGGTAGTGGCTGGTGGGATTGACACTTCTAGATGGCGGTAGCTCCAGCCAGTGACTAGAAGTGTCATGTGCATGGAAAATTCTGAGACAAAGTAGTCTCTACTTCGTTTCAGTATATCTCTTGAATGGGTTGGAATTTCCCCAAAGAAGTGTTTCACAAAGATTGTATCTTTATGTCACATTTTGCAGAGGGGGAGGGGGGTTGACAGCGCTGCTTTAAAGGACCACTATAGTCACCCAGATCACTTCAGCTCAATGAAGTGGTCTGGGTGCCCGGTCCCCCAGGTTTTAACCCTGCAGCTGTAAACATAGCAGTTTCAGAGAAACTTCTATGTTTACATTGCAGGGTTAATCCAGCCTCTAGTGGCTGTCTTCCTGACAGCCGCTAGAGGCGCTTCCGCGGAGCTCAATGCGAAGATCGCATTGCGCACACAGAACGTCCATAGGAAAGCATTGAGTAATAAATGTGCGCGCGGCTCTGGCAGCGCATGCGGCTCTACTCGGCAGCAATGGATTAATATGTATAAATCTATGTATGTGCATATTTCTGCTCTGCTTGTAATGTAGTGTGTTTGAATCTGTGAGTGTAAATGCATGCAGGGTTAAAGGACCACTATAGTGCCAGGAAAACATACTCGTTTTCCTGGCACTATAGGGTCTCTAGGTTCCCCCTCCCGCCAGGGTCTAGGGGGTTGGAGAGGTTAAATCTTACCTGTTTTCCCCCGCCGGGCTCCCTCAGCGCAGGGAACTCTCCTCCTTTTCGCCATGATCGGCTGAATGCGCATGCGCGGCAAGAGCTGCGCGCATATTCAGCCTGTCTCATAGGAAAGCATTTACAATGCTTTCCTATGGACGCTTGCGTCTTCTCACCTTCAAAATCACAGTGAGAAGCGCGGAAGCGCCTCTAGCGTCTGTCAATGAGACAGCCACTAGAGGCTGGATTAACCCTATTGTAAACATAGCAGTTTCTCTGCTATGTTTACAGCAGAAAGGGTTAATCCTAGGTGGACCTGGCACCCAGACCACTTCATTAAGCTGAAGTGGTCTGGGTGCCTATAGTGGTCCTTTAAAGATAATGTTAGAAGTAGTTATGGCAAAGAGGTGGGTTAAGGTTAGACAGGGGTTAATGTCAGTTAGATTACATATTAACCCCTTAACGACGAGTGACGGACAAGGTCCGTCGCTCAGGGGATTGCCATAACGACAAGGGACGGACCTTGTCCGTCACCCGTTAAAATTAACCCCGGACCGCCACTTTAGTGGCGATCGCGGGGTTAATGGTGCTCCGGTCTGCCTCTGTATTAGAGGCAGACCGGGAGCACCCGATCTGGCTGCCCCAGCACCGTTGCTCGCTCTGACAGGCTGTCAGAGCGAGCACATGTGCTGCATATACTCACCTTCTGCCTTCCTGCACTTCCTGGTTCTGTGTGAAGTGCAGGGAGCCGGAACAGTGCTGATCCTGCCCCCTGTTAAAAAATAAAAAATAAAAATAAAGTTTATTTAAAATTCCACCCCCCTTTACTAATTTTAATTAAAAATTAACCCTTTCCCTGCCAATTGATCACTGACTACAGTGATCAATTGGCAGGGATTACATTTTACTGTCATCTGATTTTTTTTTTTTTAACCCCTTAGGGTTAATTTTTTTTTTTAACCCTCAGGGGTTAAATTTATTTAATTAATTTAAATATTTTAACATTATATATTTAGCTAGCTGGGGTGGGTGGAAGTTAGTGGGGAATTGAAGGATTTGGTGTTAGGCTAACTAGAGGTTAATGTTAAAAAAGTTTTAAAATAAACTTTAAAAAGTTAAAAATTAAGCTAAAAAAAAGTTTTAATAACGTTTAAGTAAAAAAAAAAAAACCCTTTACCCAGTCTAAATAAAAATTAACCTCTTCCCTGCCAGTCGATCACTGCCTACAGTGATCAAAATACGGATCAAAGTATTATACTGTGATCTAATTTTTTTTTAACCCCAGAGGATTAACTTTTATTTATTTTTTTAACCCTCAGGGGTTCAATTTATTTAATTAATTAATTTAAATATTTTATAATTATATATTTTGCTAGCTGGGGTGGGTGGGGTTGTGGGAAAATGGGGAATTTACTGTTAGTGCTGCTTACTGCTAGTTAGGGGTTAACGGTAAAAAAAAAAGCTTAGAAAAATGTTAAATCTGTAAAAAAAGTTTTAAGAAAGTTTAGGAAAGTTTTTAAAAAATTAATAAGCAAAACAAAAGTTTAAAAACTAGTTTTTAAAAGTAAAACTAGAGAACAAACTAGAGAAAAAATGATCCCACGCTAAGGTTCAAAATATGCCTTTTGAATTACCCCAGGGTGTATTTTTTAATAAATAGTATGTGTTTGTGGGGAAGTTTCAATAATCAACCATCTAAACTACTCCAAATTGGAACATGGACACAGCGTAAAACTTCAAAGTTAGAAAAAAACTGAATGGCTGCGTCTCAAATGCGCCCCTTCAACATCCACATATACCTGGCAAAGGTACATACGGTGGTATTGCTGTACTCAGACGACAAAGCTGAGCAACATATGAAGTATTATACAGTCGTAGCACACATAAGGTTTGCAAAATATACTGTGCAAACTCACTTTGTGTGTCAAAAAGGCAGAAAAAACACTTATTACCGCTACACTTACCGTAGTACAAGCTAGCGGAAAAATGATCCCACGCTAAGGTTCAAAATATGCCTTTTGAAATACCCTGGGATGTCTTCTTTAAGAAATGGTATGGCTTTATGGGGTATTTGGATTATATAGCCTGGTAAAATACTCTATAATGGGACATGGGCACAGAGTAAAAAGGTAAAGTTTGAAAAAAACTGGAATGGCTGTGTCACAAATGTGCCCCTCCGATGTCCACATATACTTGGCAAAGGTACATACGGGGGTATTGCTGTTCTCAGCCAACATAGCTGATCAACATATGAAGTATTATACACTGGTAGCACACATAAGGTTTGCAAAATATACTGTGCAAACTCACTTTGTGTGTCAAAAAGGCAGAAAAAACACTTATTACCACTACACTTGGTACAAGCTAGCGGAACAATGATCCCATGCTAAGGTTCAAAATATACCTTTTGAAATACCCTGGGGTGTCTACTTTAAGAAATGATAGGCCTTTGTGGGGTAGTTTGAATTTAAACCCTGCTAAGATGCTGGGAAATTGCACATAGGCCCAGCGTCAAAATTCAAAGTTTGGTAAAAACGGATATGGCTTGGTCTCCTATATGGCACTGTAGCTTCACGAAATAGTGCCAAAGACATTCACTGGGGGTGTCTTTTTACTCAGAAGACTTAGCCAAGCATAATTTGGGGGGTTTGAACTTAGTGGCACATGTGAAATATACAAAATGCCCAGCAAAAATGCAATCCATGTGTAAAAAACACACAAAATGTTTTTGTACCACATACTTTGGCATATATTGGTGAAAAAATGGGGGCATGTTAAGGCAAAATATGCACCTTATGAGATACCATGGAGTGTCTACTTTTACAAATGGTAGGCCATTGTGGGCTTTTTTGAATAGTCAAACTGTTATAATACCCCAAATGGAAGCATAGGCTCATTAAATCCGTCTCTCAAAATTCTACTGTGAATACTGAAAAGAACAGGCCTCCTATATGGCACTGTAACTTCACGCAATAGTGCCAAAGACATACAATGGGGGTGTCATTTTACTCAGCAGATGTAACTGAACACAAAATCAAACTTTGTACAGGAATAGCACTAGGGATCGACCGATTATCGGTTTTACCGATATAATCGGCCGATATTCGGTATTCTCGGCAATATCGGTATCGGCCAATTCAGATACCGATATTGCCGATAATACCTCCTAGGACTGCCAGGCTCATTACAAGCCCGGCGGTCCTGGGGGGGGGGCAGAGAGCAAGCGCTTACTCACCTCCCAGCAGCTCCTCCAGCTCCCCAGTGCAACTCTCGCAAGACCCGCGGCCGTCAGAGCGTTGCCATGGATCACCATGGCAACGCTCCGCGCGACACGCTGGCCGCGAGAGTTACACTGGGGAGCTGGAGGAGCTGCTGGGAGGTGAGTAAGCGCTTGCTCTCCGCGCCCCCCCCTCTCCCAGCTCAGCCAATGCCACTGGACCACCAGGGACTGTCATATCCCCCCTCCCTGGCCAGGTAACAAGCAGGGAGGGGGGACAACAAAAATAAATAATAAAGTAAATATAATTTTTTTTTTTTAATAATTTAATAGAAAATGTCCCCTCACACACTGCATTATATACACATACACTACACAAACACACTGTGTATATAATGCAGTGTGTTTGTGTAGTGTGTGTATATAATGCAGTGTGTGTTTGTGTAGTGTGTGTATATAAT
>OW240923.1:32124211-32138370 GCA_933207985.1 Pelobates cultripes | reverse complement strand
ATATAAATATGCATATATATTTAAATTCTACGTGCGTATTTATGTAATATTTTTACATATTTCAGTAATTTTATTGATTGCAATTTGAGGGACCTGCCTGCCAACCCAGGCCGAAATTCCAGAGAATTTAATTTGCTAACACTGTATTTTACCCTGTAACGTTCTACGACACCCTAAAACCTGTACATGGGGGGTACTGTTTTACTCGGGAGACTTCGCTGAACACAAATATTAGTGATACAAAACAGTAAAACATATCACAGCGATGATATTGTCAGTGAAAGTTACTTTTTTTGCATTTTTCACACACAAACAGCACTTTTACTGATGATATAATTGCTGTGATACGTTTTCCAGTTTTTAAACACTAATATTTGTGTTCAGCGATGTCTCCCGAGTAAAACAGTACCCCCCATGTACAGGTTTTATAGCATTTTTGAAAGTTACAAGGTCAAATATATGGGCCAAATATTTTTACATTGAAAATGGCCAGGTTGGTTACGTTGCCTTTGAGAGCGTATGGTAGCCCAGGAATGAGAATTACCCCCATGATGGCATACCATTTGCAAAAGAAGACAACCTTGTATTAGCTAGAGTCTGTCTTTAGTAAATCACTTGAAACACAAAACACTGCCAAAATTAGCTGCCCACCCTAGTTTTTACTTTTCACACAAACAAAATATGAATGCTTACCATTAGTGCTTTCACTCAAGTGGCTACTAAAAAGACTGGACATACCCCATATTGAATACCCTGGGTTGTCTACTTTAAAAAATATGTACATGTGGGTGTTATTCAGAGATTTATGACAGATAATAGTGTTACTACAATGTCACTATTATTGATAAATTTTAAAAATGTATGTTTTGAAACCGCAATATCCTACTTGTACCTATAGCCCTATAACATGCAAAAAAAAGCAAAAAAGCACGTAAACACTAGGTATTTTAAACTCAGGACAAAATTTTGAATCTATTTAGCAGTTTTTTTCATTCGCTTTTGTAGATGAGTAAAAGATTTTTCAAGTAAAAGTCAAAAAACATGTATTTTTCTCAATTTTTCATCAGATTTTTGTATTTTTTTTAAATTAAAATACATGAGATTATATAAATAATGGTATGTAAAGAAAGCCCCTTTTGTCCTGAAAAAAACAATATATAATTTGTATGGGAACAGTAAATGAGAAAGCGGAAAATTACAGCCAAACACAAACACCACAAAAGTGTAAAATATGCCTGGTCGCAAATGTACAACATCGCAAAAACAGTCCAGTCCTTAAGGGGTTGCTTACAAGACAAACATACCAAATTCTAAAATCGTGCCACATTAAAAGTTTATTTTACTCCCTTGTGCTTTGTGACCTGTAACTACCAAAAAAACTTAAAATCCCAGACACATTATATATATTCTGTAAATCATAACAACTAAATGAATTTATTTTTAATTACTTTCCTTAACCTGCACTAATTATGCACACATTATTATTGCAAAAACTGTAAAAAAAAAAAAAAAAAAACACAAATTTGAATTGACTTTTTCTGTATTTTTTTATAATAAATAAGCATTTATATATGTGTGTGTGTTACATCAAATTAAAGCCCTTTCTGTCCTTTAAAAAACTATAATAATATGTGTCAGTGCAATAAATTAGTAAAATGCAAATTGCAGTTGAACGCAAACAGCAAAAAATTCAAAAAATGCTGTTGTCATTAAGTGAAAGACAAGCTTCTGAAGCTCTGTCCTTAAGGGGTTCACAGCTTGGGAGAGTTTCATGTTAAAGTATAAAGGCTGTTTATGATTAGAGTTGGGTTAAATTTAGTATTGGGGTACGTGCATTGTTTAGTTTTTTTGAGGAGTTAAACATAGGATTACAATAAAGGAGTTGTTTTTAGGTTTATGAGTGAGTGCTGGAGTTTGAAGGGTTATTAGCAAAGTACTCACCCCCTATGTCTTCTGTAAACCAGTCAGATTGTGTAACTACTCCTGTAGCTCTAATATAATCAATGTGCATCACTTAATGCTGTCAATGCTCTTCCTAGAAGGTATTTCCTGTGTGAGAGGCTATTAGTGGACACACACAGACACTGGAGGAGCTGGGACAGCATTGAGTTTTACTCCCTCTATAACTGTTAGGAGACTGACTGGACTACAGAGGACACTGGCCAAGGCTCCTGGTACATATCTCGCCCACCAGCCTATTTAAGCTCAAAAGGCAATAATAAGCGCAAACCTCCTAACATTTCAAATAGATAAAGATGGCCATTTTAATTTTGGGGGGGTGGTCAGGGGCAGGGCTGTTCTGAGAAATTTTAGATAATTTACCAGTAGCATTTTATGCAACAAAAATGTAATTTAGAACAGGAGCAATGTATCATACAGGCACTCCTCACTTAACCAACCGGGTTCCGTTCTTACGACTTAGTCATAAAACGAATTGGTTGGTAAGTGAGGAGGCGCTACAGAGCATGCGCACCAGAGCAGGTCTATGTTTGGGGAAATGTCCCCGAACATAGACCAGCGCAGCAGAGCAGCGAATCCCTCAAATTTATGTCTGGGGAATTTTCCCCGAATATAGACAAGCTCTCTAATATGGGAATCCCTCAAATCCTAGCTAGAGCGCTGGTCGTAAGTCCGAGCCATCATAAAATGAGGACGACATGTATTAACACAGACTGATCTCTAAACACATTTAGTGTAGTTTAACCCCTTAAGGACACAGCTTCAGAAGCTTGTCTTACGCTTAATGACACAAGCAATTTTTGCATTTTCTTGCTGTATGCGTTCAACTGCAATTTGCATCTCTCTCGTTTATTGCACCGACACATATTATATACTGTTTTTTAAAGGACATAAAGGGCTTTAATTTGATGTAACATATATATATATAAATGCTTATTTATTATTTAAAAAATACAGAAAAATGCAAAAAAAAGAAAAAATTTGTGTTTTTTGTACAGTTTTTGCAATAATAATGTGTGCCTAATTAGTGCAGGTTAAAGAAAGTAATTAAAAATAAATTTATTTAGTTGTTCTGATTTACAAAATATATAATGTGTCTGGGATTTAAAGTTTTTTTTGGTAGTTACAGGTCATAAAGCACAAGGAGTAAAATAAACTTTTAATGTAGAGCGATTTTAGAATTTTGTATGTTTGTCTTGTAAGCTTAATAGCCATAAAAGAAAACAAAATTGCCACACAAAAGTATATATTTATATAAAGTAGACATCACAGGCTATTGTCCTAAGGTTTTTTTGACACTTTCTAAGTAGCCATTTCACCGCCAATCTCTGCTAAATATTGGAGTAAAATTTAGTTTTTTGGAGTTTTTGGCACACAAACTTATAACAAAGAACTTCCCATGTATATTTTGTAAAGTTGGTGTGTGCTATTCCTGTACAAAGTTTTATTTTGTGTTCAGTTACTTCTGCTGAGTACAACGATACCCCCATTGTATGTCTTTGGCACTATTTCGTGAAGCTACAGTGCCATATAGGAGACCTGTCCGTTTCAACATTTACAGTAGAATTTTGAGAGGCGGATTTAATGGGCCTATGCTTCAATTTGGGGTATTATAGCAGTTTGACTGTTCAAAAAAAAACCACAAAGGCCTACCATTTATAAAAGTAGACACTCCAGGGTATCTCATATGGTGCATATTGTGCCTTAACATGCCCCCATTTTTTCACCAATATATGCCAAAGTATGTGGTAAAAAATAATTTTGGGCATTTTTTACATACGGATTACATTTTTGCTGGGCATTTTGTACATTTCATATGTGCCACTAAGTTCAAACCCCCCAAATTATGCTCAGCTAAGTCTTCTGAGTAAAACAATATGCCCAATGTATGACCTAGACACTATTTTGTGAAGTTACACTGCTATAAAAGAGACGTAACAAGTTAAGGTTTTTAAGTGTGAATTTTCATGGAAGGTTTTGATGCGTCCGTGCCCACTTTGGAGCACTTGAGCAGGCTACATATTACAACTACAACATAAAGGCATACCATTTCTTAAAGAACACATCCCAGGGTATTTCAAAAGGCATATTTTGAACCTTAGCGTGGGATAATTTTTCCGCTAGCTTGTACCAAGTGTAATGGTAATAAGCGTTTTTTTGCCTTTTTGACACACAAAGTAAATTTGCGCAGTACATTTTGCAAATCTTATGTGTGCTACGACTGTATAATACTTCATATGTTGCTCAGCTATGTCGGCTGAGTACATCAATACCCCCGTATGTACCTTTGCCAGGTATATGTGGACATCGGAGGGGCACATTTGGGACACAGCCATTCCAGTTCATTTCAAACTTTAAATTTTTACACTGTTCCCATGTCCCATTTTAGAGTATTTTACCAGGCTATATAATCCAAATACCCCATAAAGCCATACCATTTCTTAAAGAAGACATCCCGGGGTAATTCAAAAGGCATATTTTGAACCTTAGCGTGGGATAATTTTTCCGCTAGCTTGTACCAAGTGTAGTGGTAATAAGCATTTTTTCTGCCTTTTTGACACACAAAGTGAGTTTGCGCAGTATATTTTGCAAACCTTATGTGTACTACGACTGTATACTACTTCATATGTTGCTCAGCTATGTCGGCTGAGTACATCAATACCCCCGTATGTACCTTTGCCAGGTTTATGTGGACATTGAAGGGGCACATTTGAGACACAGCCATTCCATTTTTTTTCAAACTTTGAATTTTTACGCTGTGTCCATGTCCCATTTTAGAGTATTTTAAAAGGCTATATAATCCAATTACACCATAAAGGCATACCATTTCTTAAAGAAGACATCCCGGGGTAATTCAAAAGGCCTATTTTGAACCTTAGCGTGGGATAATTTTTCCGCTAGCTTGTACCAAGTGTAGTGGTAATAAGCATTTTTCTGCCTTTTTGACACACAAAGTGAGTTTGCGCAGTATATTTTGCAAACCTTATGTGTACTACGACTGTATACTACTTCATATGTTGCTCAGCTATGTATTTGGTAGCAATACCCGTAATGCAGGGCCGGCCTTAGGGGTGTGCGAGCTGTGCGACCGCACAGGGCGCCATGGAACAGGGGGCGCCCTGCGGCCGACACAGCTCACTCATGGCCGGAGTGCAGGGGAGCTAAAAGAGGTACCTGGCTGGAGGATTAATTGTTCTCCACCCGGGTCTATTTAAAAAATAAAAAAAAATAAAAAAAAAAAAAATCGCGGCAGAGGGGGCGGGGTTTACCGAGCGGCGGAGGCGGGGCTTATCGAGAGGCGGAGACGGGGCTAATACCTCCCGAAGCCCCTGCTGTACAGGAAGAGGGAAAGATGCTTCCCCATCAGCCAGCTGCATCCACTGGAAAGAGGTAAGTGTGTGTGTGTTTGACTGTTTGCCTGTTTGTGTGACTGTCTGTCTGTGTGTGTGTGTGTGTGACTGTCTGTCTGTGTGACTGCCTGCCTGTGTGCGTGTGACTGTCTGTGTGTGTGTGTGTGTGACTGTCTGTGTGACTGCCTGTCCTTGTGTGTGTGTGTGACTGTCTGTCTCTGTGTGTGTGTGTGACTGTCTCTGTGTGTGACTGTCTCTGTGTGTGACTGCCTGCCTGTGTGTGTGACTGCCTGTGTGTGTGACTGCCTGTATGTGACTGACTGCCTGCCTGTGTGTGTCTGTCTGTAACTATCTGTCTGTGTGTGACTGCCTGCCTGTGTGTGTGACTTTCTATCTGTGTGACTGCCTGCCTGTGTGTGTATAACTGTCTATGTGTGTATTACTGTGTGTCTGTCTGTGTGTGTGACTGCCTATGTGACTGTCTGTCTGTGTGTGTCGCTGTAGCTGTGCCATTGTTTGTGCCTGTGCCTGTATGTGTGACTGCCTTTAACTGATTGTGTGTGTACATGCCTGTAACCGAGTTTAAATTTCCCCCACCCCTTCCTGTCAAGGCCGCACTTTGACTGACAGACGCTCACTCACTGACAGACGCACACTCACTGACAGACACACACTCTCATATACACTGACAAACAATGACATACACACATACACTATTACTTGGACACACACTGACAGATGCACACTCTCACTGACAGACGCAAGCGCTCACTGAAAGATGCACGACTCCACTGACCGACACATACACACTGACTGACACACACTCACTGACCGACACACACTCACTGACGACACATACACACTCACTGACGACACATACACACTCACTGACTGACACATACACACTCACTGACGACACACACACTCACTGACTGACACATACACACTCACTGACTGACACATACACACTCACTGACCAACACACACATTCACTCACAGACACACACACATTCACTTACAGACACACACAATTACACACTTACAGACACACACAATTACACACTTACAGACACACACACACACACATTCACTTCAAAATAAACACTCACAGACACACACACAGACATTTCCACTAACACTCACAAACTAATATTTTTTACATTTATTTTAAATCCACCCAGCCTCCCTGGGAAAGCTGGAGTGGATTTCTTACCAGCAGTCCAGTGTGGCTGCTGGGCGGGCAGGCAGGGGGTGCACAGGCTGAGTAAGCAGCGCTTAGTGATGCCGGGAGCCGGACTGACGTCATATTCTGGCTCCCGGCTTCATTAAGCGGCGCAGAGGAAGCTGAGCAGGAAGAGCTCAGGTGAGTATGCTCCTTCGCTGCCCGCTGCCAGCCTTGGGGGGCTCAAAAGTGGCCAGCCGGTCAGCTCTTGAGCCCCCCAGGATGCGAGGCAAGCAAGGGATCTGCCTGGGGGTTTGGAGGGATGCTTTATTTTGCCGCCCCCTGCAAAGTGGCGCCCAAGGCAGATGCCTTGTTTGCCTCGTGATACACACGTCCCCGGTGCCTGTGTGTGTTACTGTATTCAGGCAACTTGGTGGGAGGTGGGGGGGGCGCCGTGAAGACTTTTTGCACAGGGCGCCTAATTGCCTAAGGCCGGCCCTGCCCGTATCTACCTTTGCCAGGTATATGTGGACATTGAAGGGGCACATTTGAGACACAGCCATTCCAGTTTTTTCCAAACTTTGAATTTTTACGCTGTGTCCATGTCCCATTTTATAGTATTTTACAAGGCTATATCATCCAATTACACCATAAAGGCATATCATTTCTTAAAGAAGACATCCCAGGGTAATTCAAAAGGCATATTTTGAACCTTAGCGTGGGATAATATTTCCGCTAGCTTGTACCAAGTGTAGTGGTAATGAGCATTTTTAAATGTATTTTTTTACTTTGTAAAACTTTTTTTACTTTGTAAAACCCATTTTTAAACTTTTTTTTTTTACTTATTAAATGTTTTACACTATCTTAACTTTTTTTACACTTTTAATTTTTTTCTAAACTTTTCTTTTACCGTTAACCCCTAACTAGCAGTAAGCAGCACTAACCGTAAATTCCCCATTTTCCCATAACTCCCACCCACCCCAGCTAGCAAAATATTTAATTATAAAATATTTAAATTAATTAATTAAATAAATGGAACCCCTGAGGGTTAAAAAAATAAAAATAAAAGTTAATCCTCAGGGCTTAAAAAAATTAGATCACAGTATAATACTGTGATCTGTATTTTGATCACTGTAGGCAGTGATCAGCTGGCAGGGAAGGGGTTAATTTTTATTTAGACTGGGTAAAGGGGTGGTATTTTTTTTTTTTTTACTTAAACGTTACTAAAACATTTAAAAAAAAATTTTTTTTTACCTTTTTAAAGCTTATTTTAAAACTTTTTTAACGTTAACCCCTAGTTAGCCTAACAAAAAATTCCCCAATTCCCCACTAACTTCCACCCATCCCAGCTAGCTAAATATATAATTTTTTAATATTTAAATTAATTAATAAAATAAATTTAACCCCTGAAGGTTAAAAAAAAAATAATTAACCCTCAGGGGTTAAAAAAAAAAAATCAGATGACATTAAAATGTATACCCTGCCAATTGATCACTGTAGTCAGTGATCAATTGGCAGGGAAGGGGTTAATTTTATTAAAACAGGGGCAGGGGGGGTGGGATTTAACTTTAATTTTTATTTTTTTTACACAGGGAAGCAGATCAGCACTGATCCGTCTCCCTGCACTTCACACAGAACCCGGAAGTGCAGGGAGGCGGAAGGTGAGTATGTGGAGCACATGTGCTCGCTCTGACATGCTGTCAGGGCGAGCACCGGTGCTGGGGCAGCCCGATCGGGTGCTCCCGGTCTGCCTCTAATGCAGAGGCAGACCGGAGCACCGTTAACCCCGCGATTGCCGCGATTGCCGCGATCGCGGCGATCTGGGGTTAACTTAAGAAAATGACGGAAATTTTCCGTCAACGGTCCTTAACTGAAGGACAAGGTTGACGGAAAATTTCCGTCCACGGTCGGGAAGGGGTTAAAGACACATTACTGCGAGTATTATTGCTGTGGAGCTCTGCTATACCCTCAGACACACCAACAATATGGAGCTCCTAGAAAAGACGGACATTAGGAGAGAAAAGAGGGATACATGGATTTAAGCCCTAAATAGGGACATTTGGGTGATATATAAAGTGCAGAAAGCCAGTGCCTACTCTGCCTAATGGGAAATCTGGCCCTGGCAACATTTGATATGTCTTTATTTAAAGGAACACTATAGGGGCAGGAATACAAACATCTATTCCTGACACTATAGTGCTAAACCCACCATTAAGGTGGCTTGATCCCCCCCTTAATAGGAATTAAAACTCACCTCATTTTCAGCGCCGGGCGGATCTGCCGGCGCTGGCACCGCCCCCTTGGTGACATCATCAAAACTGACGATTTTTAACCAATCCAATACTTTCCCATATGGAAAGCATTGGATTGGATAAAATCTGCAAGGGGACGGGGCCAAACACCATATTGGCCAATCAGCACCTCCTCGTAGAGATGCATTGAATCAATACATCTCTATGAGGAAGATTCAGCATCCCTATGCAGTGCGTGGAGATGCTGAACAGCAGTGCTGCCTACTGTGCAGCACTGCCCCAGGAAAAAAAATCCTGCTTCCAGCCAGTACAAACCACATGCACACTCCACACACAGCCAGCACACACCACGTCCACACTGTACACACACCACATTAACACACAGTCAGCACATACATTACTTACATCCAACACAAACCACAAATAAATAATGGTTATGAGACTCCAAACTTTTTGCCATTCAACCATGAGGATGTCCACACCAGTAAGACCTATCTATTGCGTATGTTACATACATTAGTACACACACAATGTTTGCAAACACATCTCTGCCATAGGACATTGTTATGCTGTATATAGTGACGCTATGCTTTTCAAAATAATGAACCAACCAGTCTACAGTAAACAGCCACATGCAATGCACATTTTCATCCCCCAACACTCACAGATTATTTATTTTTATTGAAATCCACCCAGCCTCCCTACTTTTGGGAGTGCTGGGTGGATTTTTTACCTGGGGTCCAGGGCTGCTGGCTGGGCTGTTTGGGCAAGCGGGTGGCGAGGGAGTGCTGATTTGTGAGCTCTCCCTGCTCAGCCCCCTTGCACGCCCCAGAGTGATGCTGGGAGCCAGAATATGATGCAGCCTGGACCTCAGCTACCCGCCTGCCACCAGGATAGCAAGACATTTGCCTGGGCATTTGGGGGCGGTGTTTTTTGCTGCCCCCTTGAAAGTGCCACCCAAGGCAAATGCCTTGTTTGTCTCGTGGGCAAATACGTCACCGCCGAGGATGCAGATAACTCGGTATGTGCTGTGTTTCAAGCAGAAATACTGCACATACACTGATCAGCCACAGCATTAAAACTACCGTCCTAATGTCATGTAGGTCCCCCTCGTGCTGCCAAAACAGCTCTAATGCTTCAAGGGATGGGTTCCACAAGATCTCTAAACGTGTCCTGTGGTAACTGCCACAAAAACATTAGCAGCAGACCCTTGGTCCTTGTACGTGGTCTGCAACAATCTCTAGGTAGATTGTACGTGTCAAAATAACATCCACATGAGTGCCTGGACCCAAGGTTTCCCAGCAGAACACAGCCTCTGCCGGCCTGCATTCTTCCCATAGTGCATTATGCTACCATCTCTCCCCCAGGTAAATGACGCACACGCAGCCAGCAATCCACCTGATCTAAATGAAAACTTGATTCATCAAACCAGGCAACCTTCTTCCATTCCTCAATGGTCCATTTCTGACGCTCATGTCCCCATTGAAGGTGTTTTTAGAGGTGGACAAGGGTCATCATGGGCACTCTGACCAGTCTGTGGCTACGCAGCTCCATACGCAGCAAACTGCGATGCACAGTGTGTACTGACACCTTTTTATTATAAGCAGCAACACATTTTTTCAGCTCTGTGTGATCAGACCAGATGGGCTAGCCTTTACTCCCCATGTGCAAGAATGAACCTTGGGCATCCATGACTCTGACAACGGTTTCTCAGTCCTTCCTTCAGGCCCGGACTGGCCATCGGGCATACCGGGCAAATGCCCGGTGGGCCGCGATGGCCGTGGGGCCGAGGCCGGCAGGGAGATCACAGGATCTCCCCGGCCGGCCCCTGCAGGGTCAGCGCTACCCGAGCGCCGGCCCTGCTATGTGAATCCATGGGCCGGTGGGGAGATCAAAGATCTCCCTCACCAGCCCACAGACAGGGAGATGCGGCCGCCGGCTGGATGAGGGAGGGAGGCAGGGAGGAGAGAGGACCGGCGGAGCTCTAACCAGCAGCTCCGCCGGGTCCTCTCGCGGGATTCTGAGCGTTGCCGCGACAGCACCGATCCAGTGAAGACTCAACCTGCGGGGATTTGGGTTTATCCTCACCTAGACCACCAGGGTAGCGTAGTACACCTCAAGGCTTTACAGCGGCGGATCTCTTCTATACCTCAGGATAAGGTAAGAAGGACGTCTCTATATTTTTATTAATAAAATAAATATTTAAATTTAAATAAAAATACATTCACACTCCTCACACACACAGCACCCCAGACACACACAGCACCCTATACACGCAGCACCCAGACACAGCACCCAGACACACACAGCACCCCAGACACACACAGCACCCCCCGGACGCACACAGCACCCCCAGACGCACACACATACCCCAGACACACACAGCACCCAGACACACACGGCACCCCAGACACACACAGCACCCCAGACACACAGCACCCAGACACACACAGCACCCCCAGACACACACAGCACCCCCAGACACACACACAGCACCCAGACACACACACAGCACCCAGACACGCACCCCAGCACCCCCAGGACGCACACGGCACCCCAGACACACACAGCACCCAGACACAGCACCCAGACACACACAGCCCACCCAGACACACACAGCACCCCCAGACACACACAGCCCACCCAGACACACACAGTGCACCCAGACACACACAGCACCCAGACAGACACACACAGCACCCCCAGACACACACAGCACCCCTGGGGGGGGGATATATATATATATATATATTTTTTTTTTATTAATAAAATAAATATTTAAATTTAAATAAAAAATACATTCACACTCACACACACACAGCGCCCCCAGAGACACACAGCGCCCCCAGAGACACACAGCGCACCCAGACACACACAGCACCCCCAAACACACACAGCGCACCCCGACACACACACAGCACCCCCAGACACACACAGCACCCCCAGACACAGCACCCAAACTCACACTGCACCCCCAGACACACACAGCACCCTCACTCACACTGCACCCCCAGACACACACTGCACCCTCACTCACACTGCACCCCCAGACACACACTGCACCCTCACTCAGACACACAGCACACTCCCACACATATACAGCACACACATATATATATATATATATATATATATATATAAAATAACCCTCAGTGAGTTAACAGACAAAGAAAATTAGAAACCTAAAATGTGACAGCAGATAAAAACACCCTCACACACAGCACCCCTCTTACATACACACACTGCGCCCCTCACACATACAATAAGTCAAAATATATATATATATATATATATACATACAGACACACACACACACACACACACTACAGCACCCCTCACACTGCACCACTACACACATTACGCTCCAGATAACACTAGATCCCTTACCCTATATGCACTCTTAATCCTCTACACACACACACACACACACACACACACTGGGTCCTTTACACAGTAGATCTCCTACACACACACACACTACATTCCTTGTCAGCAAACACATACAACATTCTCTAAACACACCCTCTCTGTAACCCCTACACTACGTCACCTATACACATACACTATAGCCCGTATGCACTCTCTCGCTGCATCCCACACTCTCTACAGCCCCTAGCCACACATATTACACCACAAACACAAATTAAATTGACCTATTTATACAATACCACAATACACACACGTAATCCCACAAGCAGGCTCCAAACATATGCACCATGCACTTTCCTGGCCCTTTTGTCCTCTGGTATCCCACTTGTGGAGACACCAGAGACAATTTAAAAGCAAACACAGCGCAAGCATGTTATCAAATTTGCTTGCGCTGCACAGAATAAATTCAGGGCCTTTTTCTAGTGCCAGAGCTCTTTAGCAGGGCTCTGCGCATTGAACCAACATGCTCACTTTGAGAGGGGGCATGTTGTCATTAGTGATGACAAAACACACACTTTCTGGCCCCGCCCCCTTCTTAGGGGGCCGCTCTGATTGAAAAATGCCCGGGCCTAATTTTTTCCCCAGTCCGGCCCTGCCTTCCTTGCACCACTTTTGGTAGGTACAAACAACTGCATACACAAGACATCCTGTTTTGGAGATGATTTGACCCATTTAAGAACGGACTATTTACTTGCTGCCTAATATATGCATTGACGGATGCCATTGTAAAGATATAATCAATGTTATTCACTTCACGTGTTAGTGGTTTTGCAACCGAGTAAACTTGCAGAAGCCAGACACAGAGAGATGGATGCAGGTTTTCAGGAAGTAAGAGGTCTTTATGAACATACCGATCGGGCCTCAGATGAACTAACGTTCCAAAACAGGTCTGAGGGCTGAACACATGCTTTTTATAGAACTATAACTCCTCCCATTAATAGCTCCACCCGCACATACCCTTAACCAATCGGTGGACAGGATTTGGATTTCCTCATATGGGCAGATCACATGGCTCATCCGAAACAAACGAGAAAGGAGTGTAATTTCAGTTCCTGCATTCCTGCACATGCTCAGTACATTGATGACAGTATCTTAGCTACGTGTAACTAACTAACTGATACAACATACACATATGCCACGTGGAAATCTCAGCCTACTAAATTTACATTTCACCGAAATTCCATCACAGTTTTAATGTTGTGGATGATCAGTGTGCATATTCCTACCACCATAACCACTTCAAATTACTAAAGTTGTCATGGTAGTTGGGGTATCCCTTTAATAACTCCTTACAATATTAGTTTTATAAAATCTACAAATTAATTGATGTTATTTGAGTGAAAAGACTCAAAATGGCTCACATTAAAGAGCCCAAGTTGTCTTTGTACATAAACTGTATCTTTTGATAGGGGTAAGGTACAGCTGAAAAAACACAAAATAAAATAAAAAGAATCAGCTCATTTGGCTGATGCTTGAGGTTGGTGATAAAATGGTTATATCACAATTGTCACGCATGTGTTTTTGTGTAGCGGTTTTGGAATATGTGATTTACTAATAATGCTATAGTTTAAAGGGACACTATATCACCCAGACCACTTCAGCTCAATGAAGTGGTCTGGGTGCCAGGTCCCTCAGGTTTTAACCCTTCAGATGTAAACATAGCAGTTTAAGAGAAACTGCTATGTTTACATAGCAGGGTTAATCCAACCTCTAGTGGCTGTCTTCCTGACAGCCGCTAGAGGCACATCTACAACGCTGGATGCGAAATTCGCAATCCAGCGTGCAGAACGATCATAGGAAAGCATTGAAAAATGCTTTCCTATGGACTGTTTGAAAGCCCTGTGCGGCACTTGCCGCACCTGCGCATTCCACTCCACTCGGAAGCTAACTTGACGGGGAGGTGAGGTCACCAGCGCCGAGGGAGCCCGGCACTGGATTAAGGTAAACTGCTGAAGGGGTTTTAACCCTTCAGCGCCAAGGGAGGGGGACCCTAAGGGTGGTTTTCCT
>OW240923.1:32092403-32120023 GCA_933207985.1 Pelobates cultripes | reverse complement strand
TCCTACCTTGTAGTGTGGCAGAGCGTGGAGCTCAGTTTCCTGTACCCGGACGGACAGGAAGTGCTCTCTCTGTGAGCACTTCATTTCCGTCCGCCCGGGTACAGGAAACATAAGCTCCTGTACCGCGGTGAGCTCGGCCACGCTACACAGAGTGCCTGGCAGGAGGGAGCGCTCTGCGCTCACCTCCTGCCGGTCACTCCGGCTTTGCGGCTGCCGGGCCTGTGCGCCCTAGGGCGGCCACTTGCGCCGCCTTATGGATGCGCCGGCGGAGCACAACCTCCCTCCCTCCGGCGACCTATGGCCGCGTGCCCACAGAGGAGGCTCTGCGTGCCACCTGTGGCACGCGTGCCATAGGTTCGCCATCACTGATCTAGTAGCTGTTTGAACATCTGTATTGACTATGATAATGATATCATATCTCCTCTGAGGAGATAACTTTATTTCAATGGAGGAGCCCAGCACTGAACATGCACGCGCTTTCCGTCCCCATTGCTCCTCTATAAGGCGCATTGGATTGGATGTTTAAAAGAGTTGGACTGACATTGCGCAAGGCAGATCAAGCGGCTGCAGAGACTATCTTGGTGCTGGGGAAAAAAAAGGTAAGTAAAGCCCTTTACTCCAGTTTTTATTTAGATTGGGGATGGGTTGACTCTAAATAACAAGTATATTAAATACTATATATAGTGTTGGGAATACATGCTTGTATTCCTAACGCTATAGTACTCTTAACACTTCAATGGCATTTAAACAAGCACTATAGGGTCGGGAACATAAACATCTATTCCTGACCCTATAGTGCACAACCCACCATTAAGGTGACTTGCACCCCCCCCAAAAGCATGAAAAACTCACCTTATTTCCAGCGCCATGCGGGTTCGCTGGCACTGGCCCCGCCCCCTTGGTGACATCAAGGGGGCTTTCCCATGGGGAAAGCATTGGATTGGCTAAAATCAGCAAGCGGTGGGGCCAATCGCCATTTTGGCCAATCAGCACCTCCTCCTAGAGATGCATTAAATCAGTGTATCTCTATGAGCAAAATTGAGCGTCTCCATGTAGAGTTTGGAGACGCTGAACAACAGTGCTGCCTACTGTGTCCCTAAGGGCAATGTAAACATTGCCTTTTTTCTGAAAAGGCAGTGTTTGCATGAAAATGCCTGCATATAATGATTATACTCACCAGAACAACTACATTAAGCTGTAGTTGTTCTGGTGACTATAGTGTCCCTTTAAGGTTCTTTATGAATATAAAGTATATATTCTGGTTTCAGGTACACGGTTGTCTAGTGAAATAACCATCATTACTGGTCAATGCATTCATAATGTGTGAATTTGCAGACAAGAGTCAGAGGTTGTGGCATTTGTATAACACTGTACTGTGTGAGTGTGTTATATTTCTTGTTGCCATTCATTGCCCCGCTTAACCCCGGATTGGGAAGCAGGGATATTTAATCTGTGGAGAGGACAAAACCACACAGCCTTCTTATACACAAACAACACTCAGAGCCTCCCCACATACACAGCACTACGAATAACCACCTTTCCACCAATATATATATACAGTGGGACCTCGGTTTACAAACGCCTCGGTTAACATAATTTTCGGTTTACAAATGAAAAATAATGAAAATGATGCCTCAGTTTACAATTTTTTCGCAATACAAAGCAAGTTTCCCCAGGATGCATTGCACCTGGGAGGTTTATAGCACCACCCCCTGCATGCTGGAGCCTGTGGGTAGCACGTGGCATCGAGTGTGGAGGTGTTGGATCGGCTTTTGCATCGAGTTTTGGAGGCATTCTGGAAATTGTTTGCAGTTGTTTTGGGACTTTTTGGTGCATTTCTCAAGCTGTGGAAAGGTAGGAGGCGGAGCTTCTTCGTTTGCATGCTTTTTATTTGTGTGATCTGCATTGTGGGTTGGTTTCCATGCTAGCTAATTTTTACTTTTTTCTGACCTCCAGAACGGATTAATTGGTTTTCAATACAATCCTATGGGAAACCGCGTTTCTGTTTACAAATTTTTCGCAATAAGAAACGTCCCGGAGAACGCATTAAATTCGTAAACCGAGGTCCCACTGTATATCAAATGTTCACCAGCAGACCCCCTACACTCAGACTGGTGGAGAGATGTTTTTTCCCCTGTAACCTTGTCAGCGTTTTTTCACCATCGAATATATTTAACGTGACCAATATATTATGTTTTTCTTTATATTTTTGAGCACCTGTCTCGCAAAGACTTTTCATTGAGCTGCATCGGGCAGTCTGCAATTGGACAGACACAAAGTCTGGGCAGGGTTAGAAGACGAGGGCTTGCTAAGGCTACAGACAAGGGATGTGTAGGTCTTGTAAGCGGTTTTAGATATACCTGCAATGAAAAAATAAAAAGCATAATTAAATGCATATATGTTTTCATCTGGGGCATATCTACTAAATAGTGATTTTGTATTTGGGCAGTAGTGTCCCTTTAAGGTAAGATGGCACCTGATTCCTGCCACTAAAACAACTTGAGATGAAATTGTTATGAAGATGCCCTGAAACCAAAATGCACTTAATTGTACAGAGATTTGTGTACGATCAATTGCTTTAGTTGGAATTTACGTTTACAATTTGAATTCTTTAACATTTTCACCAGATAACACAGGGTGTTTTTTTTAAATAAAAAAAAAAAGCAAATGGTACTGAACTGAGAACCAAATTTTAAAATTCGGACTTAAAATAGCCAACGCTATGACTATAGTTCAGTTGGAGAATTATTCTCAAGTCTGCTATTTGGGCAGACATGTTTCATTTCTGAGTGCAATAAAGTTCACTGTTGATTGAATAAACCTTATAGTTATGTAATGAGGGCATGTTCATTACATCTAATATATAGTTATTGCTAATGTATAGTATAAGAAATATATATAGTACACACATCACAGACAACACAAGGCACAAATTCAGCTTATATATTTTATTATTGTAAATACAATTGTTATCCCAGTGGCACATACAATAATTGTTATATGGGCTCTACACAGAGTTTTCCAGAAGTGATTTCTTTGTCGTTACTTTGTGCACTGTTACTCTCTATCAGTGTGCTCTGTGATTAATTATTAAAGTGCACTGGTGTTCTTTACAGACACAGAAACAAGATGCCAATCCAAAAACATTTAAATATTTACTTTTGCATTCATTTTATTGCTCAAAAGGATATAAACAAATGAGAATGTGTTGCAATCCAGCCAATGTACAATAAGAATTAAAATTGACACCCCAAGCATTGACACAATTCAGGAACCTTAGCGGCCAGAGAAATTCTGCAGAGACGCACAGCAATCTGGCATGGTTATTCACCAAGGTGGGAATTGTCTGAATTCAAAGTAAATGTCAAATTTTAGACTAAAATAGCTGAACTGGAAGTCATTTTGGAGAACTTTTCCAAATCTGGTATCTTGGCTTAAAAAGGAACACTATATGGTCAGGAACACAAACATGCATTCCTGACCCTATAGTGTTAAAACTACCATCTAGCCCCTCCTGCCCACCCCTTGTCTCTCTAAATATAGTAAAATCTTACTTGTATTCAAGTTTGCTGCTGCTGCCCTCTGTCCCTTATCTGCCTGATAATCAGTGATTATCTGACCCAAACACTATGCTTTCCCGTAGGATTGGCTGACATTGTTCATGATCCAGATCAGGGACAGAGCCAGCACAAGTCAAACACAGCCCCGGCCAATCAGCATCTCCTCATAGAAATGCATTAAATCAATGTATCTCTATGAGGAAAATTCAGTGTCTCCATGCAGATGGTGGAGACCCTGAATGGCACTTCCGCCGAGGAAGCACCTCTAACAGCCATCTGAGGAGTGGCCAGTGAAGTTATCACTAGGCTGTAATGTAAACACTGCATTTTCTTAGAAAAGAGTTTTAACTGCAAAAAGCCTGAAGGTAATGATTCTACTCACCAGAACAAATTCATTAAGCTGTAGTTGTTCTGGTGACTATAGTATCCCTTTAAATTCACTCTGAATTCCTAACAATTCTCACTTAATAAATAACCATGTGAGCCATTTACAGTGCCCTTACACCAGAATTACTCCCTAATAGGGATCAATACAGGGTCCCAGTTAAGGCGAACATCCCTCCATTGCTTGATTTGGCAGGACAATCCCTCCATCCCAGTTTTGTTCTCTGTTGTACTGTTCCTGTGGACACCAGAGATAGTATACGTCCACAATAAGCAGGGAGAGCTGAACATCACACACTCGATGAGGTATAGGCAACCTTTGCTGCTCGAGATGTTGTGGACTACATTGCCCATACTACTTTGCCAGCATTATAGCTGTACGAGCAATATGGGAGATGTAGTCCACAACATTTGGAGTGCTGAAGTTTGCCTACACCTGCACTAGAGGCACATACGAACACAAACTCAAGTTATTCAAGCCCATACAAGGACGCTTTTGGCATGGACTACCCTGAGTGGGGTTGGCCGGAGTGTTTACTGATCAACTGGTGTGCATCCTTTCCATGCTGGCAAGCCCCTCTTCAAATATGCTCACTGTTCAGAACAGTCTGTCACAGTGGCATCATTGCAAATCAGAGGCGTAGTGAAGGGGAAAAGTGGGGGACACCAGCAGGCATATCTCTCTTGTAAACAGATGGGACCATAGAAACATAGAATGTGACGGCACATAAGAACCATTCGGCCCACCTAGTTTGCCCAATTTTCTAAATACTTTCATTAGTTCCTGGCCTTATCTTATATCTAGGATAGCCTTATGCCTATCCCACGCATGCTTAAAATCCTTTACTGTGTTAACCTCTACCACTTCAGCTGGAAGGCTATTCCATGCATCCACTACCCTCTTAGTAAAGTAATACTTCCTGATATTATTTTTAAATCTTTGCCCCTCTAATTTAAGACTACGTCCTCTTGTTGTGGTAGTTTTTCTCCTAGATCTCCTAATCACCTGGCACATCGGTGTTGGGAACACTGGGGAAATGCTGCATGCAGGGTAAATCAGCCCTTCATCATGGGTAGCATATAGACAGCGGATCTTGCGGTCAAGGAGTGCATGAAAAGTGTGGCAAGGCAATTCTTCCAATTCATCCATGTACACAGTGAAATGCATACCGGTAAGACAAGGAAAGGATTCCTAAGGCACTGCTGTGATTATCGTTTAATTCTCGTAGAAAATGATTGCTACATATTGGGATGGAGTGTCCCTAGCACGAGTTCTACTCGTATTGTGTCATGCCATCTAGTCAGCAAAATGTCCAAATGTTGATTTTGTTTTTTTTAATCACAAGCATTAAATAGAAACTATTATAATAATCTGTGATTTCTAGATTTACCAGCGCTCACATAGTTACAATTGGTTGTTGATTGATCATACGGATTTCTTTGTGTTGTATATCTGAGTTTTGACATTCTCTTGGTGACTCAGAGCTATCCTTAACTCTATCACTTACTGTCATATACTGCTCTGCACCCCCATTGCACTAAAAATGCTATACAGACAGCGAGGAGTTACACAGCATTTGAGTTAGTCCACTATATAACTATTAGAAACAATATGGCATGATGTGGAACTTAAACATACACAACATGTGTACATAAATACCATGTAAAAACCCTCCACCATTAAGAGAGAGAGAGAGAGAGAGAGAGAGAGAGAGAGAGAGAGAGAGAGAGAGAGAG
This sequence comes from Pelobates cultripes, assembly GCA_933207985.1. Taxonomy (NCBI): domain Eukaryota; kingdom Metazoa; phylum Chordata; class Amphibia; order Anura; family Pelobatidae; genus Pelobates; species Pelobates cultripes. Next base: position 32,114,342 of record OW240923.1, on the reverse strand, counting down.
AGAATACATACAAACCAGCAATCTTAAATAAATACAATGAAATAATGCAAAGTGTTAAGTGGAAAAAACAGCTATTCCTGAAAAGAATTTTCCAATGGCCATATATACTCCTAGAACAACAAAGATATTATTACAATAATATACTACGATTAATAGTACTATAGATTAAAAATAAATAAACCAAATATATTATTATATCTGGGAACAGCAGCAGCAAATCTGATGCACAAAATGCTTAATTTAATAGATTTTACTCATTTCCCCAACGCCTTAGTATGTTAGAAGGGATACACAGTTACATAACAAAGGCAATGAACTTTAAAGGACTCGGAATCTCTAAAGCATTTTAACTTGCTGAAAAGCTTCATGTGTGAAGAGTATGTCTTCTTTTTTCAATTTCAATAGAAATTGACACTTTTATAAATTAACCAGGTTACAACACTAAGCTGTCAATCAGACATGTCCTGTTACTTCCTGATTTGGTTAGCTCAGTGGAACTAAACTCAAAAGGTGCTCAGAGCATGTGCCTTGCAAAGACTCCTCACTGAGCTGCATTGGGAAGCCTGTGATTGGACAGCCACAGAAAGACTGGGTGGAGCTAGAAGGGAAGGGCTTGCAAAGGCTGCAGACAAGACATCTGCAGGATTTGCAAGCTGTTTTTAGACATACCCCCCAAAGAAAGAAAATGCATACATATTTTCATTTGGGGAATATTTAATAAACAGTGATAAAAAACAACAGCATAATTTGGGCAGGTGAGTGTGATTAGGGGCAGTGCGGTGTCCCTAATGTAAATATGGATACTTCATTCTCAGAGCTCAGGACCTGACAAAGAATGCACTGCCACTCTTTATCCATACAATGTAGTTTAAGATGCTGGATTGCCGAGAATGTTTTAAAAAAACAATAAACATGGTTCTCTGTATGATGTTCTATATGTGCGCATAGAATTTTCCTCAGTAGATTAATTTAATCCGATAATATGCATATTAATTTATCTGTATTCATTTATCAAATGCAAAATTTCTTCTGTATTTTACATTATTTTTATTATGCCAAAATTGGAGCAGTTTATGTATTACTTGCTGATTAATAAATTATATTATATATATTTTTAGATTTGGTTTATATATTTTACATTTTGATCATTCTATATAAATAATTTGCTAATGCCATTCTAAGGTTACAGTTTTCGAACATTTTGGTCACTAATGCATAAATCAGAAGGCAATTCTGAACAGATTAACGATTTAATCTGTTCTGAATACCAAACCATTGTAGGTTATCCTGTGTGCTAGACCCATTAGCCATTGCTTGAAATTGACACTCTTTAATTTCACTGAGCTCACGGACAGGGGCGCTGGACAGCTGCTGTTGAGATGGTGTTCGCACAAACAGTTATTGGCAGTACATGGTCAACACGTTCTTTTGGTTTCCCCTGGTCAGTAGCACCGGTGGCCTCAGATCTTGGGACAACGTTTCCAGCCAAGCCATATACAAAGAACTAGGACACTTTCCCTTCCTGGCTACTGGCATTGTTCTAAAAAGAACAGAACATTTTCATTACACAGTGAAAGTGACAATCATTTAGTGATGTTAAGGGTAAACAAGATTTTTTTTTTTTTTTTGCATTAACTGTTTATCAGGATAAGGAATGTTTTCACTAAAAGTATGCTTAGATATAGCTTTATACAACATCAAAGGTTTCCAACTCATAGCCCTCAATCTGTTGTAGAACTACAAGTCCCATAATGCTTTGGTAGCCTTAAAAGCGGACACAGCAGTGTGACAGTTGTAGTTCTACAATATGTGAACAGATGTACGTTGTGCACACTTGTAAGCTTCAATTCTGTCCTAAATTAGCTCAGTGCTGATGTATTTCAGAAATGCATATGTAAATCTGTGGTTTCATAAAACCATATGCAAAGAATACATTCAAGTAAACAGATGTTCATTGCACTCGTGACCTGACATCTTCTGAAAATATGAGCAGTTCTCTCAGTTTTGGGTTATATGCTCACTTTAGCAAACACAAGAAATTGGTTGTCAAGTACACCTGAACTGAACTGAACTGAAGTTTTTGCTTAAGTGCAAGTTTTACAATATGAAATCTAGTCGCTTACTGGTGTCCATATCATGACTTCCTTTTTAGGACCAAGTTCTGTAGAGTGATTGTTTGGTGGACTTGTTTTTCGTTTACCAATCTATGGTATGCATTATAAAACCATAACTGACTTGGGCCTGTAGTTTGATGGCTTGGCACCACCCCTTTGTGTCACATTGCCTGGAACAAATCTGCATCTTTGTGCCACGTGATGCTGCATTGTATCATTTTGGTGATAATTCCGATGCAAAATGCTGCCTTTATGCTCCCTTAGCTTCCCAGAGTATGTCTTAATTCTACCATAGCCTCTTCAATGCAACAGTATGCGGACATGTTCTGGTATCGTAACAATGACATTGGCCCACTGGCTATAAAAATCACATAGCTTGCTCTGGACTAGTCTCTGTAAACTTTGTCCATGGTTATTCTCCTTGTTTTATCAATTCCTGGAATCCCTGAGCTTGGCCTGTTGTTGACTATTCTCCACCAGTTTAGTGGTGGGTCTCGCTTCTCTGTAGGCATTTCCTCTTGTTGGATAGGCAGGCTGGCCCAGGTACTGTGTGTTAGGTTGTACATAACCCTGTCAATTTGCTGATACTAATCTCACAGCCTTACCCGTGAAAACTGCACCTATATAGCCATGTCCTTGGTCTACAGAGAGCAGGACATAACCTGTGTGTTCCCTTTTGGTGAACTTTGTCTCCCCTGATGTTTGTGGAAAACATAATTTCTAATAATGCTCATCCATAGTACTTAAACCTACTCACATCACGATTAGAGCAGCATCCCTTGAATAATCGAGCAGCACCTCGTTCAAGCGAATTTGTCTCAGTGACTGTAGAGAAAAATAACATTAATTATTGCAGGCGGTAATGGATTGTGATCATACGGCAATCTGACCTTTGTTGGCTGTTTTGAAAGGATAATGAAGAAATCTTTTTACTGATATAGTTACTGTGACCCAACATTATACACAAAGTAATACAGGAAATGTGGAAACACACTCTTTAAATCCACTTATTTTGGGTTTCCCAATGCTTTGTTTAGTGAACAGCTCAAATAAGAACACAAATTAAACTTAATAGAGAGGACTTGAAAACAGGTCTGCAAGGAGGCACACCTGGTTCCAATTACCTTTACTTAGTAATTTCCATTATGGTAATAGGACTGGAACCAGGTGTGCCTCCTTGCAGACCTGTTTTCAAGTCCTCTCTATTATCTCCTTTCTCTGGGTTAGGCCCTGTATTACCCCACAACCATTACAAATTTGGTGGGAACTTTTCTCTCTCCAGTTTTGTATATCCCTACAAATGAAACTTATTCGCATATGTAGAAACATTTCTGGGCTAGGTTCTAGAGAAGTCCCACTTCTTGTCTTAGTAGGGGATTGTCCAAAGCAAAGAGGAAAAACATGAAGGGAAAGGGGGCATATACGAAGAGGCTGGTTGAAAACATAACAATAAGCCGATCAGGCTAGATATCATCCTGCCCCAGCTCCCCAGGCCAGAAAGAGTTTCCTATAGAAAGCCAGCACATTCCCAGCAATGCTTTTGGAAGATGCTATAATTTGTTAACATATTAGTGCTCTTACATAAAGTGTAATGAACAGGTCTCTCTCGCTAGGCTGAAAGATCTCATGCATGTGTAATTTAGGACAATATCAAACCTTTGCTCTGTTCTTCTTGATTTCTTCATCGGAGATCTTCCAGGGACAATCTCGTCTCATCTCATTGACCACCACCTCATCTTTGAAGCCATCGTTTAGCATGTACGGAGCGATTAGGGTCTCAAACCGCTTCACTCTAAGAACAACAATTTTAATGAACCAAAACACGTGCATCAACACAAATGTGTGTTTAATGCCAAACTAGCTGTGTATACACACAAAATAAACCACAAGCTATAATGCCAGAACAGTATAATTATCCTAACATCACTGGATATACCAAAAAAAGCACATATAAAACAACCTTCTCTAAAGCAGTGGGTACCAGTGTCTGAACTGATTATAATCCCACTACACACACTACTCGGCATGGCAAAACCAGCATGGTTTGATTAAGATGTTGCTGCCATTCTGGGTTTAGCGAATATAAACATTTAGTCATCATATTTATTTTATGCAAAACTGCCTCAATCAATAAGTGTTTTAAGAGAGCAGCTTTTGTGATGCTTCGATAGAAACAATTACTTGTGGCATTCCATTTTCTTCAAGGAAACGTTTCAAATACCAGATTAGTGCTGCTGTTACCATGGCTACCGTGAAAAATGTGATGGTTCTTAACCTCTCGGTTGGGGCCTAGAACTGGGTGCTATTTACAGTAGCTTCCTGCTGGGTACAATAGGCATATCTTATTAGTCAGGCCTCAGACAATTGTAACAGTTTTCTTGTTACAATTGTTACAGCATTGTCATTCCTTATGCAGTGGAGATTCAAGGGAATTAGAAAGGATGCAATGACTGCATTTTGCATTGGATTTTCAGCATACATTTTAATTAGAACTGAAGAATGGGCATCGGAATAGAAACCATACCATATTCTTTTTAATGCACACATATCTCTATTTTATTTGTCTGTCTATACACAAAAATCTTATCCCAAAACAACACATGAATTGCAGGCTATTCATGACACACCGGTAACATGTTGATATACCAACAATGCTTCTCACAGTCAGTCCAGGAATACAGAACATATACAATGGGTGTATTCCCTAGCTGGTATTAACTTACTGCTCTGGCCGTGGTTTTTGGTTGATATCTGGAAGAACATGCACCTCGTGGAAACCAATTCTGAACTTACTCAACAGGGCGATCATCCTATGGAATACATGTAAAATGTTAGTTTTGTCAGTCAACGTTATAATCTTCCAATGCCACACGATGGATTATATATTCCAAAGGTGCCAGTGATGCAGTAGGATTGTACTATATGCGATTATGCAAAGCCATGTAAGACTACAGTGCAGTGACTGAAAAATTCTAAGCTGCCTATGTCTGGTAAGAGGTGAGAAACTTAAAGGGGAACTGTAGTGCCAGGAAAACAAAGTAATTCAAACCCCTTCTGTCCCTTACCTGACATCGGCAGAGGGAACCTAATGCGCATGCTTGGCGATGACCGCACTTGCATTAGCATTTCCCCCATAGGAAAGCATTGTATAATGCATTCTTATGAGGTTTAGGGTGTCGCTGGATGTCCTCAACCAAAAGTCATCCAACGACCCGGAAGTCCTTCTAGTGGCTCTCTGTTAGACAGCCACTGGAGGTAGAGTTAACACTGCAATGTAATTATTGTACTTTATTAAAAACTGCAATAATTACCACTGGCAGGATTAAGAAACCTGGGACACTGCACCTAGACCACTTCAATGATCTGAAATGGTCTGGGTACCTATAGTGTCCATTTTAGCAGAACGATCACTTCTCTAAAATTATACTGTTGAACAAAACATCTTGTGTTAAAGGACCACTCCACTTCCCACATAGGCAGGGGGGTGGAGGGGGTGAAGAGCGGGGAGAAATCACTCTTTAGTAAATATACCCCCAATGAATACATGCAGCCTTAGCAAACCCTCCGCTTTTTTCCCCAGAAGAGACTTGCAGCCTCTTCACAGGAAACTAACCAATCAAAGGCTTCTGATTGATAAGCCTCTGAATTGGTGCACACGCACACACAACTACATGTGCACGCATATATGCGCACACGTCTGCTCTGAGGTCTGGAGCTGAAAAGCTAGTGAGTGGGGAGGCAGGCACACTCAAGTAGAGCCTCAGGGGAGCTAACAAAAGGAGTCTGCAAACCTCTGTGGCTGTTTGATTGACAGCCAGGTGGGCTATCCTTAGCAAATTTATAAAAGTGCTGATTTCTCATAGAAATCAGTAATTTTATAAACTGGGGTTAAACTAGGCTACTCCTCACCTATAAAGCACTTCAACAAGCAGAAGTGCTTTTTGGGTGTGGAGTGATCCTTTAACCTCTTATTTTCTTTTTATTTAATATTTTTGCAGTGCATATGATTGTAATATACAGGCCTGAGGTACCCCAACGGCAATCCCCAAGCGTGGCAAAACGCAGTACATGTGGTTTACTTGAGATAGCATGCACAATTTTATAATAGTAACATGTTACTAACAAAGAAGTTTCAACAGAGAAACATCAGACATATGAATTAACGTTTGGCAGAGAAGTTCTAAATGAGGCAGTCACATTTGTATTGTGGGGTTAGTTTTATCAAGCTTGATATTTCTGAATAGATTATTGTAAAGCATGATACGTCAGGCTAGGTATACAAGTGTATACTACTGTAACTCTTCTGAGCAAGATACTGGAGTGTTGCAGGCTGAATATATGTGGATGCTTAATATTAACAGAGACGTCGTGTTAGATTTCCAAGCTGAGGAGACCACGGGTTCCCTGTCTTACTTCACTGTGCGGATGGTGTAAGTCGGGCCTAGCCGCCCCAAGACGGGTGTGGTAGTGGGTGCATCATGTGTGGTTATGTTCATCAGATCTGGTATGTGTCAATGCCAGGTATGTGTCTTGTGCGTGTGTTCGCTCTATGCAGTACCTTATCGGCTAATTGTGAGATCATAAGTCGGCTAAGTGCCAGTGCACCCGCTTCCAGTTGGGTGGTTATGCAAAACATATGGGCATACATACAAATTGGTCAGTATTGGCTTGTGGTACGAAGTTATCTCCTGTTTTCTGGATCAGATGCGGGAGCCCAGACGAAGCACGTCTGATCCGATCAGCGGTCAGGCTCCGCCCCCTCCATTAACCTCTTTTACATGTTTTATGTTAAATTAATATTAAAGGAACACTATAGTCTCATGGACCACTAAATCTCAAAATAGTCTGGGTGCAGTTTCCCAGTCATATCACTAAAAGCACTTGCGTTGCACTGACCGAGTAAAACCTGGTCACGTGACACAGAAGCCTCCATAGGAAAGCACTGATACGACATGTGCATTAGGTCCCCATTGCTTCTCTATGAGGAGCATTGAATTGTACACGCTTGATGTTGGGGGAGGCAGAGAGGTAAGCAACGCTGAGGGAGTCAGAGTGCTGCAAAAAGGTAAGTAAAACTTATTTTTCAACATTTTATTGCACATGGGGGAAGGGGGATGAAGACAAGACTACAAGTAGGGACAGGGGCACTATAGCATTAGAAATACAGGTTTGTATTCTTAAAGGACCACTCTAGGCACCCAGACCACTTCAGCTTAATGAAGTGGTCTGGGTGCCAGGTCCCTCTAGGATTAACCCTTTTTTTTTTTTTATAAACATAGCAGTTTCATAGAAACTGCTATGTTTATAAATAGGTTAATCCAGCCCTCAAATCCTCAAGTGGCTGTCTCATTGACAGCCGCTAGAGGCGCTTGCGTGATTCTCACTGTGAAAATCACAGTGAGAACACGCAAGTGTCCATAGGAAAGCATTGTAAATGCTTTCCTATGAGACCGGCTGAATGCGCGCGCAGCTCTTGCCGCACGTGCACATTCAGCGGAAAGGGAGGAGAGGAGGAGGATCGGAGACGGAGAGCTCCCCGCCCAGCGCTGGAAAAAAGGTAAGTTTTAACCCTTTCTTCTCCCCAGAGCCGGGCGGGAGGGGGACCCTGAGGGTGGGGGCATCCTCAGGGCACTATAGTGGTCCTTTAATGCTATAGTGCTCCTTTAAGAGTTTAGCAGATTGCACCTCAATACAGGCAGATATTTCATTGATGTAAAAGAAGCACACATTGGGAAGCTATAGGGCCAATCATTCTGTGAGTTACCATCCTTTGCACATCATATATGTAGAATGTGAAGGTAAGTAGTCATAGGAAGGGCAGTGTTGGGCACATTAGTTTATAGTTCTGAGAAAGACTTGTGAATCTTACGCTTTCCTTTCTTCATCCATCCGGTTTATCTGTCCTCCTACAAACACCCGAATTTTTACCTTTTCCCATCTCTTCTTACGACTGAGCAGATAGGGGATCAACAGGGTCAGTCCTGCCATCGAAAAGAACGTGTTACATTTAGTTCAGCAGGAAAAAGAAAGTATAGATACATTTAATAGTCAATAGAACATTAGAATGGAAAATACGTTTAGATAGTGATTAAAAATACAAATTTTCCAGTCAGCAGAGATAAAAACAAACAGGAAATGTATAATATATATTGAGGAAAAAAACAACTAATTTTGATAGGGCAGCTTTAACCGTGCTACGTGGATTGTGAGCAGTCAGTATTGTGGTAACAAATAATTCATAGACTGGTCTTCTACAGACATATCTTTAATCAGTGCTTGTTATTAGGCTATAACTTAACACAAAGCAGACTCCTCACACATTCTAGTTAGAAAGTAGTCTTTCTTACATCAATTCATTCTGAGTTTGTCATCTTTACCTCCATCATCAAAGAGCCAATAAATATCAATCGTCTTCTTTTCCTGTTTAATCTGGAAGATGGTGCTTGCCTGCTGTTCCACCGTGACAGCTTCGGGATCCACTACAATTTACCACAGAATAAAAGTTACCAAGGTGTGGAACATTGGCGCATGAGTAGCTTAAACTACTCCTCCTCCTTCCTAGGGGGCTGACCAAGCAGGGAGGATGGGTTGAGAGAATGGGAGAATAAACAATATACACACGGCGAATAAGGTACGGCCTTGACGCAAACTGTTACGTTTGGAACACTCTAAAAATTCTAATGGTTTCTGTGGGGCTAATCCAGTATTTTGCTGTACCTTGTAAAATTCCCCTTTGTATATTTGGCCTGTGTAATTATACAGCCCGTGAAGGTAAATCTAAATATACTGAATTAACATAGTGTTGAGATGTACTAATGACAAAGCTGAATACTGAAAGATGTTGTGGAGCATATTTTAAGCAATTCTCTGCTATAGATTATAGTATTCTTTTTACTCTTTTAGGTCTTTTTTGTACTGTGTACTATGGTGTTCCCATTACTCTGGAGTGTAATATGGGGTTCTCTCCGCTCCCCCATATACTATTGGGGTTCCCTTTGCCCCACCATGTGCTTTAAGAGTTCCACTTGTTCTGCCATGTATTATGGGGATTCTATTTGCTGCGCCATATTCTGTGGGGTTTGTTTTGTCTTGCCATATTCTATAAGGGTTCCACTCCATTTTAAATGATTATAGCAGGTATGAGGAGATGGTAACACCTCACGATTACATAGTCTTGGTTGGAAGGCAGTGTTTTGATATAATCTGTATAGTACATATTTTTGTATGTTATTCTCAATGGCTAAATGGTAACTGGGTCTCACCAGTGCAGAGAGAAACTGCCACCATTTGATGTATTTAAAAAGTGCCACTAAATGAAATGTATAGATGGGCCCAAGTAGAAAAACACACATTGTATGAACATACATGTTCCTTGTGGGTTGCAGTTGGCTCCATTCTCTCCTGCCGATTTCAGTTCTGGTTCTTCAGATTGTTGAAACACTGGATTAACTGTGCAAAGCAATACAAACATGGAAATACAGTTGTAAACAGATACCTATGCGGGCAGATATAGCTTACACGAACAGCTTCTAACCTGCCAGAGCTGGAAAATTAACCTGTGCTTTGAGATACTAAACAAAAATATGGAGGGAAGCACTCATGTAATATACTGCAGACTCTATAGCCCCCTAAACCATCTGCCTTCTCGAAGCCTGACTGCCAACCTGGTCCTGTTCATTCAGAGTTCAGCTCTTTTTTTTTGACACGCACATTCTTCACATTCTTTTTTTTTTTCTTTTCATGTTTTTCTCCTATTCTGACCTTCTGCTAATTTTTTTTTTCTTCATTTTATTAATATTCTGTTTTTGCTCTCCCATCAATCGTTTGTCATTTTGTTTCCCCCCTCTCCCATTTTTATACCAATATATTTGGTGGTATTGCCTGCCTTCTCAACTCTTTGCAGTTCTATTTTTGGATCCCTTAGAACTTCTTAGTGGACAAACAGGAATCGATCCCTCTGCCTCTTACTGATGAAATGGCTGCATTCTTTATTTTGGAACGGGGCCTGCCTTTTAATAACTCTACATGCAGTTGATTTGCGAGGAGTTCAAAACCGTGCAAAAACATAAAGGCAAAAATACAATAGAATATTCGACTGTAACACAAGGAAAACATAAAATCCAAGTCTCAGAGCATTCTTCAAGAATTTCACAAATATGCAAATGATTGTGTCAATGTACATAGGATTTTACCAGATGGTGCTGCATCATAGTCCAAGATATTCAGTATCTGGGATCTTGAAATTGTCAGATGCAGTGTCAGTTTTAGATTTAGATGTTAAAGGGACACTATAGCCACCTGAACAACTTTAGCTCAATGAAGCAGTTTTGGTGTAAAGAACATGCCCCTGCAGCCTCACTGCTCAATTCTCTGCCATTTAGGAGTTAAATCCCTTTGTTTATGAACCCTAGTCACACCTCCCTGCATGTGACTTGCACAGCCTTCCATAAACACTTCCTGTAAAGAGAGCCATATTTAGGCTTTCTTTATTGCAAGTTCTGTTTAATTAAGATTTTCTTATCCCCTGCTATGTTAATAGCTTGCTAGACCCTGCAAGAGCCTCCTGTATGTGATTAAAGTTCAATTTAGTGATTGAGATACAATTATTTAAGGTAAATTACATCTGTTTGAAAGTGAAACCAGTTTTTTTTCCATGCAGGCTCTGTCAATCATAGCCAGGGGAGGTGTGGCTAGGGCTGCATAAACAGAAACAAAGTGATTTAACTCCTAAATGACAGTGAAATTGCAGGGGAACGGTCTATACACTAAAACTGCTTTATTTAGCTAAAGTAACTACAGTGTTCCTTTAAAGGGTTAGAGAAAGTTTTATTTCTCTAACCTTGTGTGCCTCAGTTTACAATGGATCTCTTGTTACATTTTAATGTTGCAGTCTGTTTCAGCTTTGTTATCATGTGTGCACTGTGCAAACAGGAAACATTTCACAAAGATTATTTTGGAGAGAGAAAATAAACTGTCTCTAAAGGCACCCTTCTCTGTTTTCAATGTATTGCATCACACTGTATACATTGACTCTATGTACACCTGCCGTTAACACATAATACAGGCCTCTACAAAAGTAAAAAGACAAGATTACACTTTTGCGAGACTTCATATTGCAAAAATAAAGATGTATACATTACCTTCTTTCCCCGAAAATAAGACTGGGTCTTATATTAATTTTTCCCCAGAATAAACGCACTAGGGCTTATTTTCAGGGGATGTCTTATTTTAGGGAAAAACATGTGCTAGAAATGTGCTAGAAAGCAGGTCTACGTTCGGGGGAAACTTTCCCAAACATAGATTAGTTTACTCGTGAATGGAATCACGTAAATCTATGTTTAGGGAAACTTCCCCGAACATAGATTAGTTTACAGGCGAATGGAATCCCGTGAATCTATGTTTGGGAAAACTTCACCGAACATAATTAGTTTACTGACGAATGGAATTCCGCATTCCATAGATTAGCTTACTCGCATATGAAATCCTGCAAGTCTATGTTCGCAAAATATAACCCATAGATAGATTAGTGAACTAGCGACTAGGGCTTATTTTTGGGTTATGGCTTATATAACAACCATCCCCAGAAAATAAGCTAGGGCTTATTTTTAGATGATATCTTATTTTCAGGGAAACAGGGTATATATACCCTGTTATATTTATATATATATATATATATATATATATATAGGAAGTCAGGCACTCTACCTTTGAGAGTTCATTGAGATGAACCTCGGTGCTGCACAGCGTGGATAAACACAAGATGTTGAAGAGAGCACTCCAGAGGATTTGTTTAACAAGTTTTATATGGAAACCAAGGTCACCTCCCCAGATCATGCTTTCTATCCTACCTTCCGTAGCCTCCCTGTCCAGCTGTACCCAAGGCTTTCGCGAAGGATTCTGATGCCAGTCTAGGATGCGCTGGAGGGCCGTGGTCTGGTGATATTTTCTAAAGTCCGGCAGAGCTAGTCCCCCACTAGACCTGGGCAGACAGAGGATGTCATGCCGCAGTCTGGAGCGCTCGCCTCGCCACGTAAAGCGGAGTACCGCCGTTTTCAGGGAGGAGAAGAAGGACACCGGTAGTGTGATGGGTAGTGTCTGTAGGAGATATTACACCCTGGGTAGCACGTTCATCTTGAGCACTGCTATGCGCCCATGCCATGTTATGTGCGGGAGGGCCCACCTGGCCAAATCCATTTTTATTGTATGCAGGAGGGGTTGGAAGTTGTTCTTGTAAAGTCTCCCGGGATCCGTGGTTACCCAGACGCCCAGGTACTTCATTTTGCCGTGGCACCATTTGAATGCGAATTCAGATTCCAGCGCCCTGAGTTCCGCTGTGGGTAGTATAAGGTTTAGTACCTCACATTTTGTGAGGTTAAGTTTAAATCCTGATATTGCACTATAGCGGTCAAATTCCGCCAACAAGTTCGGCAAAGTGGATCGCGGGTGTTTGACAAAGAAAAGTAAATTGTCCGCATACGCCGCCACTTTATGAGTCCTTGGGTAAGGTGTACAAACGGATCGCCTGTAGAAGTGGCTCCAAGGACAGGGCAAATAACAGTGGGGAGAGGGGGCATCCCTGCCGAGTACCGTTATGTATTGCAAAATCGGCCGTCTGGGCTCCGTTGACCCTCACGGAAGCTCGTGGTGTGCTATATAAAGCAGATATCCACGTCCAAAGGGTCTGCCCCAGGCCCATCACCTCTAGTGTGGCCTGCATATACTGCCAATTGACCCGGTCGAACGCCTTCTCTGCCTCTGTCGAGATGTGCTTTTTCTTCAGTTCTTTTAAAAGATGAGTTCTACGCTCCGGAGCATTCAGACCCCTGCAATTGAGGGTGAGTATCGATATTGGTGCCCTGTGGTACGCCATCTGTTATAGGTGAAGACTGGTAACTGTGCATCTATGCCGTAAGTTCAGGCACGGGGAGCCCCCGCGGCGAGAGAGCGTCCACGGACCCCCGGCACGAACAAAGGAGAGAGAGAGAGAGAGAGAGGAGAAGGAAGTAGGAAAAGGGGGGGGGGAACGGGGTCAAGAGAGAATGGGTGAGTACGCAGTGGGGGTGTTGTTGGTAGCGATGAGTGGAGGTGTGCGTTTGTGGGGTGTGTAGGTCCTTCTAGGGATTGTGTGGATCCCAACTAATCCCTCCTACCTGGAGGGTGCTCGAGCAGCGGCCAGGCGCGGCGGTGTGTCGCCTGGAAACCCGTCCGGGATGCAACCGGGCCCGCCATCCCGTCACAAGGATTTAGCCCGAGTGTGGGTTGGGAGACGCGGCCCCAGCCCCGTCCAACGGCCAGGCAGCAAAAAAAAAGAAAAGGTGTAAGGAGAAAGGAGGGGTTGGTTCGTCCCGCCCCACCCATCCCTTCGAACTGCGTAACCTGAGACACAACTTTTGTCAATCTAACCAGCCGGTGTGCAATTCTTTGGCCGATACAAATTTATTAACAGCATGGAACTCAACATTCCCCTATGCCCCCCCCACTTCCCGCATCCAAGGCACAACCCAGGAACCCCCCGCTCCAGCCGTCCAACCCCTCCCCATAGTAATAGCCTAAGTGTGTGGGTACCTCCCGCTGAGGCGTGGGCCCCCCTCCGCCCCCCCCCCATGCGCTCTATTATCTCGGTCAGCCTTCCAAATCCCGGTCCCCCCCGTGTGAACTCAACTTAAAGCGTAGTCTCCGTGCCCCCTGGAGGCCAGAGACCTGGCCGCGTCTGATGGTGTCTAGGTCGGGTAGAGCTATCAGTTCGGACCTAATGAATGGCCCCTCTGGTGTGGGAGGAGGCCCGCCGTCACTAACTCTGTGACCCCGTCGGAGGGAGTGAGAACCCTGTGTCCCAGTGCCCCCCGTTCTCTCTCCTAGCTCCAGCTATCTGCCCCCCCTTTCACTGCCCTAAGAAGGTGAGTCATGTCAGAGGAACCCACCCCCCAAACCCATCCCGCCTAAAGCCCCCCTCACCTGGCGCTCCGAGTATGCTCTAGTGTCGGGAGTGGTTGCCAGTGAGCGTAACGTGGGTTGGGCTCTCGCCCCTGCTAGCATAAAGATAACATCCAGCTCCCTCCGTGATCCCACAAGTCATGTATAAGTCTCACCCCCTCCCCCCTAAATTGCACGTCCCCTGCTGTAATAGCCTTCCACTTGTGTCGTTCAGGTGATAAGGTCATGCGGTGCTGAGCATAGGCATGTGAGCATGTTATAGCACAGAAAAGACCTAGAAAAGACATTTAGCATAGCCCGAGGACCATCCGTGAGGGGCGGGCCCCCGCAGCCCCACCGCCCCCCCCACATCGTGAGGCCCCACAACCAGGAGACCCATTGTGTGTAAGAAGTAAACAGCTCCTGTGCACCGTCCCCCAGAGCAATGGGGGGGGAAAGCGCGACCCAGTTCACACTGTATGCTGTAGCGCTCCTGGTCCCCTGGCTGATTGGACCAACACACCAGATCTCTGGGACCATCCTCTAGCGATGTAGGCCTTAACGCTCTGTGGGCTCTCTCAAATTCAAAACGCTGGGAGAGAGTCGCTGGCAGCAGTGTTTGGAACAGCTCTGTGAGGATTTCCTCTGCATTTTCCTCCCCCTCACTTTCGGGAACACCGCGGATCCGAATGCTGCAGCGGCGCCCCCTGTTGTCTAGGTCTTCCATATGCCTGCACATAGCCAGGAGAACTTCCCCCTGGCGGACTAGTGCCATGTCTGTGGCTGTGAGCTTGTTGGTGTGAGCCTCGGCAGCCTGCTCAAGTGCGTGGATGCGGCCCGCTTGTGCTGTGACCTCTGACCTTATTCCCACCATTTCTTCTCTCAAAGTCTCCTGAATGGCGGCTGTAAGGGTGTGTAGGTCAGCTTTAGTGACCATAGATGCGGTGAGACTCCTCAGTTCCTCCTCTATCCGGTCCATCTCTGTGTTGTCGGGGATGCCGGCGTCATTTTGGGGCTTCCCGCCTCACTGCTCCCGCTCGGCTGCGGCTGTAAGTACCCGTCCAACGGGCCTTGCTGGGTACCCCTCAGGGTTTAGGAAGCCTCCGGGCGTCGAGTGCGGCCCATGAAGTAGGTCTCGCTGATGCTGAGGCGCTTTATCGGGATCAGGTGGAGCGAAGCTCGCCCCTTAAGCGGCCATATTGTCCGACGCCCAAGCCACACCCCAAATATTCACTTTTATAAGCCCCTTTGGTGACATCTTCTGTATTGGCTCCAGCTTAAAGTGGAAGTGAATACTTCTATATGAGAAGCATTAGTTTGAGAAGCAGTTAATTTGGCTGAGAGTTCATCATCTTACTAGACCTGTGGCAAAAAGATATCACGACTGAAGGTAGAGGTTAAAACATTTTTTCCTGGGACTGTGTCCCATAACGAAACTCCAAAGTTAGAAATAAAATGTTGAAATGTTCTTTCAAGTATCTATTATACAGGGCCACTACCTTCTTCACGTTATCTGACTTGCAAGAGCTCGCAGCAGCTGCCAATAGATATCAGACCAGTATAGGGAGACTGCTGGCAGAAATAGGACCATGGAGGTATAGCATTAGGTTTCATTCCCTACTATTCTAAGGACTTTTAAACCATGAATGAGAACCCATTGGCATATGGCATATTTTAGGTCAAAAGGTTGTAGTTGGAAATATTGTCCAATTTAGACATTTTTCTAACTTTTTTGCCCAACATTTGCATCTTGTTTTTTAAAGAATAAATCCCACTGTGATAAAGAATATTAATATACATAATCTTGTGGGTGAACTGCTAAGAGCTTTGTGCAGTACAGCGCACTTACTGTGAGCCTGCATGACGCGGGACATGTTCAGACCTTCTTTCATCCTCAGGACACATAGCCCAAAATTAAAATCAAACCCATCACTGCAAGATAAAAAGACAGTTCATTAGGTATAAATACATTCTGTGTAAAAATAAAAGAAACCATATCATAATAACAATATGTAATTATTATGGAATAAAGAATTCTATGTGTATTTTTTATTTCTCTGGGTCAAGCTTGGCTACTTTTGCCTATAATTAACAATAAAAAAAAAAATGAAAAAAATTTAAAATAATGAAAATAAATAAATAACCACCAATATTATAGTGACCACCAGGGTTTATTCAATAATTGTATATTGACAAAATAAACCTCAATTAATTACTGGTGTTCATTATACTGATGTAACCGGTAATTAAAAATTGTTAACAAATAGCTCAAAACTACTAGCCCTTCTGCTTAGCCCCTAAGGAGTAAAGGTCGACGAGCACCAGGTTTTGAGGTTGGATAATTTGCCCTATCAAGGCAGAACCCCTCCTTTGCACCCAGAGTACTCTTTGAGATGGAGACAGTCAATGTAATCAAAGGTTCTCTTGCTTACTGCAGCATTGCCACGTAGCTCTCAATGTTCTTTGGGTGTGATGTCTGCCAGTTCTTCATATATCCCAAAACCAGAATGTTTGGTCTCAGTTGCCCAAGACCTGATGCCTGTAATATAAAGCAAAAGAAAAAAATCGTTAAAGGGCGATGGTGCTAAATTAAAGCCAGAATTAGGTAGCCTGAACCCTCTTGGTAAGAGAAAGCCAACTTGGTCACTGCTGTAAATGACATTACCCATGATACTCAGCCAGGTGTAAGGCTGGCCAAACATGCAGTGCGAAAGCTAGCAATCACAGATCTTGCTGAACTTCAACAAGAAGACTGCTGAGACAGGTGGAAATTCTAGTTTGAGAAGCAGGCATGTGACCTTCCCAGCACTACATTAGGCAAGTAACGTATTTACTTTGGTGCAGTGATGTCCAAGGTAGATGCCCAGCTTTTTAAGAACTACAGTACCCATAATGCTTGGCCAGCCATGAAGGCACACTATAGTCACCAGAACAACTACAACTTAAATGGACACTTTAGGCACCCAGAGCTCATTGAAGTGGTCTGGGTGCACTGTCCCAGGTCCCTTATCGCTGAGCAGGTAAGCAATAATTACCGGCTACGGTTAACTCCACCTTTAGTGGTTGTCTACCAGGAAGCCACTAGAGAGACTTCCGGGCTGTAAGGCGACTTTTGGTTGCCTAACTGATGCCGGACGTCCTCACGCTATGCACGGGGACATCCAGCGTCACCCAAAATCCAATTGGAATCAACTGAATAACGCTTTCCTATGTGGAAATCCTAATACGAGAGTGGCCATTGCCGCACATGCACATTAGGTGTCCCTCCACTTTAATGCCGTGGTCCTAGTGTCTACAGCCTGTACCTGCAAGCTTTTTACTGAGTAAACAAGTAATACAAATTGTTGTGTACACGCTGCAAATGTTTGCAAAGAATTAGCAACTGGGTGTGAAAAAAGGTGTAATCCCTTATCACCTAAAAACCAAGTACCGTAGTCAATAAAAGTAAAAATTAAACCAAACACACAAAGTAGGTATAATATAAAGGGAATAAGATAAGGGGAATCAACACAGTAAAGGAGGAGACTATATTTAAAAGAAGAAAAACTACCACAACAAGAGGACATAGTCTTACATTAGAGGGACAAAGGTTTAAAAATAATATCAGGAAGTATTACTTTACTGAGAGGGTAGTGGATGCATGGAATAGCCTTCCAGCTGAAGTGGTAGAGGTTAACACAGTAAAGGAGTTTAAGCATGCGTGGGATAGGCATAAGGCTATCCTAACTATAAGATAAGGCTAGGGACTAATGAAAGTATTTAGAAAATTGGGCAGACTAGATGGGCCGAATGGTTCTTATCTGCCGTCACATTCTATGTTTCTATACCAATATACTACCTACTGCAGGTATTAATAATACAGTTCCATCTGAAAACCAAATAAAGCATAAATAGTGCTCTCCATAACATATAATATATAGAAATTCAAGGTACATGTGGAATGCACTCACAAAGATGGAGCCACATCAGACTCTATGTAAACAACTATTTTTATTTTACGGAGTAAAGGCAGTGTTTATATTGCTGCTAAGTATCATCTTTAGTGGGAGTCATTCAGATGGCCACTAGAGGTGCGTCCTGTGTCAGTGTTGGACACTGTGCAGCAATGGCCTTCAGTGTCTCCATGCTAAGCATCGATGCTGAATGCTCCCCATAAAGATGCATTGATCCAATGCATCTCTATGAGGAGACGCTGGTTGGTGAAGCGTAGTGTTCTGCCCCTCATGTCCAAAAGCCTTCCAATGATTTCCCATGGGAAAGCTTTTGTTAGGCTGAGATCATCAAGTTTTAGGAGGAGTAGCCAAGTGGGGCCAGCCATAGAGTGACCAGCATGGCCTGGGAGAAAAGCGGAGTAAAATCACTGTTTCACTGCTCTGACAGAGGGCTGGGAACCTAAATAGGTGTCAGTAATATTATTATTATTGGTATTTATATAGTGCCAGCTTATTCAGCAGCGATTTACAATAAAAGGGGAATTTACAAAATAAAACAATAACAAAATTTAACCGGAACAGGTAGTTGACGACCCTGCTCAAACAAGCTTACAATCTAGAGGACATGTTTGTGTTCCTGACACTATAGTGTTCCTTTAAGACTGGCAAAACATACAGTGAGGTGTAGTCCTACAACCGATGAGTTTCTACTTTTGGCCATCTCTGCTTTAATGTTTTTATGCCACAACAAAGAAGACTAGTGGAGCACACTCACTAGAAAAAAATCCAAAAAGTTATCACCATCTCATACATGCCCCAGTGCACGGTCATCTTAGATCTGCATCCCAAAATGAATGTATCCCTAAGATCACAGATTCACCTGAATAAACATTTTTATTCTGATTTACCTGAATTAGAATTTTAATTTTGACGTACCTGAATTAGCATTTGAACTCCACTCCGCAGGTCATCAGCAATTAGACCTGTGTAAAATGCCCTAATTTTTCTTTTGTTCAACCATCGGATATGACCGCTCGGGTTAAGCTCTTGCAGTTTCTGTTTCCGTGGGCCCTGATTGATCAATGTGTACTTTAGTTTTAGGAATCGAAATCCAAATTAAGTTAACAGACTTTTGCTCATTTGACTTTTATCATTAAATTTAGTAAAAAGAATCCTAATTTGAACCACCTTTCCAGGATTAGACAAAATCAAGTGCACTAAACTTTGTGTAGGTAACTTTGTGATATATTGATTGAATTTTCAGTTTGCTCTTAAATATTAAAGTAAATAAAGTGTTAGGAATAGTAAAGGTCAGCTGGCTTTCTATGCGTAGTGAAATTATGGTGTACAATTTTATCACGGGATGCCTCAAATCAGGAAGCCTGTAGGGTCACTGAATGACCTCTTGTCCTGTTAATGTAACAGATCACCAGTGGGCACTTTTTACTAAATGTAGCTAAAGAGCGAATACAATGTTATCACACCCTCTCAAACATCCCCTTTTTCTCATGTAATTAGCCTGTATATCCCTCATTATGTTCTTTCACCCCTTCCATCGCCCTATTTATTTTGTTTGCCAAACCTCACTCACGTTCAATGTATGAGCCTATCAATGATTTATAAAAAGAGGCCAAGTTGATGTATATCACACTTATATTAATTATATTACTTCTATTATTTATTTCACAACGTATTACTTGAATTTGCAGCCAATGATATAGCACATTGTTCATTATTCCCATACCCTTGTTGTAATAACCTCCGTAACTCTCCCTCATTTGTAATATTGATGGAACGTTTCTTATTATTCTCAGCATACATCATTTTCAAAGTTTGTATATTGCAGCCTAACTTTTCTGAATCCCCTGGCAAAGATTAAACATCATGACCTGAAATTATTACTTTTATTATATTACTTTTCGGTTGTGTTCATAGTACAAAGGGATCAAAAGACACAATACTAGACTAGAAAATTCTCCTCTAGTCATTAAACAAAAAGTAATTGAGCATCAGTCAGCAAAAGCATTGAATCTTTAGAAACATATTTATTTTCCAATAATCCTTGTAATGTTATAGAGTTAAGGATCCCACGTTATGTACAAGTTCTGCTACATATACCTTTTTACCCCCAAATGTTTTTGATCCTTGAATTGCATTTTATATTAACAAGGATATGGTCTCTCATATATAGATGTTTTGAGTATATATTAATTTCTTACACATACTCACAATAATTACGTTTCCACAGATCATCAGGCTCTGGTTTTTGGTAAAAGTCCCCACGAAATCGACAAGAGCTGGCCGGAAGTTCGGAGGTCCTGTCAGAACCAGACACTGAGGCCTAGGAGGTGATGAAGCATTGGTGAACATTAAAATCAGAAAGAAGTCTGAAGACATTAGTAACGTGTAGAGAAAAAAAAAAAGCTGCATGGGAATGGGTTTGGTCCAATCACTGGGGACCCTACAAAAAACTTGGGGATCCAAATTTGCATCCCACGTTAGGGGTAAAGGACGTATGAACTATACCATCCACAATCTTATAGCATCTCCTCAGTACTAGATACTTCCTGTAAAAAAATAATATTAACATATGTTTTATAACCTCTAGAAAGTTATCCTGCGTCATATGGTATGAGATCAAATTAAAGTTGGGGATAACAACGTACATGGATTCTAGTCCCAGCTGTAACTAAAATGGAATGGAATCACAGTTTTACATGTCATCACCTAGACATTGAGCAGCCTTGGATAGACCGCCATCGCCTCTTACTTCCCATTATACTGACTGGTATGTTCATAGCATAAAGGGTCCATCACAGCCAATGTTATTTTCCTGGCATGCAACCCATAGCTCCTATTCTGCATTCAGGACAGAAATACTTCAGACGGATACCCACCTATATTTTATTCATATAATTTCTTGTGTGTTTTAATATGTGCACATATATTTGTATGTATATTAATACGTTTTACATTCATTTTAGATCTTATTTCAATAAATATTTAATTTATTAGCCATTTTGTCTGGTTGAGCACTTCTTTCTTTTGGTGTGTACAGATGGGGAAGATGAGGTACATGGTGTACTTTGGGTACGGTGTGCTAGCATTGGAAAGTACAGCATGCAATGTTGTAATTTGGTAGCAGTGTCAGTTAGTGGTACTGTAAGTGGGCAGTTGAGTGTGGTTGACATGGCATTGAGGAGATCTGGGACAGTAAAGTGTGTACTGATGATGTATTGTGGGCTGACAGTGAAGTCGGAGACCTTTCATGACTTGTATTATTAAGGGCTGGTTGTGGAGCCTCAAGGATTGCTAGCATTGGTTATTTGGTGGGCAGGTACTGGGATGTAGGAAATGCAATGACTGGTGCAACCACTGAGTGTGTTGGTTTATAAGGGTATAATTATACACAATAAAATTTAACGAGGCAATACTAAGAGCAGAAAAATAACGCTATGGAAGTGAGGAAATGTAAGATCAGCAAAGGGGCAGACGGAGTGCGTGGATAAAAATAAATGAGATGATGTGTAGATGGACAAATCATGGAACATGTGCATTTATAAGATGGGCTAATGTGTTTTGGAAACGAGCAGAAGAATGTATGAGACACAATCAGGGACGTATTAGGGGGCGGCAAAAAACCATGCTGGGCGGCGCTGGCTGGTGGTCGGACGGGCCGGCTGGGCAGGCGGCTGGCGAGGGAGCTCTTCCTCTGAGCAGTCTGCTCAACTCCCTCGTGCGCCGCAGAGTGAGGCTGGGAGCTGGGTTGATGACGTCATATTCAGTCTCACAGCCTCACTCTGCAGCGCGCGAGGGAGCGGAGCAGACAGCTCAGAGGAAGAGCTCCCTCGCCAGCTGCCCGCCCAGTAGCCAGCCCATCAGCCCGACCGGCAGCCACTGGACGACCAGGGAGAAAGAGGAACTCCCCCCCCCCCAGCACTCCCAAAGGTAAGGAGGCTGGGGGGGGGATTAAATAAAAA
>OW240923.1:32000471-32081612 GCA_933207985.1 Pelobates cultripes | reverse complement strand
AAAATATACATGTAACTTGCTTTACATGTTTTCATATATATGCAGCTACTGCAAGTCCTGCAATACTTCCAGTGGCTGACCAATCACAGACTTCCTAATGCAGCTCAATAAGTAATCTTTGCAAGGCTGGTGCTGTGGGAAATTGCTGCCTCTTGAGTTTAGCTCCACCTAGCTAATCAAACCAGGAAGTAACAGAACCTGTTGTCTGATTGACAGCCAGAAGGGGAAGAACCAGGTTTCAAGGAGTGTTTCTTTAAGTCTGTATAAGAGGACGGGGCTACATAGTGCCATGCTTTTAGGGGTCCAAGTGATTCAGTTGGTCCCAGGTAGCACTTGGAGAGATGGTATTATTTTGCCAAATTCTGTGGGGTTTATTCCTGATTCAGTGCTGCCTATCTCAGACAGCAGCCAAAATGCCCAGTGTTCACAAGTTCCCTAATCGGCACGTATTTCTTATTACAGGCTGTGCCCCTCATATTTTCTTTGGTTGCTATTCTGATGCAGCCCCCCATCCTCTATATTTATTAACAGTGTCTGTTTAAAGCTAGGGACGCCAAACTTATACCTGCAGCTGCTATTGAACTTTCAAATGTAAGAACTCTCTAGATTGTATCTGCAATAATTAATAAATTTTTCAACTGTATGGTAATCGCTTCTTGATCCAAGGATAAATCTGACTGCCATGCTGGGGTCAAGAGAAACATAGAAACCCATCTAGTCTGCCCAATTTTCTAAATACTTTAATTAGTCCCTGGCCTTATCTTATAGTTAGGATAGCCGTATGCCTATCCCATGCATGCTTAAACTCCTTTACTGTGTTAACCTCTACCACTTCAGCTGGAAGTCTATTCCATGCATCCACTACCCTCTCAGTAAAGTAATACTTCCTGATATTATTTTTAAACCTTTGTCCCTCTAATTTAAGACTATGTCCTCTTGTTGTGGTAGTTTTTCTTCTTTTAAAATATAGTCTCCTCCTTTACTGTTGTAGCAAACTCACCCCTTTAAGAGAGTTTGCCATGAGCTTTTGGAGGGGCTTGCTTGCCCACCTCCTGCCATGTGACTATGGCCCTGGGGGTATTTGGGCATGATGGATTTTTATTATGCGGCCCTTTATGCACAGTGTATGGACTTCTATTAGACTGTGTATAGATTGTGTATAGGAAGGTGTACCCCTCCCTCATTTCCTGTCCCATTGTTCTCCAGCAGGGCGTTGTCCCAGGCACACTGCCAGACTAGTTGGAACTGGTTTGGCCTGGAAAGCCATGCTTCAGTGGGTCTAAAGGGACCTCCACAAAACTTTAAACCTCCATAACTCACGAACCCCTGGTCCGATCTAGGTGATTTTTGAATATGTTATTCACCCAGATCAGGGCTATCAGGGGATACGGGGTGTACCCTATGTATTTGGGGTACATCTAGAACTTGGGGAAAATATGTACATTTTAATTCTGTTAACAGATAAGCTGATGGGAGGAGATGTGTGGGTTGTACCTTGTACTTTATTGGTTAATGTACTAATGATTGTGAATCCCTCCCTTGCATGGGAGAAAGCTTTAAAAGATGGTTGTTGGGAATAAAAGATCAGTTCTACTCCTGATACTGTGTGTCGTCCAGTGATTGGGGAAAGTGATGGGATATTATTGGATTGTAATGCTGATTGTGCTGGATATTCTCTTGGATTTATTACTTGTTCCTGCATCCTCTGAAAGTACTTGGTGGAGTTTAGCTGTGAGAAATCAGCTCTCTGCTTCAACTGCGTTGATTCACTTTATATATTTAAATGTTTCTATCATATCCCCCCTTTATCGTCTTTCCTCCAAACTATACATGTTAAGATCCTTTAACCTTTCCTGGTAAGTTTTATCCCACAATCCATGAACCAGTTTAGTAGCCCTTCTCTGAACCCTCTCTAAGGTATCAATATCCTTCTGAAGATACGGTCTCCAGTACTGCGAACAATACTCCAAGTGAGGTCTCACCAGTGTTCTGTACAATGGCATGAGCACTTCCCTCTTTCTACTGCTAATACCTCTCCCTATACAACCAAGCATTCTGCTAGCATTTCCTGCTGCTCTATTACATTGTCTGCCTACCTTTAAGTCATCAGAAATAATCACCCCTAAATCCCTTTCCTCAGATGTTGAGGTTAGGACTCTATCAAATATTCTGTACTCTGCCCTTGGGTTTTTACGTCCAAGATGCATTATCTTGCACTTATCCACATTAAATGTCAGTTGCCACAATTCTGACCATTTTTCTGGTTTACCTAAATCATTTGTCATTTGGCCTATCCTTCCTGGAACATCAACCCTGTTACATATCTTAGTATCATCAGCAAAAAGACATACCTTACCATCAAGACCTTCTGCAATATCACTAATAAAAATATTAAAGAGCAGAGGTTTTTTTCCCCCTAGTTTGTTGCAAAATTGGAAGTGCTTCAAACTGGATTTTATTTTACCTTCTTTTGGACCAACAGCAAAAAATAGCAAAACAAACAAATGAGAGGAACACTGATCTTGATGGACATGTCTCTCTTTTCAGCCTATGTAACTATGTAACTAATGTTTTTTATAAGAAATGTTTTTGGCATAATTTGTAGAGATATATCATGTTTAGCTAAAAAGTTGCAGTAGAACCAACATCTAACCACATTAAACCACTAGGTAATTTTTACAATACTACCCGTCTCTATGCTATGGGTTTTATATCATTGCCTGGGGGGAGGATGTATAAAGAAACAGATCGTTGTTACATTAAACTTGTTATTCCTGTTGAGCTCACTATAACAAATCTTTGTTGTTGCCATAGAAGGCATCCAGCCTGGTGTAGGCTATACTCTTCATAGTGGCTTGAAACGGGCATGGCATTGTTGTGCCCCTTTACTCCTAGAATGTTGATAACCCTGTATTTAGTAAGGTGACGGCCTTGGTCTTAGAATGTATAATTCAATTCTTAAACGCATAAAGACCAATGATATTTTAGGCGGTTACTATTTACTATTTTCTAGGAGTTTCCTTATTGTTTGCGTGGGTTGAAAAATGTGATTTCCATTTTTTAATTTTTGTGTGATTTTGTTGTCAGCACATTTAACTATGTAAAGAACAAAGTATTTCAGAAGAATATTTAATTCATTAAGATCTAGGATGTGTTATTTTTGTGTTCCCTTTATTTTTTTGAACAGTGTATATACAATTCACCTAGTGCAGCAAAAGTGTAGAAGGCTGCTGTGGTTCAGCAGCAGCAAAATGTAACGGCAAAATAAAGAGGTAACAGAAGTAAAAGCACACTTTTATTTGAAGAGCATATTAAAGACAAATGTTTTGGGAGCCTTGTCCCTTCCTCAGTGTACAAATGTCCCAGGAAGCAACAGGATTGGTTGCCTAATTGAGCCAGACAATTCCTATTGAAACCTGCACTTTTTGTAAAATGACACACTTCAAACGTAAAGCATTTCAGCAAGCTAAAGTGCTTAAGTTTTTTGGAGTGTCCATTTAAATACATTAAATCAGTTTTCCCAACAATGGTGGTTTGGGGGTTAGGGATAGGCAAGGCACAAGGGACCTGGCAAGTTCCATATTGAGGGATGTGTCCATCTGTTATAAATGCAGTGCTGGCCAGCGCACTCCGAGTGCTCTCACACTGTCTTTTGAAATGTTTTTTATTGAAAATGTTTATATATTATAGCAATATTTGCAACACAACATCGTTAAGACAAAGAATATCTCAAAACATATCAGTTAACATAAATAGCATATACAAGAATGTATACAGTGATGGTAATATAATTGTAACGATATCATATTATGGGTTTCTAGATGACAATTTACCTTTTTGGCGGGGGGGGGAGGTATAAAGAAAAATAATTTATATGAATATTAGTGAAAGGGGAAGAAAGATTAGGGAGGGATGGGGTAGGGAGGGTAAAAGGGGTTTTGGTGCCATTTCTGCTTTGTTTTATGATATATTAGTTTTAATATTTTATTTTTTTACATTTTTTATTTTTGTTGCGGAGGTGAGTACAAAAACATTGACAAACGCCACAACAGCGTACACGTATATATAAACAGGCTAAACAGTGGCATAGATAATTGCACATTTTTTGTTTTTGAGTACAGGCTTAACAAATTTATGCTAGCTACAGAAAAATGTAATCTGGTACAGCTAGAGGTCAATTATCATAAAATCTGGTTGAGATTGAGATGTAGGCATCAGATACGAAAATTAAAATAACAGTGGAACCAGTATTCTTGTCTTAAGTTGAGCGGGCACCCATAACAGAGACATTCATAGCTTTAGTAAAATAAGACATATGATAATACCATGCTTGGCTAGTTTAAAGTCGCTTACGTAGAGGCAGAAGCTGGCATAACATACGTGTATGATATCGGTATCACTGAATAGGCAGCAGTATTTTTCCTCTATCTCATTTTTTATAATTCTTTATTTTTCGTGCTTAGTGTGAACAAAGCAGGCTAGTATTGCCATAATGGCAGGTATCTGCTGGATACAGTGCTAAAGTATCATCATCATGGTAGTTGTTAAAAGCAAATATTTTATAAATGCATAGTAAACCGTAGGGTAACAATAGTTTTGACAATTTTGAGCAATCCGTATTGTGGTTGTCTTAACAACAAGCTCGATGTGTTGAATCAGTTAAGTAGTATGCTTATTATGTGAGACTGACTCATATGCGTCCTAGTAGTGCTCGTGTGTGGTCAGGGGCTGATGTAGTGGGTTACGATTTATTGCACATCTGACTGTTGCGGACCTATTGTCAGTTTGGTATGTATGTGGAAGCTTTAAGTGTGAGGTATAGCTTGCAATGCCTTCCTTGTCTAGGGCATTAGTGGAGCTCTGTCACAGAGTCCGGAGGCGTGGGGGGTATTAAACATGTGTGTCGTGTCTGCCTTGTTATGCCATCATGTGTTACAAGTGTAAAATAGTGTAAAATAAATGTCGCATTATCGGAGGAGTCAAACAGAGTGGAGAGCAAAACATTTGAAAATTAAACATATCCCTACAAGGTAGGGCTGAGTGTAGACTGTCCTCAGGACGTAGTTGCTACATATGAGTCCGGCAGGGCGCCCCGTGGGATGAATGAGGTGATCTTTGCTGGATTCCAAGCATGTGGGGGACCGGGATCGGTGGTGGGTTCTTTATTGCTCAGACTGTCCTGTGGGAGGCCCAGGGCTTATAATAGTGGTGTTGCTTCTTGGATGTCTTGGAGCAGATACGTGGAATCTCCGTGTTTTTTCCATGAGCGTGCGAGACATACGCCAATGGTAGCGTATATTCTTTTGCTGGAGGAGGGAGGTGAGAGGCCTGAGGGACCTCCGCCAAGCCAGGGTGCTGTTTGAGAGGTCCTGGTAGAAGGCCAGTGACATGCCTTCCATTTGGTATGAGGACGTTCCTTTGAGGGCCGTAAGAACTGCTACTTTGTCTATTCCCGATTTTGAATTGGACCACCAGGTCCCGCTGGAATGTTGCTGGAGCCTTGGCCAGTTTGGAGGTTCGGAATAGGCCGTCCAGTTGTATAGCTTTAGCCTGCCGTGAGGGAAGTAGTGCTCCTCATTAGATGTGGTAACTCAGCATCAGGTATGTCCTCCGGGATACCTCTAACTTTCAGGTTATTCCGGCGTCAGGCGTCTTCTTGTACCGCAAAGCTGTGGTCATACAGTTGGTTCTGTTTTTGCAAGTCTCTGACCTCTTGTTGTAGTGTGTCCATGCTTTGTGAGCTTGTGCGCGAGGCTTCCTCCAGCACTCCTATGCGGCCCGTCAGGCCCTGCAGGCCACTACGGATCGTGGCTATGTCTGCCTGCAGCGCGGTTTTCAGGTTGTCCAGGAGCTCCTTTAGGACGGACGTGGTGACCGGAGCTGCATCCGGAGTAGTCAAGCCTGGTTTCGGTTTTGGGGTGGCAGGTAGGATGTCATCTTCCCCGTCCATGGATAGCTCGTCGGAAAAATCCAAACAGCCCCCAGTGAGAGCGGCCATTTTAGGCCCGTACGCTCCTTGCGCCTGCTTCCACATTTCCCCGATATTCATTCCCATGGTCGGTTTATCTGGCTTGTTTTTTTTTTATTTGCACCCCATGGTGCCTGTACGGACCGGTACTACTCTCCAGGTTCAGTTAGTGGTGGTTTTGGTAGCTGAAATTAGGCTTTTTGTGGCATAAAGCTTGGAGCTTCAGGGACATGCGACTGATTGCTTCAGCAGCTTATCTCCTCCTCCTAGTTTTAATATTTTTATCACGTTGTGTTGATATTTTTATAAAAATAACATTTGGTCTTGCATAGATTGGGTTAACATATTGATAAAAGCTATAAAGGGTACATATCCGTTAAATGTGATCAAATCTATTTACAGTAGAAGAAACAATAAAGAATAAGAAGACAGCCTATCCAGTAAAATAAGTTTCATGTATTCAACCTTAATGAAATTTCAACCTATTCTATTTGTCGTGCGTTCCCAATTATCCCAGAATGCACTTAGTTTTGCATGTGAAGGAGACTAATGATAGCCTTGTGCTGTGTTCACACTTGCACACACTAGCAATATAATGTACAATTGTTACTCAAGTTTTTTATTTTACATATTGTTATTTTAGTGTTTGTTTGTCCCTGTCTTATTCTGTGTTTGTACATCTCGGCAAGTGTCCTCCATGTTTTCATACATGTGTTTTTGTCTTCACATTTAAATAAATGCATAGTTATATTCTCTTATAAACCTATAACCACACAAGTGATGTTTTTTTTTTACAGACACACACAGTCTCACTGTATTTCCATGCAGACTTTTAATCCTGCGTGCATAAATATTAACTTACAAACAAAAACTCCAAGACCCACGTTTGCATATCAGCAGAGCTCACTGCAGGAGTTGACCAAAAAGGAGATCACTCCCCCTCAGTTGGAGATTGGGTGGACCTGCCTTTGGCCACCACTTTTTCAGATAGACCCGTCCTTTACGGGCATCGTCAGTGATGTGAGTGGCATCACTGGCAATAACCCCCACAGGGCCTACCCCCTCCTACCCCCATCCCGACTGCTTACCTCCCAATGTTGCTAAGAAGTAATAGATATATATATTCAGATATAGAACATTAACACATTTTTTTTTTACATATACACATATAACCCTGCATGGATATATTTATATAAAGACACTACATATTATTACATATTGATAATGCACATTTATTTACATCTCTGCACACATTTCCAAATGCATATAAACTTTTCATATGACTGCTTGAACACCAAAAAACACTTCGCACCATAACCACTATGATATACAATACTGAGTGTAGTGTTTAGAGAGCCCCTTTATTCCAGTTCTGGTGGAACCAATTTATGGAGCTCCACAATTTAACTTGTTTGAAATAAAATCTGTGAGCTGCCTGCACCCTCTGGGAACTGCCCAGAAGAATTAGGTGACTGTGCCAACATTTTAAACCTTCTATTCTCTCAATCAATCATTAAACATGTAAAAATTATCTAGAACGATTGAAAACAAGCAAGTGGTTAGGAATACAGAGTGCTAGGTGGGTTCTGTGGAAGATACCAGAAAGGGAGAGACTTAAGACTAAACCGGTGCTAATTTAGATGGAAAGTGCTAAGCAGTGACATTTCGGTAGAGATTTAAACAGGTTAAAAACCATATGCAAATCTGAAGCACAAACCTAAATAATGTGCAATCGCCATGGCAACAGCAGAATAGCGCTGATCATTTAGCACTTTACCCAAGAATAGCCTGCCCTCCCCTACCCCAGATCTTTAAGATAAATTACAGGAAACGTTGTGATCCTCTTTTTCACCAATGAACGTTAGAAGCAGGACTGTATGTTTGTTTTGTAGTTTGGATAAATGGCAGTCATTACAGTCTGCACAAACAGTGATAGATTCCCCAGAGAGATTACAGTGTAAACAGTCTGGCACTCTGGAGAGAACTTGAACTGAACAATGGGAGTCCTTCATTCTGGACCAACTTAATAATATAAAGATGACCAAATGAGTTTCTTCTTTAGAAGTCTTTTCTATATTATTATTATTATTATCGCTATTTATATAGCGCCAGCTTATTCTGCAGTGCTTTACAATAAAAGGGGAATTTACCATGACGGGCGCATAGTCGCCATATGGGCAGGTGGAATTACCCCCCCAAAACTTACACCCCAAAACACACTGACACTAATGTATGGGTCAATATGTCCACAGCTTTAATAATGTTGATAACAATAAAATAAAAGTAATTGCCCAGCTGCCATCCCGCCATATAACATCAATATGTCCCCGAAACAAAAGGCAATGACCCATCATTTCCGTAAATATAAATAACAATAATAACAAACATCATAAACATAATATAAGTGCCAAACTTTGTTAAATAACCGCTGTAGGGGTATACCCCAATACCCCTACCACCCACCAGGCTCTAAGCCACCACCGAGCTCGAAACCTACCAAAGTTCATATTTGAACAGTTTAAACAAACTCTTAACCAGCAGCCTAACTGCCCTATTCTACTTAAACTAACCCAGAGCCTGTTTGTCCTCAAACTTTTCTATCTCTAGCCACGCAGCTATGGCCTTTCTAAATGGGAGGGAGCGACAAATTCGGCCAGGTAAGCAAATTAAAAGTGCCTAATTCCAAAATGGTTGTCTATTTATACTGGGCCAACCCCTTAACACTCCAACTCCCAATCCCCCTATGCCCGCCTCCTAGCTCTGTCAAGCCCCATTCTACTAAGCTGCACTTGTTCCATAGAGTTACAAATGAGACAATAACAAAGTGTAACAGGAACAATAGGTAGTTGAGAACCCTGTTCAAGCGAGCTTACAGTCTAGAAGAGGTGGAGTATAAAAACACAATAGGAAGGGTATATAAAAAGTATCATTAAGACTAACATGCTTTTTTTAAGCAGTTCAATTGATCGTAGTGATGAGAGTTTCTGTATTTAGTTTGCAGGTGATTCCCCTGAATAGAAAACTCAATGTCTGTTCATACAGAATGGGCTCTGAATACACTGGAGCCTCTTTGGCAGAGCCATAAATGTGTATTCTAGAGTAGTATATTTTAAGCTCACTGCCTTCGTAACACAAATCTGTTAGAATCTCCTGTAACAAAATTCTGGCAATAAGATAACTACACATATTGTTACTAGTCTGACACAACACACTAGTCTGATAACTACACATACTTGTTAACAGTCTGACACAAAATACCGTATGTAAACTACAAGTATCCACAGACAGGGGCGGACTGATCGGACGGGCACTTCGGACATGGTCCGAGGGCCCGGCCAAGAAAGGGGGCCCACCACCCCCACACGCTACAACTTTTACACCGGCCGCTTGAGTCCGACACGCAATAACTACGCCGTCCTCGACCCTAGTGAGTACTTACCAGAAGTACAGGTGGGGCCCGGGGGAGGAGATAGTGAAAGCGGCCCAGTGCGCGGAGGTGCGCTATGTCGCGTACTGACGTTGATGTGCGCCTCCTACACGGGCCGCAACGATGGAAAAAAAAAAAATCATGGGTCCCTATATCAGTGCATCTGGACCCCTGATCTATGCATTGCTGCTCTGCTGGGAGCAAGTCCCCTCCCTTCTTACATACAGGGACGGACTGACAACTCATGGGGCCCCTGGGCAATAAAAGATCATGGCCCCCCCTTGTACAAACCAACTTGCAAACTACTCAAATATACATCACATCCACATACACACACAACCCACATGTTCATCCTTGTGTTACAGATAAGGGCTCTCATGGGCGACAAGGGCTCTAATGGGGGAACAGGTGCTTTAGTGGGATTATAGGGGTTGTAATTGGGGATAGAGAGTAATGTGGGGCTTGGGAGGTTATGGGCTGTCATGGGGGATAGGGGCTGTAGTGGGTGGAGAATAGCTGTAGTGAGGTATAGGGGTTGTAATTGGGGATAGAGTCTGTATTGTCAATGTTAAAGGGACTCTCCAGTGCCAGGAAAACAATCAGTTTTCCTGGCACTGCAGGTCCCCTCTCCCTCTCACCCCTCATCCCAGGTTGCTGAAGGGGTTAAAACCCTTTCAGTGACTTACCTTTATTCAGCGCCGATATCCCTCGGTGCTGGTTCAGGGTCCGCCCACGCTCCTCCTCCGCCTACGTCATCCGGCGGGGGAGACCTATTGGGCACGCGAATTAGACCTCCCCATAGGAAAGCATTGAAAGATGCTTTCAAAGCTTTCCTATGGGGATTTCAGCGACACTGCAGGTCCTCACATCTGTGCTATAAACCAGGAAGTGACCTCTAGTGGCTGTCTAGTAGACCGCCACTAGAGGAGGAGTTAACCCTGCAATGTAAATATTGAAGTTTATGAAAACTGCAATATTTACAGTTGCAGGGTTAAGGGTAGTGGGAGTTGGCACCCAGACCACTCCAATGGGCAGAAGTGGTCTGGGTGCCTGGAGTGTCACTTTAAGGGCTGTCATGGGTATATAGGGGCTTTAGTGGGGAGACTAGGACTCTAATGGGAGAACAGGAGCTGTAGTGAGGTGGTAGGGGCTGAAGCGTTGATATAGGGGATGTAGTATGGGAAGAAATGCTGTAATGGGTATAGGGTATGTCATTAAAGGACCACTATAGTGCCAGGAAAACATACTCTTTTTCCTGGCATTATGGTGCCCTGAGGGTGCCCCCACCCTCAGGGTCCTCCTCCCGCCGGGCTGGATGGCGAGGAAAGGGGTTAAACTTACCTTTATTCCAGCACCGGGCAGGGAGCTCTCCTCCTCCTCCTCTCCGCCTCCGATCCTCCTCTTCGGCTGAATGCGCATGCGTGGCAAGAGCTGCGCGCTTTCAGCCAATCTCATAGGAAAGCATTCATAATGCTTTCCTATGGACGCTGGCGTCTTCTCACTGTGATTTTCACAGTGAGAAGCACGCAAGCGCCTCTAGAGGCTGTCAATGAGACAGCCACTAGAGGATTTAGAGGCTGGATTAACCCATTTATAAACATAGCAGTTTCTCTGAAACTGCTATGTTTATAAAAAAAAAAAAAGGGTTAATCCTAGAGGGACCTGGCACCCAGACCACTTCATTAAGCTGAAGTGGTCTGGGTGCCTAAAGTGGTCCTTTAGGGATAGAGACTGTAGTGTGGGGGTTGGGTGGTTTGGGGCTTCATGTGAGATAGGGGCTGTAGTAGAGGGATAAGATTATAACAGAAAAGCTTCAGTGCAAATGGAGCACTATATTTGTTCTGTTGACTATCGTGTATATTTAAGTTTGCCTCTGATTAAATATTCCCCTGCAATGCTAAATTAATGTTTTATATGTGTACCATTTTTAAAGTTGATAATCTGCATTGCGCTCAGTGGTGGAACTAAAATAGAAAGTGGCCTGGTTCAATAATTATTTTGAGACCCCCCTATCGCAAGGATGGAAAAAAAGGGTACAACTCCCACAATGCTTTGCCAGCTGGGCATCTACCATTTGTCCATTGTTGCAGGGTTGTATTTAGCACTGGGTATGTTTATCTGTGAGCATGTTTTTGAATGCAGTATGTGTGTGTGAATGTAGGGGTGTATTTGTGTGTAGTGTGTTATGTACTGTTACCATTTTAAAGCAGTGGTTTACTTGTGTGTTGTATTTGCTTTTGAATGTGTGTGTGTGTGTATGTAGTGTTGATGTTTGAATGCACGGGTATATTTGTGAGAAGTGTTGGAGTTTGAATGCTGAGATGTATACACTGCCACACACACACACACACACACATACACACACATACACTGACACACAGACAGACTCAGAAGCACACTAACACACACACACAGAAGCACACGGTCACATACAGATACACACACTGACACATATACAAATACACAGGCACACACACATACAGATGCACACTAACATACATACAGATACACACACAGAGACACACAAATACATATAGATACAGATACACAGACGCACACTGTCACACATACAGATACAAAGACACACAGTGGCGTAGCTAAATAGAGAGGGTCCTGGTGCAAGAAATGTTTGCCCCCCCCCCCGTTGCAAGGATGGACAAAAAGGTAGATTCCCATCTGTCATACAACTAGCGCAATACTTTGCCAGCTGGGGATCTACCATTTGCCCATCCTTGCAGGGTTGTATTTAGTACTAAGCAGTGTTTGTATGTTGGATTGTAAGTATTTTCTTGTATGGAGTATGTGTGTGTGAATTTAGAGGTGTATAATGTTGTGTTGCGTGTTTTTATGTACTGTGTAGTGTTTGATTTTGAATGCAGGGGTGTGTGTGTATATAGTGTTGACGTTTGAATGCAGGGGTGTATTTGTCTGTAGGGTTGGCGTGTGAATGCTGAGATGTATACTCATATACACATACACTGCCACACACACACATACACTGCCATATAAAAAAAACACATAACGACACACACTGACACAGACACACATGCATATACACACACACAGATGCACAGGTAGAGTCATGCTGATACAGACACACATAGATACACAATAACACATATACCAATATGCAAGCACACACCTACAGATACAAAACACACACACACACACATTAACACACATACAGATACACACACACACATAGATAAATACACTAAAAATACAAATACACAGCCTTACACATAGACACACAGATAACATTAAATAGTAACCAACCCTCCTGCTTTCATACCTTTTTGATGCAGGAGGGTTTTCTCCCTGGTGTCCAGTGGCATCTGGCTGAATGTGATGGGAGTCAGGCTCAGCTTCCTCTGGTGCTGCCTCTTGGTCTCCCTTTTTCTCTTCCAGCAGCTTGTAGGACCGCAGATACAAACCACAAGAATAGAGAATGTAAAAGCGTGTTCTTACCTCTGGCAAGCTGGAAACTGTTTTACTGTAAAACGAAAGTGAAAGAAACTTTGTAAAACAAGGCAGTGTGCCAGCACTGAGAGGGTAGAGCGTTTGGGAATGATGGGAGAGAGAGCTTCAGGATGGAGGGAGATGGGAGAGAGCCTGGGCAAGGGGGGGAGAGATGGGAGACAGGGAATGTATAAAGTTCAGTTCCTGCATATTTTCAATACTGGCCATTCTAATGTAACTTTATTACATATATTGTTTTCTGAGCCTGCAAACGTGCATTTTTTTGACAAATCCTCCACATAACCTAATAAATCCTATACACACAGGGTTATTTACTGTGAGAATTCAAAGTGGTATTTCAAATTTAAGGCCAGAAGAGCAGAACTGAAAGCATAACTGATTCAGAGAATGTTTCTAGTTGTGAAATTCAATTTAAATTCTAACTTTAGTAAATAACCCACCACCCCGGTCTAGCATTAAATTCTCAATATGGTGGGACTAACCCAGGGGTGGAGGGGGTATCTGGTATCTTGACTTTATTGGGATTTCTATATACTGATCCTTGAGACGTTGACGTTCATGCATTCACTCCTTTCATCATTACGGCCATCCACTGTTAGGTCCATTAATACATCTCCCTCTCTTTTTCCCTCTCTATATATTTAGTTGGTTGAACGGATTCATCGTTGAGGAATAGACGGAGAAGAGGCTATGAATGGAAGGCGATGGAAGCAGGAACATTTTTGACTGGAAGGAAAGGGTAAGAGGCTTTGATAGAAGTGGAGTTTTTCTGCTCTTCTCTAATATGAAAAAATCATCTCATTTACCCCAATAGTCATTGTGGGGCAACATGTGGTTGCATAGATAATGAATAGTATGATCACGGTTTCGGGAGTCTTGGTTATACCCTTCCAAGCTGTATGAGCAGTATTAATCCCCAGGATTGTATGAGCCAATATTCTGATTGACTTCTGTGCCGCTGTTTTGCAAAGTTCCACTTTAAGGTATGTTGAAAATGGCAGAGAACACAGCTTTGGAGAAATCATCTCTGCTCTTGACAATGCCAACCTCTCTCTGTGATGGTTCGTTTTAGTTGAAACTTGTCTTAGAACTAACTTTAAGGTGATGTATTGAAATGTTGTACATGCGCTGCGAGTTTGTCTTACACTTTATTATACCCACTTGTATACTTCCCGAGATCAAGACTCCCACTCACTCAGACGCAGGTCTTAGTGATTTAAAAGCATTGCGGAGTCAGCCATAGTGATCTGTGTTATATATGTACTCATTAAGAGAGTCCATGCTGTATATCTGACAGCCACTCTGGCCAGCCTCACTCGGGGTAGTCCACACTCAGAGAGCTGTTTAATTAGCTTGTGCTGTGCAAACTGAACTCATGATAGCGCTTCAAGTTAGATGAGTTTGTGTTGCACATATTAGGGATATGACTCTCAAATTCCCAGAGACAGGGCACTTTAGAGCAAAGAGACAGTGGGACATAAACCCCAAATCAGGAATGTTCTGCTGAATTCGGGACTCTTAGGAAGTATACAACATATATATAACCAACAGTATGTTAACCAATGTTACAGTTTCATATAATTGTATCCAAAAGATAAGAGATGGAGTTTGAGGCAAAACCACATCAGTGTTTTGTGATTGCAGCCTTGTGAACTGAAATGGGTACTTGTATCCAGATTGGTTTAAAATTGGTGGTACTATCGCTGCCACCTAGTGGAAACTTTGATGGAATGCACTTAATTTTAAACATTACTCATGTTTACTGTAAATCACGTGACTTCTGATTCTGAATATATTAATTCTTACTTTTTTTTTTTTTTTTATATATATAAAGAGCTTATTACCCCACCCAATAACCAGAAGACACAAGTTGGAATTGGATACAGCAGTTTACAGAGCAATTATTGAAACAACAAACTCGCTGCTTAGCAATAAACGGTGTTGGTTGTTGGGGTGATTACCAAAAACTGTTAATACTACTCTGGTTAGTTTCTGAAGCCTGTTTTTTTTTCCATTAGCCAGTGCCACGTGAATTGTTCGATTTCACTGCCTGTACAGAATGCTAAGCAGTGACTGAATGAATACTTTCAAAAACATAATATTCAGGGATATCATTTTTTATTAGTGGGGTAATAGCTTCTTGATCCAAGGAGAGATCTGACTGCCATTCTGGGGACAAGACGGTATTTTTTCCAAGTTTGTTGCAAAATTGGAAAGTGATTCAGACTGGGGTTTTTCCCTTCTTTTTTTATCAACAGCAAAACGGATGTGAGGAAGGCTGAATTTGATGGATGCAAGTGTTTTTTGTTTTTTTTCAACCTATGTAACTATGTAACCTGTGACTGCCATTCTGGGGTCAAGAAGGAATATTTTCCTAGTTGGTTGCACAATTGAAAGTGCTTTTGTCTTATTTTGGATTAACAAAAAGAGGAAGAAGAGGGTCGCTTATATTTATACACCGCAACACTGTTGTATACTGATACATGGGATTGCTATGCCAACCGACATTTTCCACTTTGTACGCGGTGCAGTAGGAACCTTTACTGCTGGTTTAAGTATTACTTTCTGATCCATTAGAGGTGCTTACATAAATTGTTAGAAATTAAAGGAACATTATAGCATTAGGAATACAAAGATGGATTCCTAAGGCTATACTATCCTGAGACCTACCTAGGTATGCCCCATTCTCTTCCGTGAGGGTTTGAACGGCGAATATTTCTTACCTTTTAGTACTTGCCTCCATAGCGCATGTACTGCAAGACACCATGCTGAACCAATCAGATGCTGCTCAAGGAGCATTTGCTCTGTAACAGAGTTTTACTCGATTATAGCAGAGGAAGTGCCTCTAGTGGCTGTCAGAGATGTCACAGAGACAACAACTAGAGGCGCATTAAACCTGCAATAAAAACATTGCTATTCCTACAGAATACTGAAAGCTTGAACAAACAGGGGCCCAGACTACCCCAATTACTGATTACTACAATGATAATTTGCGCGTACTGTTATTTTCATAACATTGTCACAAGGCACAGTAAGAATCAGACAGCAAGCCCTTGAAGAGAGTGAAGTCACATTTATAGTGGCATATCTCTCAGTTAGTTCCCTAAAATGTTAAAGTAAAAAAGTCTAAACCAGAGTGACTGGCAGAAATCCAGTAAAGTGTGCATTAGTCATCTTAAAAATGGAAGGTCATATGTTTACCTGTCATTAGAAGATCTCCTCGACTATGAATCACATCGGCAGTGTTAGACATTAAATGAAGTGCAATTTGTCCGATATACTAAAGATCGCGAAATTCTATATCCGAATCACTAATCAAATTAAACAAGCAATGGACAAAACAATTTTCTTTGTTTTGTGATTGAGTTCTGTCCAAAGTGCCCCAAAAAAAAATTGGGGTAAAAAAAATTATTAATGGTTAGGGGACAGCCATTAAATGTTGATTTTATATACATATTAAGTAACACGTGAAAAAATGGCAAAAAAAAGGAACGACAGTTAAAAAATAAATCTATATTTCTATATTTAATAAATATATAATATAAATATAGATTTTCCCCCCCTCTGTTCCTCCTTTTTTCCCCCTCTCTATGGATTACGTCTTCTTACTTTATCTGCGAAGAAAATGCACCTATTGCTATACTGCTAAATATATACATAGTATTTATATTTTTCCGTACACAGATTAGCCAATTTTTGCACCATTTTGATTTGTCCGAAACGACCACACAGACGAAATTTGTCAGAACCGAGTTTATTTTGCCATGTACAAGTCTACCAGACACCCATCATCATACTTTGTGTTGCTCTTTTATACCCTGGCTACTCCTGCTACCGTACTATGATGACAGTGGCAATCCTGGTCAGTATCATTCGGCCAACACACTTTCCAGTGTGTCAAACCATGCTTCCTAAATAAACCCACCTCACCATTACATGGACAGTATTACACAGTCCCAGCTAATCCATAGCATTACATCTACTGTATTCATGGTTTGACCTGACTTATTTGGTGAATTCTTTTGGAATCACCTAAGCTGTCTTCTCTATCAAAATTTTCAATAGTCAACTACGTAATCAACCTTGTTTATACCTCCTTAGGGAGCTTAGTGAACCCTGACCCTCTATATAATTTATATCATTGCCTTGTTATCCTCGCCTATTTTGTTTGTATCTCATTACATCTATATGGAGCAATAACTCTGGTTTTCTTGCAGTTAGACAAAAGTAGTTATGGTCTCAGTAGTTGGTAAAACAAAAGTCCATCTGAAGAAGGGAATTATAGATTGTTGGTCCTTTCTATTTGGCACATGGGTAGATGGTTGGTAGCGGAGTGTTCTTATACAGCAAGGAAAACAGAGCTAAAACCTGCCAGTCCTTTATATTCGGCCGGTTATAATAGCTTACACATTCACTGCAGTGCAAATAGAGATTGCTGCACTAGTTGATACAGGATCTGGGTCTGTACAGCTTCAGGAGAGAAGTTTAAAGTTGATTTTAGCAAAACCAAATCGCAAACTAACAGGGTTATTCATCAAAGTGAGAATTCAGGGTGAATTTCAAATTGAAGGCCAAAATAGCCGAACTGAATATATCTTACAAATTCTATTTCTTTACGTATGTACTTGCGTAAATTGCTGGCCAAGCTTGGGCAAAGTATGTGAATTTGTTAATTGCATGTGTGCATACGGCACTGCTGGGGGGAATTCTAAGCGTGCGCATGTGCAGTTACTGCCTAAGCCCCGTTAGATGACTCTGATTATGTAATTATTGTATCGGTAAACACTCAATAGTATTTACTGGGGTGAAGGAACG
Source organism: Pelobates cultripes (assembly GCA_933207985.1). Lineage (NCBI taxonomy): Eukaryota > Metazoa > Chordata > Amphibia > Anura > Pelobatidae > Pelobates > Pelobates cultripes. The sequence goes on along the minus strand of OW240923.1, from coordinate 32,063,922 downwards.
ATGAGCCGCCACGTCTCTCTCACTTCCTCTTCAAACCACTGATGTGATTGATGTTTACAAGCCCGTGTGGTAAAGTCTTTGAGATTCACTGTTGTATTAAAGCACGTGTTCTCCTGAAAGTATCACAGATTGGAGAGGAAATGGCAAACCACTGGCATTTGCGGGAAATACCGACAGTCCTTAAAATGTAGCGAGGTAGTATTAGGAGCATATAGGAGGTTGTGTATTAACTCATAATAAAATAAGTCATTGTAGAAATGCTCCAATGCACGTTTTGTGAACCTCTAGTTTACTTTATCTGGGAGATTTAATGGGGTACTGTCACTTCCTCAAATATTATTTTTTCAATTTGACAATTTTTATTTTGCTATAAAAAAGTAGATATGGGGTACAGAAGAAAAAAGGGGGGGGGTTAAAAAAATGATGAAACATAACATATGACAAACATACATCTTCATTATACAGTAAATTATTCAAGTTAAATGATCACTATTCTTTTCGTATGCGAGCTTTGACTTCCTCAAATTTAAACCAACCTAATAGCTAATGAAATGTTAGCTATTGGTTTTGCTATTTTAACAACAAAAATTCTTTAGAGGGGCAAAACCAGGCAAAGTATTAAAATAAGTTTAACTCCTTTAGGTATGTGTGCATTGTGCACAATGTTTCTCCATCCGATGTTTGAGTTTCGTGTTTGTGATCAGGTGGGTGAATACAACTTGTTTGGAGTATGAGTGGATGGTGCATGTGACTAGGTGGGTGGTTAGATGATGGACAGGGCTGGAAGAGGGTGTCTGTGAATGGAGGGACCCATGTTTGTGGGGTTACTTGTGTGGGAGGGAATGGGGCTGTTTAAGGTGTAGTATGAATAGGGGATGTATGTGAAGGAAGACGTGTGCATTTAGCGGTTAGGAGTTAAGGTTTGTAGGGAGTGCTGATACAGAACAGCCTTGTAATGTGTTTGGTGGAAATTCCGACTGTAGTGTTTTTTTTTCGTGGAGAAAATTTTGTCTGTGGTGTATGTGTGATGAGATTGCTGTGTGTATGTCGGGAGAAATCGGTGCTGCGATGTGCGTATGCGCGTTTAAAAACAAAAAACAAAACAGTAGGATACATCTACGTTGCATACGAGGTTGGGAATTTCTATTCGGGAGGAATAGTGTTTCAGAAAATAGTTGTATTTGCACAAGAGTCTCATGTATCTCCTTTCCCCTCGGGCTTAATTGACTGATATACTCTAGTCAGAAGCGTTTGTTTGGCCATTTGGCCATAATGGAAATTCTTTCTCTGTTGAACTTGGTGAATTTATCTTGCCACATATACAGTTACCGAAAAATGAGTGAGCCAGATACATAGTTATGGCTTCAAAAAAGAAAAGAAGCTCGAGAATAGAACAGATAACTCCATTCCTTTTTTTCATCTCCATATGCAGTCAGGGTAGACATGGAGAAACTGGTAGATACAGATATTTCAAAAGTCACAAATACAGAGGATTAAGATCCTCAAGATGACCTGGAGAAAAGTCCCATTATGGAGGACATTCAAGCCAAGAATACTTGATATTATGTAATTGAGACTCAAAACATGCTTTCAAGTTGGAGATCCATGCAGGAAATTAGAAGAGACTTTATGGCACTAGTATCGAAGGTCAAGATCAACGACGACAAGATTGAAGCATTAGTTTATCAACTTGCTCAACAACAAGACTCTGAAAGAGACTTTAAAAAGAAAGTTATAGAAGTGTGATAAAAGCTAGCTGACTCAGAGGATAGCTCAAGATATCACAATCTGAGACTCAGAAATATATCAGAACAAATACCACATGGTAAATTGGAAGACTTTGTACTTGGGTTCTTCAGTTGGACTCCCAACACCATCCTCTCTAGAGCACTGTCATAGAAAAATGAGCCCTTCAGATCTTCTGGATAGTTTACCGAGGGATGTTATAAGATGCTGACCTTCATATCAAATCAAGGAACGAGTTTCAAAACTCTACAGAGAGTGCACATTAGAAGTACCCTTCAACAAGATAAAAATGTTTTCTGACCGATTTTTCTCTTCTCACTAAGCTCTTAAGAGATAATAATTTTCAAAATAAATGGGGCTTTCCTGTTAATATTTTGGTATCTTATGACTCAAGAATGTTGACATCTGCTAATGCGGATTAAGGAGAAAAGTCTTGGTGCAGGATGGCTCGGTGCTTACTCTATTCTAAATATTTCATTGGCTCTGTGTATTCTATTCCCTGCAGGGCGTATAGTGCTAAGAGACTGCACTTCACCTAGTATAGAAGCAGTTTGCGTGGTTTGTGTAGGTGGCAATTTAGGTCAGGCCCTTTTTTATTTTCTCCCCTCTTAATCTGATTACACATATTGCACTTAATATAATGAATGGCTTTATTTAGTGTAGAAATGTTTTGATGTGTCACTTCGAATTGATATGTTAGAAAATGTAGATGATATATTTTGTTATTACGCAATTTGGAATGTGATTTGATTGGGCATAATGACTCCCTCAAATAAGGCTCATGTTTGTTCTTCACTTTGACTTTATTTTAATATTCTATATTATTACTTTATTTTTTTGCACTTATTATACTTAATATTATGATGTGCTTAATTGAAATGTTTTGATATGTCAATTGTCACAACATAATTGAAGGAAAACGTCAATTTTTTACTAGAATGAGAAGTTAGGTTTATATATGGAGTGATTTGGATTTTGTATTCACTTCCATAAGCCTTTTTCTTTTCTTTTTTTTAAAAATGTATTTATTTTCCCTCTTTCGCTTCTGGTTTGTTGGTAATGCCAAATGACCTGAAATTAATGGGTGCTATATTAAGAAATTTACCTCTACACCTAGAAACTTGTTATGATTCAGTTGCAATACCTTAGTGGTTATGGGTAGGCATGGAAGTATTTCACAAATACTCCAATAGGGATTGTGATCTCAATATGTTATTATTTTTTACATCTGTATGCTTTTGCCTTCCCAGCTGAGTTAGGAAAAATGCACCCACTGGGTGCACAAAATTATAGGAATAGGAGGCTATTGACTTACCCTTGGTAAAGTAGATTAATTAGTCTCTTAAAGGGACACTATAGGCACCCAGACCACTTCAGCTCATTGAAGTGGTCTGGATGTATATTCCCAGGTCCCCTGGTACTCCTGGCTCCATAATCACGTGAACATGCGGCCATTATGGTACATGGAATTTTCCTTTAATAAATCGAGCTGAAAAAAAAAATCTGAGAAAATAAAAACCGCACACAACTGGCTGTGACAGATGATAAATATCCACCATTGTCGTAGTCAAGTCACAGGAACCTACTCACAATTAATTGTTTGCTTTAATAGCACTGCCTTTCTCAATACAGTGGAAACCACTTTAACAAAGGGAAGAGCATAATGAAAGTGCTTTGATCAATTTATATTTGTACATATTAGATTACAATTGAAGTATAGATTTCTTTCGTTCGTACCCCTAAGCTAAATCCATGAACTTCATATGAGTCCCTCTCATAAAAGGTTAAAAACCATGACCTGTATGCTACTTATAGTCTTCTGTCTTTCAATCCATTTATCACTGATTTAAAACCCTCTCCCAACCTGTCTGAACACATATTTTCATACCGGAGAAAAATGTGGACGACTTAGATTTTAATTATTTATGTTTAATTGAAATTCTATCCTGTCTAACCTGTCTAACCTGTGATACAAGAACACTACGGAGTGTAGTAAGGTTACATATTTATGAAATAGAGAAAATAAACACGAACAGTTATCACAAGTGTGGTATGACTATATACATAGAAAGGCAGACCTATTGTTTCAGAGGGGTTTAATTTGTGCACGCTTATGGTACACAGGTCATTGCTAAGTTTGAAAAATACTATTAGACTAATAGACTAAAAACTAAATGTGAGCAGTCCTCCCAAAGCCACATCGTTAACCACCTGCAATAGTCATGTACCTAGAATTTTCGGTTAATGGGATGGGCCTGCTAATTCCTTTCTTTAATGATTTGAACCTGGCTTTAAATTGACTTGCATTTTGACGGCCAAAAGATCCACTTTTTAGATTTGGTCATCTATAAGGAGAATTCCAAAGTCTGCACAGCTATATGCTCCAAACCTATGGACTGCAATTGTCTGACATTTCAGGAGTCTCAACCCAGAAAAGACTGAGATCACTTCCCCATAGTCAACTCACCCATGACTAACCCTAATGCCGCTTTAGATTACACAAGACTGGATAAAATAATTGAAAAATTAGGCTTAGGGGGTTACCCCCTACCCTCCTCCTTGAGGAGGGGAATAGAGTATCTACGCTTGATAGAAAGGACGTCCTGAAACCTAAAGTTGTGAGGCCCTAGAAAACTAAAAGGATCCAATTTGTCACTACTTATAGCCCCATTAACTGGGTGAGAACCATTCTAGGTAAATATTGGAAGATTCTTAGCAGTACGTAGAATGCAATTGGGATTTAGATATTGTAGTCTATCAGTATCAGCACCTACAGACCTTAATAAAAGTATCAAACACCCTAGTGAAGGTAGATATTGGCACTCTGAGGAACAAGAGACAAACTTTCTTGCCTTCCCAAAAATGTGCTCCTTTCTCCTATTTCACTTGTGGGTCCTGCAATAGTGTCATAAAGAGTGACACAATTTCTCATAGTATCTGCTGGTTGAGACTGGAGATGTACTGGGCTGTTCCTGATCTCAAGGTATTCGCACTACTAGGCTATGGCTAGAACAGATACTAATGACTTAAACTTACTATACAGGGTATATGGTCAGTTTAAGGGGTGACGAATATCAATTTGAAGAAATAAGTCTGCTTTTTTTTTTTTATTTATTTCTTCTAACTAGTTTTTTTTTTTTTTTCATCCTGCATGTAGCTACCATTTTTTTTTCTTCCAATTTTGACTTCCTGCTCACTCATTGTTGTGGTCACCTTTGCATGCTGCAGGAACACAGTTCTATATAAAATATAACAAAACATATCACATGCATGTTGCACTGTTCTCTCATACAGGATGCGTCCTTATGGTCAGAAATAAACAGGTATGATTAAAGGGGAATGCACTTGGCCAGGGTCTTTATAACTGCTGGTTCTGTATCTTCTATGTATGTAATAAGTGGTCATTCATTTTACCCCTTTTTCTAATGTGATTTCAGAATTCATGGTTTGTAGGTCAATGGACGCATCAAGGCTCCCCATTTAAATACAAGCATTTCAATCTTTGTAAATAGGCATTTTTTTTTTTTTTCCATTATTTAACAGTAATATAAATTGGCAGACGGAAACCTATTGGGATATGCACATCACATTATTTGCTTATATTCAAACAATCTACGATGTCTTGAGTTATAGTTGGTTCTCGTTGTGAAAATCTTCTTCTACATTGATTTTTTAAGGAAATCCACAAGCAAATGATGAGGGAATCCAAAATCCATTTGGACTATCAAATAACCCTACGTAAAAAAATACAAATCGTAAATGAGCAGAACGTCTCTATTACCAGTTCTAGCCATGCATTATGACACATTCTCGTGGATCTCTAGATTAAAAGCTATTTTGCGCAGGGTCCTCATCAACCAATGGCCCCTTTAATCTCATTGTCACAATTACGTCTTTATAATATTGTAAAGCTCTGCGGAATAAGTTGGCGCTATATTATACGTTATAATTATTGGTATTTATAATGTAGCAAATTTAGCACACTAGGCCCCTGGCATATTCTAAAAGTGAGCACTCCGTATAATGAGATACCACTGATCTAATTTGCTGACTGTAAGTGGGTCAGGTATTGACATAACTGAGGCATATCTAACTCAGAGAGTGCAATCTCAGATTTGTAACTGATTTTATGGAGTTTCCTGCACTGCCCCCTAGAGATCAGGCAATTAACCATTAAATTCACAGCACTAGGATGCACATCTATCAAATCCACAGGTATGTTTTGTTTTTATATATACTTTAGTTTTTTTTTTCCCATTTTGTTACACGGCATTCTAAGCAATAAATAATTCCAAATAAAGTACAACAGACTTCCAATTATGTAGGGAATACTGTGGAATCAAAGCTGGTTGTATGTTGCCTTTAAAGGGACACTATTGTCACCAAACCAACTATAGGTTAATGAAGTCGGTTTTGTGTATAGATCATGCCCCTGCAGTTTCACTGTTCAATTCTCCGCCATTTAGGAGTTAAATTCCTTTGTTTCTGTTTTTGCAGCCCTAGCCATGCCTTTATTGGTTGTGACCGACACAGCCTGCATTAAATAAATTGCTTAATGTTCAATAGGATGTTAACTTGCTTTAGAGGTAGTTATCGCCTTCTCCGTAAATTGAACTTTAAGAACACACAAGAGGCTCCTGCAATGTCTAGAAAGCTATTAACAGAGCCGGAGACAATAAATTCTAACTTAAACATAATGTGCAATAAAGGAAGTATAAACATTAGATCTCAATTTACAGGAAGTGTTTAGGAAGACTGTGCAAGGCACATGCAAGGAGGTGTGACAATGACTGTATGAACAAAGTGATTTAACTCCTAACTGGAAGAGAATTGAGCAGAGAGGACTGCAGGGGCATGATCTATACACCAAAACTGTTTCATTAAGATAAAGTTGTTGTGGTGCAGTTTCCTTTTAATTTCCCATGTCTGCCATAGTAAACTTTGAATTCTTTTGTAGTCTGTTAACTCTTCCATGTTAATCTACTTGTATCAGTCAATGGTAACTAAATAAATAAATATTGTAAGCTGGCAATGGGAACCAGAACAAATGCTTATTTACCCCGTTATAAGCACAGCCCTACGCATGGGGGTAAATTCAGCATCACAGAAAGCCAAATGTAAAAATGAAAAAAATACATCACCTGATATGGTATTATCTCCGGATTTATAATCTCAAACAAATAGAGCCCTTTACTGTTCATTAGAGACGTCAAGGCTGGCTCCAATCCTGAAAGGAAAAAAAACTATTTTAATAAATCCAAAAAAATTGTTTCCACTGAATCTAAATAGAGAGCCTAAAAAATATGTGAATACACACCCTAAACTAGTGCTATTTGTGTAAAATTTAATGTAGACAGCTCTTAAAGTGGAAACGTCTTGCAGAAACTTCTTCCCATACTATTGTAGGGTAGAGAATTGAAAACGGTTTTTCAATATTTTTCTATCTGCCGTCATCCATTGGAAGTTATTTAAAGCAATTGTCCAGTTTTCAAAATAGACAACTGGAGTCTCCATATCTAATGCTAAGCAAGGCAGGTCCTCTGATTACTCTGCATCAGGTGCCTTCATAGTAAAAGAGGCACTGGAGCTTACATAGTGCGGGTACAAGCTCACATTGCATGCAGTATCACCCACATTGAATACAGCACTTGTGTGGCACCCACATAACATGCACAGTGTACATAATGCCTATATCACATGCATAATCCATAATAATGCATATAGAACTCAAAATGGCAATTGTAGTAAATACAGCATCAATACAACACATCTAGCAACAATAACAAACATACATTAAAACAACACTCCACTACCCAAATTCAAAATAAGTTTAAAACTCACTATTTAGTAAATATAACCCCAATGAAAACATGCAGGCATTTAATCGTGCATTTTTTTCCATTAGGGTTATATCTAAAAACAGCTTGCAAAACATGCAGATCTCTTATATGTAGACTTTACAAGCCCTCCCCCCTCTTCTAAACCTGCCCAGACTTCCCAATACAACTCAAAGAGAAGTCTTTACAAGGTAGGTGTTCTGGGCAATTGCTGCCTCTTGAGTTTAGCTCCACTGAGCTAACCAAACCAGGAAGTAACAGGACTGACTGTCTGATTGACAGCCAGAGTCTTCACGCATAAGACTATTGTGCATTAGGTGTCTAAAGTACTCTTTTAAATACCTGTTGTTTCTGAAGTGCAGAGATCTTTATGCTCCCTATATCTATAGTTCCCATTTGGCTATGCGGCATGATCAGTGTGAGTGATCTGTAACGCAGGTGAAAGCAGCACGTTTAGAAGAACATTGTACCGTCTGAAATACAAATCTGTATTTTGATTGCTGCAGTGTCATTACCATTTCTCTGCCTCCCGCAACGTCATCTGGCTCTAGAGCCAATGGCCAATCTAATGCTCCTCTTAGAGGAACATCGGGAACTGGTGTGCATGCGCAACAAGTACTGTGCATGCGCAACAAGTACTGTGCACGCTTCCAAATGCTTCTCATATGGAAACCATTAAATCTAATCATTTCCTATAAGCTGAAACCTCACGTGACTAAGTATTACTCAGTCATTGTAGAGAAAGCGTCTCTGGTGATTGTCAGTATGAAAGCCATTAAAAGTGTGTTTATCCCTGCAATGCAAACGTTACAGTTTCTATAAAGCTACAGTTTTCTTTAACCCTCTAATGTAAACATAACATTACTACAATATTTTACTTTGCAGGGTTAAAATAACAGGATCATTGGTATGAAGTGGTCTGAGTGCATTTAGTGGCCGTATTAAGCAGTAGGCAAGTATACATTGTACTGTGTGCATGGAGCATTTGACATCTATTATTTGAATGATAGAAAGGAGTATAGGTAATGTAGTGTGAGCCATTTCGCCAGGAGCAATTTCTAGGCGCTATGATAACCTGACCCCTATCAAGCCGTGATGTTAAGATTTATAGAACATGACCACGCTGTACAGTTGAAATTACACGGTTAGTATTTAATCAAACAAGCTTGATAAAAGGTACAGTAAATACAGACAGTGCAAACTTGCGTGTGAATTAGTCGATATTTGACTAACTGATATAGCTAAGACGATGGACAAGTGAAAATTATGTCCCCAGTGATCCGTACATAAGGAGCTTGTGTTTGTGTATAATATTTCTGTTAGTGTTAATAATTCGCGTTTGATAAAAAAAGGGAAGCGTTCGTGAAAATAGATGCACATAGTCCTCCTGCATTACTATGTCTCTACGTGGCACATTTATCATTATTGGGTTTGATCATTCAACACGTTCTGTTAATAAGTTACCTGCAGAAGGAACTTACGTTCTATAACTGTTGGGATCCCAAACTTTGATACGATTTTATTGAGAAACTGGTTCAAGGCCGCCTCCTTCTGATCCTCTTCCTGAAAAAAGAAATCCAGTATTTATCTGTTTCCTTGTACTTTTACTTGTAATTATGTGCCTTCAAATTTCACCAAGTTTCCCGTATACCCACCGTAGATATCTGTAAGGAGCTAATGACATTTTTGATGTGAACTCTGTGGAAAAGAGAGACATACTTGTAAGAACATTTCTACCCTCTCTGTGCCCACTAAACCATAAAAAGAATGTAGCATGTTTGATGTTAACTTACACATAATCCACAAGGTGTAATCTTAGTTTTTTATTTGCATAAGAAGCTTGGATTGTAGTGATGACGTCCTGTAATACAATGCAAGTGCATGAAGTAAACATGACAAACCTTCACCGACAGACATAACTTAAAAATAATAAAATATTGGACGGGGCCCACTTGTTGCTCCTTTCCATTAGCCCATCTGACTGCGCCTATACAAAAACGCCTGCATTTTTAACACTCATTTTAGACGTGAGATCAGTACTGTTATGTTTATAAATGTGAATACTTTACAATAAGTGTTTTTTAATATTTTATTAGACTATGTTTTTCTATAATACATATCAGTCACAAAATGGTAGAATGAAAAAGAGATGTTAGATCTTCAGGAACATACACTGTGTTATATCTCATGACATAAACTGTTACTTTCCATGATATTGGAGTAAGAGTATGTGGAATTTTTAGTCGTTCTAAACTTTGAGATTAACAAAGTGTGTTGTAACCCTTACCACTTACAGTTTCAAAATATAACTTGGGTTTTTCATCCAAAGAGGTGGACAGCTGGACAGCTACAGATGATGTGACCAGAGTTCCTTTTGGGGTGATTCTAATTTCAGGAGGTGTTAAGCTCCACACCTTTGTTAGAGAACTGTTGCTTGATGCTTCGTGGAAGATCTGAGATGACCAGCAAAACACTTGTGAGCTAACAGAATACACCGGTCTAAGTCACACTTTGTATCGTACAAGGAAAAGAACCTATGTGACTGTGATTTTGTCATTTTTTTAAAATCCATATTCCTCACCCCCACCCCCATTATTAGAGAGTTAAATGTGCTTTAAAAAGGCACCATAATCACTATTGCTTGCTTTGGTAGTTATGGCACCAGGAATGGTTTGGTGCCCCCTTCCCAAACAGTTTTAGAATGATTTTAATTCTTAGCTGGGGTCCTCTCAGCGCTGCTCCCCCCCCTCCCCTTCCCCATCCACTACTAATGGATAACTGAAAGCTCCTAAGCTGGAGCTTCTGTTAGCTCTTAGCTATACCCTGCAGTGCAGAGCTTCTGTAATTGGCTGAGAGCATCAGCTATTTGTTCGCAGCCAAAGAGCCAAGCCCTGCTTGTCTTAGCTCAGACACGTAACTTCCAGCTCTCCGTCGAAATTAGCATGTACAGGAAGCAGTGCCGGGTGCACCCCAGGTGAGAAGTCAAACCCCTCTAACACAGTTTCACTAGTTACAGTGGGGTACTCAGTGAGCTGTAGTGGTTATGGTACATAGGGTGCTTCTTTAAGGCAGGGCTTAACAATTTTAGAAACCAGGCTACATTCATTATAGGTTTAGGAATCATGTGACCCATCTTATTTTACTAGTAATTAACAAACTCCTAAAAGAACCTTATAGTGTTGGAATTCAGTTTTGTATTTCTGACGCTCCAGTGCCCCTGTCCCTATTTGTATAAAGGTGTCCTTTCCCTCTCCTATCATGTTTTCCTAAGGGCTTCTGCGTCACGAGGTTTACTAGGTCAGTGCAATAGATGGTCCTCTAGTGGCTGTCACTATGAAAGACACGAGAGGTGAATTTAACCCTATATTGCAGGGATAAAAGGATAGGGTCACTACACCCAGACCACTTCAATGAGATTAAGTGGTCTGGGTGACTAAAGTGTCCCTTTAAGTAAACCATTCATAGGCTACTAAAACAAGACAACCCACCCCCAAAAAAGATAGAACATACGTAGGTATATATATATATATATATATATATATATATGGCTACCAGACTTCTAACTTTGTCAAGCCCTTAGATGTAATGGATGCTCCTTTCCCAACCCTCGATAATGATCTTTCTTGTAATATTTGATTACACTTTGAGAGATCGTTAACTCTAGTCTTAACTATATAGAAGGGAGTGGTGCATGGACAGCCTCCCGGAACAGTCTGCAGAAGTTGTAATAATAAAAGAACCCTGCAGGGGCCAGTAATATGACATTCACAGCAAGCTATCTTTAACGGAGAAATACTTAAAAATACTTGTGGTTTATTTAGTGAACTGTGATGTTTGGAATTTTTTAGATCACTATAGGTACATTTGCAAAATTCAGCTATTTATAAAGGTGGATATAAAAATATAAAATTTTATATAGGGTAACCCATAATTATTTGCAAGCCGTGAAATTATCTTATGTTTCGCCCTGGAGGGGATTAATGATTGTTAATAAATTGTAAGCTATAACAAGCAGGACTTGCGGTGTCTATTTGCTTAAAATAAGCCATAATTTCTTGTAGATTCGCTTTTGTCTTTCTTTCAAAGGTCCGCCGGCCCCACCCTCAAGGTTATATGTCCCGATTAATGGTTCATGGAAGAAGAGATAGGGAGGTTCTCACCATGTTCCTTTTCAGCGATCTATATCTCCTGGTTGTTCTATTAGATGCAAGTATCGCTGATGCATAGATTAACTCACTCTCTATGCCAGGGATAGACAACCTTCTGCACTCCAGATGTTTTGGACTACATCTCCCATAATTCTCTTACACCCATAATGCTGGCAAAGCATCGTGGGAGGTGTAGTCCAAAACATCTGGAGTGCCGAAGGTTGCCTATGCCTGCTCTATACTATGGGTATCTGAGAATGGAAGCGCTACCCTTTGCCTAATTTACCAAACATTGGCACTTACACAAGACATTTCTATAATCACATACATCTTTTCATTCTATATACTTTCAGTGAAGTTTCAACTCAGTCTTTACATTTTTTTTGTAAACATTTTATCTTAATGAAAAACTCAAACAATCACAACACTTATCATAAATGTCTAAAATAAGCCTTTTTTTCCCCTTCCGTGACATTATAGAGCACTGTAAGAACTACGTTGACACTTAACAATGTCGGCATAATAATAAATTTATAATTAACAACACAGCATTAATTATATATTGCTCTTTGAATACTGTGCTAATGTTTCCTTTGACAATATACTCAATAGCGGAATGATCTGTGACCTTAATGAATCATTTTTACACGACAGATGTCTATGAATTACATAGAGTTTATCCAGCCCATAGGTTAATATTTGAAAACCTTGCTTGAATGTAGGGCAATTAATGGTCCTTTGATTATCAATAGGATTCTTGAAAACTCAGCAAGCTTTTATTATACAATTCGTTTCCTAAAGTCATTTTACCAATTTACAGGGTTATTTACTAAAGTGAGATTTGTCAGGATTTAAAGTTAGGTTGGCTACATGATTAAAGGGACACTATAGTCACCAGAACAACTACAGTTTAATGTAGTTGTTCTGGTGAGTATGGTCAGTCCCTGCAGGCTTTTTGCTGTAAAATCTGCCTTTTCAGACAAAAAGCAGCATGTCTATATTACAGCCTAGGGATAACTCCACTGGCCACTCCTCACATGGCTTACTAGAGGTGCTTCCACGGTCAGTGCTGCACAGTGTGCAGTACTGACATTCTGCGTCTCCTGCTGAACTTTTCTATAGAGATGCTGATTGGCCAGAGATGCATTTGGCTCCGCCCCCGTCCCTCCTCCTTGGCTGAGATCATCAGAATTGACCATTTCAGCCAATACGATGCTCTCCTATGGTGTTTTTAACACTATAAGGTCAGCAAAACATGTTTGTGTTCTTGACCCTATAGTGTTCTTTTAAGGCTTGATGCCAAAAATGCTGTATATCATTTTGATCTCCTGATCCTGAGTAAAACTCCTTCTGTTTTGCACTACACTCTGTTAAACCTTTGGAATTTGATTTAGGATTCAAAGTGAGTTCGAAGAGAATTTCAAATGTAAGGTCAAAACAACATTAACTGGAAAAATTCTCCAATTCACCTGTGCTTCCAGTTCGGCTCCTATGACCTTAAATTTGAAATTCACTTTGGATTTCTGACAGTTCTCACGTTGGTAAATAGCCCTAGTCTTCCTGAAGATTATGATGTTAGGATCTTTTTTGTTGTAGCACATCTGTGAAATCGAGTTCCTTATATTGAAAACAATGTTGCACTAGGTGATGTGTTAGTCCATAGAAGACCCAAATATTTTAAGGCACAGGGCTTCAATCAGATACACAGGAATTTTTCAATAGATATCCAAAGATGGTGAATTGGAAACTGAATTGCAAAATCTCGTCAAAAGTTGTTGTTTTGGAAGAATTCACCAACATAGCGATAGTCACAGTTTGACTATGTTAGCCTGAATTAAGTTCACAATGTAGCGATTAATGTGATCAATATAGCTGTTAACATTTTATTTGTTACCTCTTGTAGGATTTCCTGGTTAGATTCTATATCATCTTTCAAGATTTCCTGAAATAAGCAGACACCAGACACCATTAGTCACATATTACTCAATTATAGATCGAATCCCAATCATAGGCAAGATATATTTTATGAGTTTTATTTTGGTTTATATTCAGACAGTTTTTTTAGTCTGGCAATGTACTCAGAGCTCCATAATTACTACACCCCGCTGTGGCACTCTTCTCCCTGGTTCAGAGGCAGGGCCGGCACAACCTTTTGGTGAACTAGGCATTCACCTAGGGTGCCGGCCTGCTGGGTGTGCCCACTGGGATGATTCCTGGTGGGCTGCCTACCCCTGTCTGGGGCCGCAGCGCGGGGCGAGCGGCTCTTGAGCCAACGCCGGGCCGTTCCTCATGGCACCCGAAGGTGGGGGCGTCGAGAAGATCCCTGTCACGGGGAGCCAGTAGATGGCTATCTGTCCACCCCAGGGTGCCCCCAATGCAGCGCTAGGTAAAGCAGGGCAGGCACCTGCTTACCTTGATGGCAGGTGCCTGCTCTGCCAACAAATGCTGGTGACCTGAGGAGGGGGAGAAGGCAGGCGGCGAAGAAGGCTGTTCTTGCAGCCTCTCGCTCCTCCCTCACGCGCCCTCTGTGATGCCAGGAGCCGGAATATAATGTCATTCCGCCCCAACATTCTAAAGTGCGCGCTCAAGTAGTGAGGAGCTGCCCCACACTGGACCCCACAGAGGTAGAGAGGCTGGATGGGCCTCAAAAAAATGTAATTGTGTGTGTGTGTGTGTGTCGTTTCTGTCAGTGTATATGTGTGCCTGTCAGTGAGTGTCTGCTTGTGTGTGTCTGTCAGTGAGTGAGTGTATGTATGTTAGTGTCTGCCTGTGTGTGTGCGCCTGTCAGTGAGTCTGCCTGTCTGTGTCTGTCATTGAGTGAGTGTATGTCTGTCAGTGAGTGTGTCTGTCAGTGAGTGTGTGTGTGTGTGTGTCTGCCAGTGTGTGACTGTGAGTGAGTGCCTAGGGTGGCAGAAATCCTTGCACCGGCCCTGTCAGAGGGATGCTTCTCCCCACCTTATGCAAGAAAGCTAGATGCTCTCTAACAGTAGTAGTAGAGGTAAGGAGCGGCACCTGGTGGATCACAGGTAGGAAGTCCAACAATTCTAATGTGATTTTACTACTTATAATGAGGTGGGGTCAGTCTTGCCTATATATAATATCAGCTGGTCGTTTTACACAATATGCAGTAACATTTCAGCATCCTACCTGTGCAAAGATCTCCAAAACATACAAAATGTAAGCAGTTTTGTTCTGTACTTGTCCCTGATGTTAGTGCACCATCCATAGGTAACATTAAGAATGTTTTTTTTAAATGAAGGCTGTTTTGTAATGACTTTTCTATGAGTATAATGTATTGGAACTTAAAGGAGTGATGGAGAAACAGTCACCTGACTCTGTCCAGTCTAAGATCTAGATATTTGGGCAGCTTTGTGGAATATGGTTTCTTCCTGGAAGTACTAGATCAATGAACAGAATAGTAAATAGTTTGTGTTGATAACATTGGGTGTTCCATTAAGATGATGATTTGACCCCATCGTGTGAGTGACAGCTCAGATTTTCTCCAGAAAAATATTTACGTGAATCGTGCCAATTTTTGCTGCATTATTAACATTTTGGTTGACTTCTGGTTTAACTCCTAAGCATTTTAATTGGACCGCCAACGCAGTTATTCTGAGACATTCTAAACACCGAAACTATTACAGCTTAGTGCAGTGGTTAAGGTGCAAGGAGTCTTTGGGATCCCACGCCATCATGTTGGTTTTTTTAAAACCGTTTTTACGTGGTTTGACGCTTCCTCGATTTCTGCACAAATCATTTGATGGGCTTGGGTTAATTTGGCAATCCATCCCTGCATCATTGCAATATACTGTCAATCTCAAAAAGTCAATTTTAGTAACTTCAATTTACATTGTATTCAGTAGATGGCAGCAGAGTATATAACCAGATACAAATTTGGGAGTTCATCGTATGGATATAGGAAGTGGTTTTGGAATTTGTTTTAAAAAAATAAAGGTGAAGGTAAAAGTGACAATTAAACTTATTTATATAGTGCCAACATATTCCGCAGTGCTGGACAAAAGGTAAAATAAGACAATATTGATTCTAAAATAACATGTTTGACATATGTGACCTGTAAGTGAAGAGGCCAAACGAGCTTAGAGTCAACAAGGATGAGGGACAAATAGACAGACGGAAGGGAGGGAATAAAATTATCTGGATATAAATGAAAGGATGGGATGGTTGCTTGGGAGGAAGGAGTGCAATGGAAGATTATCATGGATGGGGGAGGTTAAGGGACAAGAAGTGTTTATTTAGGTATTTATTTAAAGGACTGCAGAGATGGGGAGAGTCATATGTGGCATTGGAGGGCATTTCATAAGGAAGGGACAACCCTGGAGAAGTCTTACAGACGAACGTCTGGAGTGCAGATATGAGAACGGGACAGTAACAACTAACAAGATGGCGGAGCAAACTGGAGCAGGATGGAACATATCTGCTAAAGAGGAAGAGAGATGAGCAAAGACTTGGTTATGGAGAGCTCTGTAAGTAAGTAGTAGAACTTTGAACCAAATCTCAAGTGAAACAGGAAGGTCAGTGTAGAGACTGGTTGAGTGGCGAGGTCTGAAAGTTGCCCGATATAAGGTAGATGAGTCTGGCAGTGGTGTTAATTATGGTCTGCAGAGGGGCAATCTGGACACTTTTCAGATCAACCGGCAAAAGTTTACAATAATCAAGGTGGGAAACAATGAAAGCATGGACAAGCATCTTTTGAGTTAGAAAGGGGTGAACACAAGACTGTTTTTAAGGTAAAAGCAACAGGATTTGGTGATAGATTTTATGTAATGGGTGAAGGAAAGCTTAGAGTCAAAGATCATACCAAGACAACGTGCCTGCATAGTGAAGGTTATGATAGTTCTGTTGACCTAAAGGGAAAGAGGGGCAGATGTAGAGGGATGAAAGACAAGGAGTTCAGTATTGATGAGGTTGAGGTTTAGGAATTGTGAAGTCATCTAGTCAGAGACAGGAAATAGGCAGACGGTGACATTAATCAGTAGATAGGGAAAAAGATCAAGCAGGAGAGGTAAATCTGGGTATCAACGTATGGGTAATATTGAAAGCCATAGGATATCAAGTCATCAAGAGATTGTGTAAATTGAGAAAAGAAAAGGTATCTCCACAAAGCTTTGAGAAACTCCAACTGAGAGAAGTACAGATGGGGACAAGGACCAGAGGAGGAGACACTGAAGGATCAGTTAGAGAGTTAGGAAGAGAACCAGGAAAAAGCGCTGTCGCCAAGGACTCCAAGAGTGAGCAGGAGAAGCAGCTGGTCAACAGTGTCAAAACTGGCAGAAAGATCAAGAACAACAAGTGGGGAGTAACAACTTTTGGATTTGTTACACAAATAGTAAATCCAATAAGGAAGGCACAGGGGTGTCAAACATGTGGCCCCCCAGATGTTGCTCAACTACAACTCCCATGATTCCCTGGCTATCTGTTTCATTGAAAGAATCATGGGAGTTGTAGTTCAGCAACATCTGGGGGGCCGCATGTTTGACAACCCTGTATGATGTAAGCACATGCTCAGGGTCAACTCTTGCAACCCTGTAGAGGGTATACACCAAGTTTAACATTATTCTGTTAATGGACTACAATGATAGGCTGGGAGTGTTGTGCTAGACAGCTGGGCAAAATCTAAGGAGGACTATATCCAAAGACTCCTTGCACAAGAATGGTTAGTGACTGGTGGTCCAATTGACTTTGAAAGTACTTATTTCTTGGGTTTATATTCTAGATCTTATCTCTAAATCTCAGCTTTAATAAGAAAACTAGGGTCTTAGTTGAAACTTTTGACATTTTCAAATATTGAACTTTTGATTGATCATCAAAGTGCCTCTTTTTTTTTCCTTTACACCTTTCATAGGAGCCACAAAATCGCCATAGACCCTTCCTGTTAACTAATTCATGGCAGCACTGTGTTAGTAGACCCAATATTTGCAGGTTAGACATCTGGGCCAACTGAAGTTTAAGGTTTTATTACCTTTAGTTCATGTCCTGTGAGCAGAAGTACAAACCGCTGATCCAGAAAAGCAGCCAAGGCTAAGGAGTTCAGCACGTCTTCAGAGAACCAAAAGTATAGCATCCGGTCTTCCGTTAACAGTGAAGGGGAGAACACGGAGTTGTTAAAGTGAACTGTGGTGTTTTTATAGACTAGTAGACCCTGAAGAAAAGAGGGAACATACGGTATATACTACTAAGTAATTGACAGAAGTTATGTAAATTACACTTACTGTTGCTCTCTGATTTTTGTAATAGATCCGTAATGCTTCTATCTGTGGCTTCCTATTTTTTAATGGATCTAATTATCAGAACATTTAAAAGGCCTTAAAGGGACACTATGGACACCACTACAAAATTGAATGCATTTGATATATTTTGGCTTGATTAACATGCTGTATTTGTTTGCACACTAAAATCGTTATAGTTTTTTGCACAATAATATAAATGTTTTGCAGAATGCTGCACTGTAAGCCTGCCTCCTCACTCCAGAAAGACTTTCTTATCAAGTGTGTATACACCGTTCCAACAGCACTGAGTGAGCTGTTTTTAATTCACAGCCTGGCTGCAGACAGTCAGAGAAACTACAAACAGGTAGTGAGATCCTTACTATATGTCTCCCTGGGTCTAATGCAGGTGGCTTTGTAGTTCAGATCACTTAGTACTGTCAATGGCTGAGCTGTGTACATACTTTTTATAAGGTATAGCAAAGTATTTTTTCTGGAGTGAGGGTATGTGGCTAAAGAGTCAGGCTTATGGTGCAGCATATTTATTTTATGCAAAAACTACAAATATTTGCACATGGAAAAAAATGCAGCATATTAATATGGCCAAAACCTATTTAACTCATTAAAGTACTATCAAAGTGTCTCTTTAATATCAAGATAAAATTTAAGAAGTTGAGTGCTGAAATATTCTAAAAATAGTATTTAAAATTGCACCGTAAGTGGCTATTGTGTCCCCACAAGTCGCTCACCTCCCAACATTTCACATGGACAAAGAGGGACACTTTCATTTTAGGGGTGTGAGTGGGGCAATGGTGTCTTACTAATAACTAAAATGTAATTTAGAGCAACGTATCTTATTTACACAGATTGATTTCCAAACACATTTATTGTAGTTTAAAGACACATTACTCTGAGTATTATAACTGTGGAGCTCTATTATACACTCAGACACCAACAATATGGAGCTCCTAGAAAATAGGGACATTAGGATGGAAAAGAGGGACAGAGGGATTTGGGACCAAAAATATTTAGGTTTCCCTGTACATGTATACATCATGCAGCATTTATTTTGATGTTTCAGTGAATTCTCTGTAGACACATTTGTTTTTAGGCCTCCGTTGGACTGCTCTGGAATTCCACCTCCCCCCACCACTGACCTTGTGATGGGTTTCCAAGTAATTCGCTTTTGTAACAGGAAAGGATGTTAAATCAATGTTTACTCCTATATCCCCAGAAGTCAAGAAATCCCCTGCAAAGAAATATGAGCAATAAGTAATAAATAAGTACATTCTCCATCAATATCACTTAGCAAAATGATCTTTTCATTTGATACAGCATTTGGGCATATGCAAATAATGTTCAGATTATGGATCTGTAAACTTGTCAAAGTCAAATAAATCCTCCCCCCTGAGGTTATTTGGGATCAAATTATCTGGATTTTGTTTTTGTTTTTGCTTGATAGCTACGTCCTCATGCAGGGCTAGGATTAGAATGGAGTCAATATCATCCTTGGGTACTGGTAGTTAAAGGGACACAATAGTCAACTAAACAGTTTTAGTGCAGCAGTTTTGGTATATAGAACATGCCCCTGAAGCCTCACTGCTAAATTCTCTGCAATTTAGGAGTTAAATCACTTTGTTTATGAACCCTAGTCACACCTCCCTGCACGTGACTTGCACAGCCTTCCTAAACACTTCCCGTAAAGAGTCATCTAAAGTTTATGCTTTCTTTATTGCAAGTTCTATATAATTTGGATTTTCTTATCCCCTTCTATGTTAATAGCTTGCTAGACACTGCAAGAGCCTGCTGTATGTGATTCAAGTTCAATTTACAGAGCAAGAGATAGAATTGTTTAAGGTAAATTACATCTGATTGAAAGTGAAACCAGTTTTTGTTTTCATGCAGGCTGTGTCAATCAGAGCCAGGGGAGGTGTGGCAAGGGCTGCATAAACAGAAACAAAGTGATTTAAAGGACCACTATAGGCACCCAGACCACTTCAGCTTAATGAAGTGGTCTGGGTGCCAGGTCCAGCTAGGTTTAACCCTTTTTTCTATAAACATAGCAGTTTCAGAGAAACTGCTATGTTTACATTAGGGTTAAACCAGCCTCTAGTGCAGGGGTTCTCAACGTTAGTCCTCAGGACCCCCTACCAGTCCAGGGTTTAGGGATTACCTGGGTGTGTCTAAGGTGTTTAGAAAAAAAAACACCTTAGAGTCTAAGGTGTTTTTTCCCCTTTTTCTAAACACCTGAGACACACCCAGGTAATCCCCAAATCCTGGACTGGTAGGGGGTCCTGAGGACTGGGTTGAGAACCCCTGCTCTAGTGGCTGTCTCACTGACAGCCGCTAGAGGCGCTTACGTGCTTCTCACTGTGATTTTCACAGTGAGAAGACGCCAGTGTTTTTAG
This sequence comes from Pelobates cultripes, assembly GCA_933207985.1. Taxonomy (NCBI): domain Eukaryota; kingdom Metazoa; phylum Chordata; class Amphibia; order Anura; family Pelobatidae; genus Pelobates; species Pelobates cultripes. Next base: position 32,043,559 of record OW240923.1, on the reverse strand, counting down.
TGAAGCATTGTGAATGCTTTCCTATGAGACTGGCTGAATGCGCGCGGCTCTTGCTATTGTGTGCTGTAAAATAAGTTTATATATTATATTACAGTTTGTTCACCTTTTACCTTTTGCTTTTAAACAGCTTCCCCATCACCAAAACCTGACCGTTCTAGTGATAACAATGCATGTATGCTAGGGATATAACAATTCACACTTGACTCGGATAGATAAGTGGGGTAGGCAGTGCATGTTTGCTTAAAGCAGGACCGGGCTGGAACAAAGATTCGACTTGGTCATTTCAAAGTCAAGCAGTCCAATGGGAAGGGCAGGGTTGCCATCAGAAATTTTGGGGCTCCTGACCAAGCTGAAGATCTGGGCCCCCAGAGCCCCACTCACAAGTTCGCCCACAATGCTCTTACTGAGTTCACCCACAATGACGCAGGACTGAATGTGCTGTGTGTATAGTGGATGTAGAATTAGAATGTGTCTAATGGATGCAGAGTGCACGTGTAACGGACATGGTGTTTGTGTGTATTAGATACAGTGTGTGCGGTGGGTGCAGAGTGTGTGTAATGAATGCAGAGTGTGTATAGTAGATGCTGTGATAGTGAATGCAGAGAGTGTGTTAGTGTAGTGAATCCAGAGTCTATGTTAATGTAGTGGATGCAGAGTGTGTGTTAGTGTAGTGAATCCAGAGTCTATGTTAATGTAATGGATGCAGAGTGTGTGTTAGTGTAGTGAATCCAGAGTCTATGTTAATGTAGTGGATGCAGAGTGTGTGTTAGTGTAGTGGATGCAGAGTGTGTGTTAGTGTAGTGGATGTTGTCTGTGTTAGTGTAGTGAATTCAGAGTCTGTCAGTGCAGTGGATGCAGAGTGTGTGTTAGTGTAGTGAATTCAGAGTCTGTCGGTGTAGTGGATGCAGTGAGGGGCAATAAACTAGAGATGTCATGGTGTCACCAATGACGAGCACACTTTTTCCTAAAATGATTTTTGGTTTGATGCCTCTCCAGGACAGCCCGTGGGGAAGATGCATTGTGTTTGTGCTGGGTTTACTGGTTAATTGTCTCTGGTCTTCCCATAAGTGGGATACCAAAGGATAAAAGTGGTTGAGAGCTGCTAAAGAGTGTTGTGCATGTGTGAGGAGGCTGCCTGTTGTGCTGTATTTGCATGGAGGCTGCTTGTGGGATTGTGAGTGTGTAGACTGGGCTGTGTGTGGCTACGGGCTGTAGTCTATGTGTGAGTGTGCATGTATAGAAGCTGTAGAGAATATCTCTAGGGGCTAGAAGGTTGCCTTGAGTGTGTGTATTAGAATATGTAGTGTGTGTGTGGGGGGGGGAGAGGAGGGGGGAGGAGGGAGGGGGGTATGGATAGGGGCTGTAATGTCTTTATGTAGGGGATAATGTGTGTGAATAGGGCGTACAGCCAGTGTAGTGTATGTGTATAGGGGGTGTAGTGAGTGTAAATGGATCACTCTATATACGAAAAGCTGAATTTATTAGTGGCACACACAAAAGTGAATAAACAAATTCTGTCAATCAGTGAGGGGCTACATTTGGTTTTGGAGCAACTGCAAATAGCCCAATTAGAGAACAATTCCCTTTATTAATTTTATATTCAAACTGTTATACTAATATACTGCAAGAGCTACAACATTATAATGATAAAATAATAAAGTTACATAATCTAGTTTAATATTGTACATCCTACAACACTCTATACCTGTCCGTCTATAGGAACATACCCCTGCCCCATTTACAGCATTACTAAAAGATTCTCCAGAGACGATAATCAGTTAACCAGTGCTGGTACGAAGTAAATCTCAAAATAAATAGAAAATGAATTTACCTGCTCTGTACTGGATAAAATCTGCAAGTAAATTGGCCACATAGTTTATCTCCTTACAGATCTGTAACATAGAACAATAAGAGTTTAAACAAGAGAGAATCTTGACACTAATGGTTAACATTGGTACTCTGAATAATTTTAAACTATATTACCCAGAATTCTCATCAAGGAAAATATCCATTGCATACATCTGGAGTAGCACAGTTCGCCATCACTGTTTATTTTCTTGAAGTGCGCAACTTAAGCGCAATGTGTATTTTGCATAAAAAATTTGTGATTTCGCTCACCGTGACAATGTAGAGCTCTCACAAATAAAGTGGCCAAGAACACAGCCGCTATTGTAAACATACTAAGAATGGACATATTGCTGTGAATAATACAATATGGCAATACTCACTGGGTACAATGATATAAAAACATGATTCCCTGACAAAATAAGCAGTCACAAGCAAGACTACATAAACTGGGTTATTCACTAATGGACACTATCCTGTGAAAATGGCCAAATTCCAACCACAATTCTCAGATTTACTACAGCCAAATGCGGGAAGTATTCGATTCGGCAGACTGATTCTGTTTTTCTAATAAAATATTTTTTACTTTTTCCAGGTGGTGGAAGGCTAGCCTTGTGCATTTTTTTTTTTTTTTTTAAATCTGGGCTTGGAGTTGCATTCTTTAAATCCTGGATTTGGAACAATTTGTCCAAATTTTAGCTGTTCGGCACAGATCGGCCCAGTTGAAATCCAGACCAAATTTAGACCCTTTCAGGGCCAGAATTACAAAATCCGGACATTGATGAATTCCATGAACAACATCCAGATTTTGCAATCCAAATGGCACCGTATTCAGCCGATGGTTCTGCCCTATTTGGTTCGGGGGCCCATTCGGACTTTAGTGAATAATCCTGATATAATTTGTAAAGGTAGTGAGAACAAAAAACAAATTGGGCCGCTACACTGCCCACAAGGGTAAAGATCACAGTTCTTGATTTATACTGCTGATCTGACATGTAGTAGATTTCCACACAATTTGCACGTTTTTTGGTACTTTTGGAAAAGTTTGCATTGGGAATCTGTGATTTTTGTGAGTATTCTTCCTGTTTTGTGAGAAAGTAATTGCTGTCGTATTTTTCAGGAGGGGAAAAAAAAACAACTAAACTTTAGTACCATTGTAAGTGCAAAGGTAGCCTACTCATAATATTCAATGCATTTTGAAATCGGTTTTAAATAGAGTTGGAAGTTCTGGTTTCAAAACGTATCACAGGAGATATACAAATAGCTTGTTTCTTACCTGACTTTTAAGTACAAGTTTTAAGGTGAAAGAGATGAAATCTGTGAAAAGCTGCCGTAGCCATCCAGGACTGTAGGGGGTGACAATTTTCACGTGTTATTTTTCTTATATTTTAAAGGCAGATTTTTTTCTGGTTTTTAAAACATACAATTATTACAAAACAAAACATAACTCTCCATTGTTGCAATTAAAAGAAAGCTTAATTTGACTCTGTCTATTTAGATTTTTGCGTTAACATATATCAGAACAGTGGCGAGATGGTCATTGTCTGCAGATCCGTCAGATCTTAGTAATGCATTGAGTAAAGTGTTGACGTGGAGGTTTGGGATCTTTACAGGGGTTTAGTGGTTATCTGCCTTTGAGTAATTAGCAGCATCACCCCACATAATGGTAGAGCAATTGATTGGAAAGATCGGACAATTAGTTTTGTTGTAGACTTAGAACCAATGGATAATGCCGTGTCTCTCTAGGAGGATAGAAGCCTTACAATGAGTATATATATTGCTCACAATATGGCGAGAATTTGGAGAGAAATATGAGTGTCGCTGCATGGTATTCAGAGGTGGAGCATATCTCTTTTGTAGCAACAATGGACCGCTCTTTCTCTGGGTGTGGGTGTCTTCAGTGCAGCGGAAGTGGTATGGCTTGAGTGGTGACAGTATAGTAATAGCGACTTATGCCTAATGATGAATGCTGAGACGAGCTGCGGGGCAATACCTGGTGGAATCCAGGTGCAAAGTGAAAGTTTTACGAAATATAACCACTACAGTGCACTGAGTGTTACTTTAATACTGTAAGGAAACCAAGTATATTTAAACCTCATTCGGTAGTTTCCTCCCGAACCGCCAGAGCCTTAGTGATATAGCCCTCCGTTCGGTAGATAGAATAGACGAACCATATAGTAATAGCTTCACAAGACGATTCCCTTAGTGAAACACACGAATCCCCAAACATCAGCCGAAGTCAAGAAGAAGGGTACAAGATGAACTAACTTTTAATGGGTGCACACAGCTTTTATGCAAGTCCCCAAGGGGACAACCCTCAGGGAGGGACAAATATTCACCAATCATATACAGTAAAACTTTAACACACACCTACAGTTCCCTCCCCTAGCCCTGAAGAAGTCTGATAAGATAGTAACTTAATTATCTCCGGGCTGAAAAATCACTTTTTTTCCCCAATAACTGGAACACCCCTTTATACTTGGGGTATCCCCACAAATAATATGTCCCCTGATAGCCCTGATCTGGGTGACCAACATATTCGAATTTCACCCAGATCGGTTCAGGGGTTCGCGAAAACTATGGATGTCTTCTGTGACCGGCTCACCCTGGGCTGTATGCCCAAAACAGTTCCATGAATTTTTTTGTCAGTCACTTTAGAAATAGCAGAAAAAGGAATAAAGTACCGAATGGATCCCTCTGGGTCCTAGCAGCGTTAGTGCCCCTCTGTCGAATACACCAAACTACCGAATAGCGCTCTTCTAGCTATTCGGTAAATAGAGTTCCAGCGTTCATCTGTTTGGGACCGGTGTTCAGGAAGTCGAGTGTCCGTTTTCAGTTCCATACACTCGACGACCAGGTCCCGCTGCCTTTGTTCACATGAACAAAGATGGCCGCGGTTTTCTCTGCCACGTGGCGTTCGTCTGTACGAACGCTGGCCGCACAGACAGAGGTAGCAATTGAACCAGACTTTGATGTTTAACGAGCCAGAGGGGTGGTCTTTGTTCGGTAGTTACAGCTACCGAATGCAATGGGCAGAAATAGTGTAACAAAAGGGAATGCAATGGGTATACATAATACAACAAAAAGGGGATTTCTTCACAAATACATACGCTTGTTTTAGCAGGTCCTTCTTCACCTCTGGTCTCTGGATAGAACGTATGTAATTACTTGTCTAATAACCCCATTTTAGAATTGTAAAGTGCTGCGAAATATGTTGGCGCTTTATAAATGATAATAAAATGAAACAGACACATTTTGGCCTAGCCTGAGTAAGGTAAGTATGACAACAAATAGAATATGTATTTTTTTCACGTAATCCATATATTTTGCTTTTGGCTGGATAAAAGGACTAGATAGAACTGGTCATATCTTACTCTTTGTTTCCGTGAAGATGCAGTTGAAGTTTATGAAACGTCAGATAACAGTCAGATGTGTCTGCAGCAACCCGTCTGTTCGTGCAAGCTGCGGATTACAGAGTCCTTGGGTCAGTGATTCCAAACATGGAAAACATTATTTGCTTCAAAGCTTCTCCAATCTACACATTGCCCCTAGCTATACAACACCAGAGGCTGCACGTCTCTGCAAGGGTATTCAGCTCCCCAACACACCCGAGGCTGTACTGCTCCTCTGTGAAATGGGCAGGCCTGTAATTTGGGGCCTAACTTCACAAAAATTTAAAATATATAGACAGGGTTATTGATGTACACATGAGATATTGCAGAACACAATTATAATTTTTTTCTACAGTAGCACACATGGTTTCTGAAATACATGGCAAAATTCCAATAAATTGAAATAATTTTGTGTAAAAATAAAAAAAAATCAGCCATAGTAAAGCTCAAAATGTAACGTGAGACACATCAGTATCTGATTTATCAAAAAGTTTGCACTTCTTTAGTAGCTTCTAAAATGCCTCAGGAGCAGTGCTGTGTTTAACACGAAATGGGGGGATGTATAATGTAACGCCCCCAAAACTTGGCAAAGCTATTTGTGTACTCGAGCGATATAGCTGAGCACATCTTAATGTTTTTGTATTAGATCGCAAACATCAGGTTTCCAATATGCACTGCACAACTGTATGCATTATGTATGCAAAAGAATAACACACATTTTGAAAGAATTTGGTGGAAATAGTAGAACAATAAGGCTCAAAATATATCATATCTTGTAAAATAAACCGGGTGTCTACTTTTCAAGTGCTGTGCATTCAGAGGAATTTGAACAGATTGGGTGCTAAAATGTCCCAAAATGAGAACTGGGCTTTGAAACTCAGCCTATCAAAATGTTAAGGTTTGACAAGAACAAGTCTGTAACTGGCCCTGTAAACTCCCAAAACTCTAGTAAAGTTATACATGGGGTTATTAGCTGAACATAGTCTGGACGGATTACTTAGAGGCCAAATGCACTAAACGTAAAAAATGTAGAGTTTTTTTCCTTGATACTTGTGACCTGTAATTACCTTAAATCAGAACATATAACCAAATTTTCATTAGTTGCACTAATGAAACATATTGTAATAGGTAAAACAGTTTTTTTTTTTAAATCTATAAGATTTATACATTTGTGGTCAGGGACAATAAGCCGAGTTGTAGCAGTGGTGGTGTAAGTTGGTTGTAGTGTGCCGAAACCGATTTTCGGGTAGGCCTGTTAAAAGAGGACCCACCACAATTGAATGGGTTGATAAAGGGAACGATGGGTGAGTTTAACCAGGCAGAGGGGAGGCCTGTGTATTTACAGGCCAGATAACCCCTCCCACAGCTTCAGGCTTCGCCTTCCCATATATATATTGGGGGGGTTGTGTGTGTGTGTGTATATATAATATATTGTGGGAATATTGGGGGGTTTGTGTGTGTGTGTGTGTGTATATAATATATTGTGGGGTTTGTGTGTGTGTGTGTGTTTATAATACATTGTGGGAATATTGGGGGGTTTGTGTTTGTGTGTGTGTATATAATATATTGGGGGGTTGTGTGTGTGTGTGTGTGTGTGTGTGTATATAATATATTGTGGGAAAGATAGAAATTATGATTGAACAAACAGCAAAAAGGGCATAATGACACAACGAGGCTGTGCTGCTAAGGGTTTAATGTTTTTTTCTAGGCGTTAAGATGTTTGAGCCTGTATGCATCCATAACACAGCTACAGAGCAATAAATCATACAGTAAAGTTTCTCGAAACTCCAATAAATGTGTTTGCATATCAGTCGGTGTAAGTATGATACTTTGAGATTGTTCTATATTTCATTTTCAATTTCACGATTGCTGATTAGTAAGTCATAAAATCGCCTAAAATGTCCTAACGACACTTTCAGCCGCTCCCTCTAAGTTAACGTGCCCCTCTAGGCATTCAGAATTTTAGGAGTTTTAGATAGTATACTATGTATTTTCATTTTAGTACAGATCTTTTTTTTTATGAAAGATTTATTTCATCAAACATGCGTTTTGCATGCCAGCAATGATTTAATTTACCCCCTCAATATTTATTTACACTAAGGCTTCTCAGAATATACATGGCAGTGATTGGAACACAGTATAAATGAAACCAACAATAATTAATAAGTCAGCACTATATATTTATATACTGTATACTTACCGAGTTTGTTGTTTATTACCAAATCGGTAGATGAGTCAATCTCAAACTCAATAGAATGTCCAACATGTACACTAGATAAAATAAAATTAATTTTACTCAAAATTATATAACAAGACACTGATCGTATTAATTTGTTAACAAAGGCTAATCCTTGTGGTCAGAATATAACAATAGGTGAATTGCTGCAATCAGGCCTCGAGTTAGACTAGAGGATAGAAGTTTCTTTAAGGAGTTCTCAAAGCACAGGATTGATTATTAGATTTGGGGATTTGCGGATCTCCCTTCGATTCTGCTTTAAAGTGGCACGGTCATGCCGAACTTACCTTTCCATAATTGCTTTCTCTTCTCTCCCTCTGTCAGGATCTGTTCTCCATTTCTTCCTATCTGTTCTAGTTTTCTATAAAACATAAGACAAAGTAGGGACTACTTTGTTTTATGTATTTTTCCTACGCCTGACCAGCTCTGACCCACTTCCTGTGGGTCAGCGAAATTTTCCCACAGTGCTCACACTTTGCTCCGTGATCTCGCGATGCCTGCTTTCAGTATTAGCGAACGTCCTGTCGAAAAGACAGGACGCCGGCAAAACTACCGAATTTCATCTTAACAGAATGAGAACACTTTGTTCATTCATGTTAGGACGCCATTCTGGACTTTTGTTCGGATCAGAATTTCATTTGAATTAATGAAATGCTGATCTATTCGTGCCGTGAGTAGAAAGCTCCATAATTCCCACGGTATCAGGGAGCTATCTACTAAAAAGCTGAAAGACCTAAATTGGTCTTTCAGCCATATTTACTAATACTAAGTAATGATTACTTGGCATTGGTGAATAAGGAAGTTTTAAATCTCCCGAATGTCCCTACTCACTATACCGCAAGTAGGGGCATGTCTACTAAACAGTGAGCAGCCTGTGGCGAGTGGGGACTATTCAATGGAACAGGTTTCCCCCCACACCCCCACTCCCCCCGCAACCCCTACCTATGAGCCGTAATAACAAAAGAAGAGGTCGCAGAATTATCACGGTCTCAAGAGTCACAGTTGTGACCGGGCCTGTCACCTGAGGGGTCCCGGCCGCCTGCGGACCCTTGTGACCGGGGGTCCCGCCAGCTGAGTAATGCGGCCCCGGCCTGCACGGTATAAGCCCCGGGGGCCGCATTGAAGGGGCCCATTGGGTGGCCCATGTTGTTAGGGCCACCTGATGCTATGTAATTCCCCTCTGATGATGATAGAGGCTGGGAGGAAGTGACTGCCCCGGTCACTTCCTACCAGCAACCACCAGGAGCTGCGTGGGAGGAAGGAGAGGGAGTCAGAGTGGGAACCCTGACTCCCATCAGCCTGAGCCACCACTGGTATGTGTGCCTGTGTGTGTGTGTATGTCTGTCTGTGTGTTCCGTATGTTAGTGTGTGCATGTCTCAGTGTGTATGTCTGTGTGTCTGTATGTGTATGTCTGTGTGTGTGTGTCTGTCTGTATGTTTGTCTGTGTGTGTGTCTACATGTGTATCTGTATGTGTGTGTCTACATGTGTATCTGTTTGCATGTGTGGGGGAGGGGGTAACGTATAGGAGGGGGACGATAGACGTATGGGAGGAGGGTGGTGGAGGGGTGTTGACTACAGGGGGAGGGCCCCAGGGCAGGTAGTGTTTAATTTTATTGGGATGGGGGGTGAATAGGGGTCCCAACGCCTGTGAGGGGGGCTGATTTTTTACCTTTAGCCCCCACCTGTCGCCAATGGGTGGGGACTGGGGGGGAGACAATAGGTCCCCTCCCATTTTGTTACTTAGGGCACCCATCCGCCGCTCATGGGTGGGGGCCGGAGGGGCAGGGAGACAATAGGTCCTCCCCCATTTTGATTCTGGTCATAGGTGGAGGCAGTATGCCCCCCCACCCTTCATTATTACGGCCCTCAGCCGCTGCCGTTCCGTGGAATAGCCCCCACACTATGTCCTCCCCTGTTAATTATTTTTCTAGATGCCCAACAAAAGGGGACCTGTACTAGGTCCCCCATTAATTGATTCGGATGCAGCTCACTGTTTAGTAGACATGCTCCTACACGCGGTATAGCGAGTAGGGGCATTTGGGAGATTTTAATCGCTCCTAATGCTATTATGGTGTCACATTGACCCCCATATAGTGAGGGAGGACATGGGGGGAGTTAGGAAGAAGTGGGAGCACTGCTCCCTGACGCTTCTATTTTTACATATTACAATGAGGAAAAGAGGTATTCGCTGGAAATGTTTATTCATTAATTCGTATTTCTGACGAATGAATTGACAAAATTCCCGTCCGAATGCCCCAGTGTTTAACTGGGCATGCAAGGGAATTTCATAGCGCTATCTAGTGTGGGCAGATGACGTGTCCCACAGGGACTTCATCTGCCCACACAAAGATGGGGGCGCCCAGGGCCTAGGTTCAGGCATAAAATAATGGGGCCTATGAGTTCTAAGATATACATATGGCTCAAAGTCATTCCCAGCGTGGATATATTGTGATTGTAGACTGGGGAGAGCAACTTATGCAGTGTCTGCAATGGTCTCCTGAAAATGGATGGGTGAGGGATGGATTAGGAAGGAAAACCAAAATCTGATTAACTGGTCTCTCATCCCACCTTGTTTGCTCAGTGAAAGGAGTTCTGCTTCAGATCCTCCTTTTAGGTTAGGGTTTGTATGGTATTTAGGTAAATAAAATTACCCTTTTTTTTTAATTGATTCATAAAATACTCCCAGTATTATATAAACCTATATGGCAGGCTTTACCAACCCTGAAACAATCTAAGCTGTACTATAGCTGTCCCTTGTCTGTGATCTGCTGTTAGAACACATTATATAATGTACATAAAGCAAACTGTTTATAGCAGGTATCAAAAATATGCATGTACTTCTCAATAAATCTCTGACAAATTCACAGTGTGTATGCTTATCTGCATTCCCTTGATCATTGGTGGGTAAATACTTACAACCAGGAACCGTATCCATAGTTCAGGATTCCTTTAATTGACGAGCTTACGTTTTTGATGACAATATTAATAGCATCGTCTTCTCTCAGTTCTACTTCGCTGCTTTCAATTGACAAATTACTGATCTGGATGCTAAGGTGGAGAGAAACAGATTGCACATTATCTTCTTGGATCCTAAAATCAAAGCAGGATGTGTCCCCAAACACAGCATTCTAGTGACTGAATTGTCTGACAGCCATGGGAGTGCTGCTGAAGTGCCCCAGAAAATGAGGGATCGCCAGCCATACTGGGTTTTGGCAATGTACTTGGAGAAATGCTAGGTCCCACTCCAATTTTAAAGATGGTGGCTAGATGGTGATTTTAACAGTATAGGGTTAGGAATACATGTTTGTGTTCTTGACCCAATAGTGTTCCTTAAACAAAACAAATAAAAGATCTGGTATTTCATGGTCCACATTAACATATGGTGAAAAAATATTTCTAAATACGTATACACGATTGTAATTATGGCGGCACAACACAGAAAAGATAACCCTGGGGAATATCATAACAAGGGGGCTAGAATGCAGATTTCAAGGGACATACCATTAAAATGCCATCTATATGGTTCTATAAAAGAGTTAATCATCCTCACTGCATATAGTATAGGAAGATAATAAAAATAACCAATAGGCGGCAGTCTGACAAATCTCCCCCATTGTATTTTATTTAGTTATATAACAAAGTGTCTATAAGGATATGACATAGTTAAACTCTTTTTGCTTTATATGCTTTAAAATAATGTTTGAAATAATTATGCTGACCTTGGCAGATGTATTCTGTAACATGCTCTGAGAGGCCTCCCTTCTACAGGGTGTATGACCTCGCTCGACCTCAGGATGTTCCTGTCCTGTCTTTATTTAAATGCTTATCTTTTTAATGTCAGACAAGTATGTACTACTAACTATAAGGAAGAGATAAATCTCGCTGCTTGTGTGACAAACTGTGTATAAATGCTAGCCCTGAAAATACACTCATTTGAGAATCTTGTTAAAGCACATTTGTGGTGTCCGTGTCTTTATTGCTCACAATGATTCTCCATCAATATTGATTATGGTGACCGGAGAATCGAGGGGAGTTGAGTTGAGTCCAGAACAGCATTAACCCTTTCAGTGTCGTTATCTACAAAAGTGGAGCAAAGTTCTAAAAGGAGGACAATATGGCAGCCTACAGTAATAATGACCTGATGGCCCATATCTTTTCTCTAGTGCCATAACCTCCTTGTAGTAAATAAGCAGCTCTGGCAAATTTGAGCTTTAACCCTGCCTAAACTACTTTTACTGCAACTAGAAACAGCCCAGGGCACAGAGCAGTCTGCTAAGCAACTTAGGGGACACTCCTGGTCCCAGAAAGTGCCACTCCGAGAAGCAAACTTAAAAGACCATTATAGTGTCAGGAAAACATACTAGTTTTACTGGCACTATAGTGCCCTGAGGGTGCCCCCATCCTCAGGGTCCCCCTCCCGCCCGGCTCTGGGGAAAGGAAAGGGTTAAAACTTACCTTTTTTCCAGTGCCGGGCAGGGAGCTCTCCTCCTCTTCACCTCCCCTTCGGCTGAATGCGCACGCGCGGCAGGAGCTGCGCGCGCATTCAGCCGGTCTCATAGGAAAGCATTTAGCTTGCGTGTTCTCACTGTGATTTTCTCTGAAACTGCTATGTTTATAAAAAAAAAAAGGGGGTTAATCCTAGAGGGACCTGGCACCCAGACCACTTCATTAAGCTGAAGTGGTCTGGGTGCCTAGAGTGGTCCTTTAACGTCTGGCCTTGCGCCTAGCAAATCCGGCAGCCCCTTGGCTGGGAGAGGTGGCCGATCTCCCTCCTAGGGTTGCGGGACTCCAATCAACTCTTCTGCAGCCCGTAACCCCCCCTGCTTGGACCAGAGGGGGATATCCCAGTCCCCACTGGGAAAACGTACCTCTCTATAGCAATGAATACGACTTCAGCTGTCCCAGCGGGCACAAGGCCCATCCAGGATGGCTGACGCCCTGCAGCCTCCTAGTCAACTGGGCCTACAGAGTCTGGCATGGCGGGTACGATTCGAGGTCAAATTCGACAGGATGTGCCAGGAGTTCTGGCTTCACATGAGCAACCACTCATGTGCTCCTTTCCCATCTACTCAGGCCTCCGACAACAAAAGCGCACAGGGAAAACCCCTCCCTCGCCTATAGCTGCACAGTGTTCCCGTCGAGCAAAGCCTGCTCCATGTGGCATCATGCTCCCAATACCGATGAGGCAGGTGAAGGAGAGATCGAAACAGGTGGCACGCCATAAGACCGGTCACCCAGACCAAGATCCACATGGGGTCGTTGCCATCCACTCAGCTCACACACTGGGGATGCTCATGGCTGGTATAAGCGGCTCTCACACACAGAGGACTCCCGGGACCCTGCTTGGGTCACTGGATATGACTGGAGCAGCAAGCCGAGTGGTATGAATCAAGCAGAGGTCAGGGGCTGGTGGGAGGAATGGCTGGGGACTATGGGACTTATCCCTCTCCTATGTGGTGGATGCTGTCGGGCTGGCATCGGCTGAACAGATACATTGTGGGGCCTACATAGCTTAGCTTATCTCACTCTTATATGAAGTCTCACTCTATTTAGGAGTGTACCAAGTGGTTACCTTTATTGATTTCCTTTTACATACTCCTGTAGTTGGTTTTATTTTGCCTTTACACCCTTATATCTCAGTGTACATGTCCCTACACACTCAATGTTTGTACCTTGTTTAACATAAGCTCATACCAACTCTAGGACATGACATACCCCAGAATTCCATATTTTACTGAGAATCATCTGCAGGTGTAATGGTTATCTTGTTGTTTTATTATTTTTCATACTTCTGTAAATTAAGTGCATATATCTTGTCAAGTCATACATTGTACTGCAATTTAGTTTGACATATCATCTTGTGGATATGACACTCCAAACATGCCTGTCTATCACTGCACTATCAAAAATAAAGAATTACAAAAACAAAAAAAGTCTTTAATCTCTAATGTTTTGCTCACTCCACATCAGGTCAGAGTCTCTATCACCTAACTGAGCCATTCATAGTTACTAGATATGTCTTCTCATATACATTACAAGACTGAGACACAATGAGACTTACTTGGTTAGACCATATGTCACTTTTCCCAAAAACCTGACGCCTCTCTCTCCATTTATGTCCGGAATTGACGCATGTTGGAATGCAGCCTGGATAACTTGCGCAGTCTGTTCGTTCACTGATGGGGTACAAGGGCAAATAGGGTGAGATCTGGTGTTTCTGATGTCAATGGCCCCAAAATATTCAGTATACTTTCTCCACATACAGGGACAGGACATTAGACATTTGGATGTTGTACCCAGATAAAATTACCATCTAAACTTTACTTAATAAGTAATAATGTAAAATATAAGGTATTAATTAAGTACATGTTTTGCGCTAGAGAAAACTAAGTGTCAGTGTATACAGCGATACTCATGAGCTCCCCCTACATCATGCAGTGCCCCCTAAATTGAAGTGGGGAGAATTGTGTCTCCCTTCTTAAGCTGCAGCAGCACTGTCACTGTGGAACTGTGTTCCACACTTTTCCCACATGCGACCAGAGGGAGCGCTGGGCTGGGGGACTTCTTCCTGGGTCATAGAGAGCAGTGCAGGGGAGAGACAGGGAGAGGAAGCTCAGCTCTGTACACAGGCATCCAGGCACACTGTGTCTTGTGGTCAGCCTAAGGCACACTTGTGCAAAAATCATGCTGTGTAATCAGCATCTTGATATGCCACACCTGTGAGGTGGATGGATTATCTCGGCAAAGGAGAAGTGCTCACTAACACAGATTTAGACAGATTTGTGAACAATATTTGAGAGAAATAGGCCTTTTGTGTACCAAATGGGGGCAAAAGTAAGTGTTGCGTTTATAATTTTGTTCAGTGTGTGTGTGTCATACACACACACACGTTTTAAAAGTGCCCCCCTATTTTTGTCCCTGGCCCCTTGATGTGCCCCCCCCTAAGTATGAATCCTGGAGATGCCACTGCAGGCATCCTGCTGTACATGAAGCTGATCTTGGGGGTTAGAACACACCAATGTGTTTTTGTTTTTACCGTGCACCTAAAAGTGAGCATTTATTTTTTTAGTAGATTTACAAAAAATTCAAATCCTATTGTGAGTTTTATTACTGTGTAGCTCAGTGATCATCTAGTTAATATGTGCTATGCAGTTTTAATACTGTTATTCTTATTATACACCACTCATTACCAGGGCCAGATTAACATAGGGGCTGATGGAGCTGCAGCTCCAGGTCCGTGAAATAGGCCCATTAAAAAAAATATATATATATATATTTTTTTTTTTTACACACTGCTCTTAGGTTTGCCACCTGACTGGTATTTTACTGGCACAGCTGGTATTTTTCTCAGTATAAACGGAGATTACTCTGCAATACCAGCACCGGCCAGTAGGCACTGTATGTGGAGAGAGGCAGGGATAGGAAGTTACAGCATTTCCCTGCCTCTCTCTACTACTTACTGATCCGTGGGGAAGTCCAGACAGCAGCTCTACAGCCAAGGTAAGCGAGGGATGGGAGAAAGGCATCAGGGAGACATGGTGACACTGGAAAACACAGGGACACTGAGACACTAGGGGACTCTGTGAGACATGAGGATGCTGTGAGACATAGGGGGACACGGAGACACTAGGGACACAGTGTCCCCATGGCTCCCAGTTTCCCCTAGTCTCCCAGTGTCTGTGTCCCCATGTCTCTGTGTCCCTAGTGTTTCCCAGCCAGTGTCTGTGTCCCTATGTCTCTGTGTCCCCATGTCTTCCAGTGTCCCCAAATGTCTGTCCCCATGTCTATGTCCACGAGTGTCCCCATGTCTCCCCAAGTGTCTGTCTCCCAGTCAGTGTCCCTAGTGTCTGTGTCCCCTAGTCCTCCACTATCTTTGTTCCCATGTCTCTCAGTGTCCCTAGTGTCTTAGTTTCCCCAAATGTTTGTGTCCCCATGTCTCCGTGTCCCTAATTCTCCCAGTGTTCCCAAGTGTCTCAGTGCCCCCATGTCTCCCAGTGTCCCCATGTCTCACTGTGTCCCCTAGTATCCTAGTGACATTGTGACACTGGGAGACTAGGGGACTGGGCAACATGGGGACACTGGGTGACTTGCGAGACTGGAAGACATGGAGACATTGGGAGCAATTCATCTATACAGCAGAATCAACCTGTGAGTAGTTTGTGATTTTACAGCATTTTCTCTTATGTCACTCCTTGTGATGTCACGCATAACTAATTAATTATACAAATGATTAAGGCTGGAATTTTTTTTCAAAGAAAGGTGGCAACCCTAAGTACTCTTCACATACTCTTGCTTAAAGGAACACTATAGGGTCAGGAACACAATCATGTATTTCTGACTCTATTATGTAAAAACCACCATCTAGCCGCCTTCTTGCCTTCCTATATATAGTAAAATCTTACTTGTACTCTGTAGTCTGCAGCTGCTGGCTCTGCCTCTGAACGGACTCTGTCTGCTGACATCATCAGAAGTGGTGGTCTGAGCAAATTACAATGCTTCCCCGTGGGATTAGCTGAGACTGTCAACTAGGCAGATCAGAGGCAGAGCCAGCACAAGTCAAACATAGCCCTGGCCAATCAGCATCGCCTCATAAAGATAAATTGAATCAATGCATCTCTATGAGGAAAGTTCAGTGTCTGCATGCAGAGGGTTAAGACACAGAATGGCAGTGCTGCACACTAGGCAGTACTGCCCCAGGAAGCACCTCTAGCAGGTCTGGTCACATGATTGGCGCCTGTGGCACACCCTTTTGCCCCGCCCTTTGACTTCCTGCTTCACTGGACACTGCTGTTAGGGGGTATGGATTTACTTGAAAGATGAAATCATAAATTAAAGCGAGATTAGCATAGAGTATGTGTTTTTGTATAGCTGCATCCTTTGAGTTTCCCTCCAACACCATCTCATGATCTCACATGATGCTTGGGGAGGTATGACTGTTTTAATATTTTTGGTCGATAAGATTCTGTAATTAGGCCCATCATAATTGTCAGCTCCAGGCCCAATGGGCTCTTGATCTGGCCCTGATTGGCCCCTATTGTAGTGGTTATGGTGCCAGGTGTCCCGTTATGCATTTATCTGGTAAGGAGTCAAGTCCACGATTCTTTCAGGTGCTCTCAGTCCTCCTGGTCTGCTCAGTAAGGATAAAGCAGAGCTTCTCATTCCGTTCTAGCCGTATCACTTTTGTATAACATTTCAGAGCACTCTAAGCGTGTCAGCTCACATGATATATAAACTCATGTTGTAAGGTCATGGGGAAGTAGATACATTGCCCAAATCAGAGGCGCTGTGTAACAGAATAACAATAAGGAAATGTCCTGCCAGTAAGGGTTGTAGTATTGTGTTAATTTTTTTTTTTTTTTAAATTCTTAGTTGGGAGATTGTGGTTTGTTGTTGCTATACTTTGCAGAAAACACTGCAGTGTTTGGAAGTATTTTATTATATTTAGTTTCTTTCCAGATTTTAAATCTATTGTGGTTTTATTTTTTTGCTATTTCATAACGCCTTTCAGTTTGTCATGAGGAGTCATTGGCAGAGAATCAAGCAGTGAGACAGCAGAGGCATGATCTATACACCCAAACCACTTCACTGAGCTAAAGTTGTTTTGATGCCTATAGTGTCCCTTTTAATGGCTATATTTGTGATATTGAAATTACAGAGATAACATATCCTTATCCCCTGTAATTAGATTGATATAAGATATTCTTCTTCTTACAAATATAGGGCCTCCATGCTGGATTCATTAAGTAAAAAGTATATTCATTTATCTGTATAAAGAGGAACATGCGATGAAAGCTTGAAGACCAACTCACAAGGTTACAATCGAATATGAGAGGGAACAGATAGGATACAGTATCATGTATGGTATATATAATATGTGTGTTGGTCAAAATGTAGACATCGTGGTGGTAGAAGCGAGTGAGTTTTCAGGGTCTTCCAGTGATATGAGGCCAATTTATGAAACTTGTAAAAATATGTAACTGAAGTTTTATATGGATTGATGATGAGTTAGGTATTTGTCAGCAAGGCCGATAAAGAGAAAGTTGCAATAATCAAGACAACACCGGATGAAAGAATGAATTACAATTCTCAGATTCAATTCTCACACAAAATATGATAACATTCTATGAAGTAGGAAAACATATGAGGGGTTGAATATAAGGGGTTAAGCAGTTAGTCCAACACAGTAAATACTTATTTCATTTTGAGGGGATAATATCAGTGGAGGAAAAAAAAATCATTATTTAAAATTCAAAGGTTACATTTCAGGTAATTTGGGAATATACAAGAAGAGATTTCGAAGTCTGAATTTGTGAAAGCTACTGGATATCGCCGTCCTTCGTTAGGATACGTTAGAAAAGGTTAGAATGACGGTTTCAAGGGCATAGAATAAAAAGGGAATTTGAACATTTGTGATGGAGCAGGATTGGGAATAGTGAACCTGTTTTACTTCCACCCACTGGATGCAGCAAGCAGTTACAGGACTTCATTGAGAAACCAACAAGATTATTTAGTAGAGTAAGACTTTAAGGCGAATTTCAATTTTAAGTACAAAATAGCTAAAGCTGTGCTCTCCATTCAGCTACGGTTACCTTAAATTGGAAATTCACTTTAAACTCTCTCTTTAGTAAATAACCCTGTAAAATGTGTGATTGCGAGAAAGCTGTGTGCTGTAGGATTGAAATGCTGTTTTGCGTTGCTTCTCATGACTTCACTGGGAAGAGCTGTAAAGGAGTAAATCAAATAACCTTGAGATTTTGTTTTTCTGTCCCAAGCCTTCCTTTTAAATCATACTTCCTGGTCTCCCAGATTTTATTTTTTTACTGCTTTGCCCCCAGTAATTTTTTGCTTGGTTAGGGCTGTAACAGGAAATGATGGGAATTGCAGTCCCACACAAAGAGGCTGTGCTTTTTAAAAAAAAATTTATTGCTGATTTACTATTGTGATAAGAATTTGGTTAAACGGAGAGGGGTGAATCTTTATGTAGAAGCTTAAGGTATCTGCTGTTTAATGTAAATACTATACATTTCATGGGGCGTTAATATAGGAAAGTGTTAGCTGAATTTACGCCATAACATCAGAGATGGATATATTGTCCTAATCTTGCAGGTTTAGGTAGTCAAATCACAGCCTATTAAATATTACTAGTATATACACAATTACATGGATCCCTGTACAGCTAATTAGAGGGGAAGGTAGTGATTAGAAAAAGAAACATACCTAGCTACTTAAGAGTCTATTCATAAAAGAGTGAATTGTTGGAATATAAAGTGAATTTTGTATTTCAGGGCAAAATAGCTGAAAAATACACCTAACTGACCTGGAAAAACTTTCCAATTTGACTACTTTGGCCTTAAATCTGGTTTATTTATTAAAGTGTGAATTGTGCACTTTAAACCATTTGACCTTTTGTAGCCTTAAGTTTGCAATTCATTGTTTAGGGAATAAAGCGGTTCTATAACCAGGAAGGTGGTTATTTACAGAGCAGTGAAAGTTTCCAGCCCTGGGTGTTTGTTCAATAAACAGGCTGTTGCAACATGCAAATATTCTCAGTAATAAGGTAGATACTTACACACCAAGGCTGCTGGCTTAGTCAGTCGGCAGACTATCCCAGTCTCCAGAGGCTTAAACTCACAAGCTGATGAAATCCTTAGAAAACAAGCAGAGATGAAGACTACAGGCCACATCCTTACGGCGAGCTGCTGCGATCTGACAGCTCTTGTCCGTTGTGGTGTGTTTATCATTCGTATTAGAAAGTAGCACAGGAAACCTTCCCTTTTCCCCATATTGTGCATTTCCTGTAGTATCCCTCACTTCCTTCTCTTCTTAGAAAACCCAGTTTATCTTTCTGTGAATGGCCAGTTTCCAGCAATTGTAACAGGAGAGTCTGGACTGGACCCTTGTCACCTCTGGTTCCTGCGGCCCTGAATGTTTGCCCATTGTACGGAGCAGAGAAATGTTGGTTTGTAAATCAAACTTACATGGAGTAGAAACAGACATTTAATTTTCTTGAAGTCTGGATTTGTGTTTTAGGAAAATTGAGCAATTGCAATTAACAATTACAGTGCTATGGAATTTGCTGGCGCTATATAAGTACAAATTAAGCTCAAAGGGTGATCCTAGGAAGGACATGCATGTTTTGTTTAATACACTTTATGTACATCCGGCAAAGTTCTCTTGCAGCACTGAGTATTACATAATCTTTAAATGAACAAATTCCTGACATGATCACAAATCCAGCTGTTTTTATTCCTCTCTCCCCCCACCCCCCTATTTTACACGGTCTCCTACTATTATTCACTAAAGTGGGTTTGTAGAGAATGGACATTGTTATTGCATAATTTAGTCTGGAAAACAGTGTTAGAACCAGTCTGGAAACAGCTGGACAGGGCTGACCGATATGTTGCGTAATATGTCTCCTGACGTACTTACCCTCTTCTTTCACCTACAATCTAAAAAAGACCAGTTTGACCTCCTTTTGTTCCCTATATTTTGCCATTAAGTTTGCACTCAATATTTGATAGAACTTTTTATTCTGTGCTTTATTTGCTCAGTAAATCCCACTGCCAAGTCCAATTATGCTCACGGTAAAGTAAATATATCTTACCCAACATCCTCCCTGGTTAAACTATAAACACTTGGCACAAACAATGCAAATACCTCGCTGAAGTCTACAATTTGGTTTCCTTAAAATGCACCTCTGGCAAAGTCAGTCAGTAAGTCCCCTATTTCTTTAAAAAAATAAACAAGTTCATTGTCAAAGGATCTCTAGCTAACCAACGCTAACAGGGTGATTCCCATGATAGTGTGCCTTGTTGGGAATTTAAAGTGATTTTCAAATTTTAGGCAAAAATCTAAACATGCACTTTAAAGTCCCAGCAATCCGTACATTGGTGCAAAACACTTTATATAAGCCTTAAAGTGCAGTCATGATAACGCAAGAGTTCTCAGGGACTGCTTTTCATGTAGAACTACTGCAGTCTATCCAAATGCACTAAACATCCCATCTGAGTGTTCATGAAGACATTGAATATGCTATTCCCAGCAGCTAAGTGATTGGTTTTACCAAGAGTTACTTATAAATCCCACTGAGGACCAGAAAACTAATCTGATTTCAAGTTTATGTAAATCCCACTTAGAGTACTCTCACCACCAGGAGGAGACTGTGTGCAAAGAAATCCTTGTCACAATTTGTTGTTTAGAACCCAAACACTGCAGCGCACCCCCCATGTCATGGTACAGATTTGGTGCATGTGCTGTGAAATCTAGATCTTTAGATCAAGACAGGGCACAGTAAAGACAGAAACAGGTGTATTGCAATAAAATGCATTTCAGTTTATTGAAAACTTTACTAAAGTGCAAGCTTTTGTGCATAAAATGATCACAAAATAGATTTTAGAATGCAGAGAAGCATACTGATGTACAGTAATACATTTGCTCTCGGCCTCTAGCAGTCAAAGCAGAACTCTGTTCAAAATACAAGATTTGTTGCAGTTTGTAAACGTTAACACTACAATTAGTGTAAAATTGTCCCAACATTCCACAAGGAATCAAATGGTACGAGCAGGACTGGCCTACTCAGATGTGTAGGTTTCACACATCTTGGACCGGTAAAAAAAAAAAAAAAAAAGTATATGCTTCACTTCGGATACTGGTCAGGGTGTGACAGTTCTTCTGGAGATCTACAAAGCATCAGTTCCTAAAACAGACTTTGTCTGTGCTTTGTAAGCATGGAAGACTATGCATGCAGCAGAAAGGTTTACATGGGTTACATGTGTCCTAGTTAATCCGGTCATCACTGGACAATTGCAGGAGGGCCTTCAGGGATCAAAGAGGCAAAGAAAGTCTTAAAAAATATCCAGGCGGTTGTCACAAAGGATTGCGTCTGAAGAGTCGCTGCTGCTGCATCCTCAACAAACGCTTCATCGGCATTCTCATTTTCCTGTAAACAGAGAAACCATAATCAAAATCTTGTCAAACAAAAGACAGCACGAACAAGGACTCTGGTACACCCACTGCTGTGTACTACTGATTCACAGGAGTTTGCAGAACAGTGTTACCACTACATCCAACTGTACAACCCAGTATATGGTATTTAAACCACCATGCACATACAGTAGTTCTTGGGCAGAGTGCTGATAGCTGAACAACCCACAAGAATATTTTAGCCTTCATGGAACGGCTGAAAGTTTAACCTGAGAATCATATCTATTAACCTCAATATATGAAAGATGCTCATTTATAATTTGCAAGTCTGTGTTGGCTACTAACACAAGGTGCACCAACCTGCAAATAACTGCATTGATAAAAGGTTAGTGGTATACTAGGGGCATAAAGTCAGTTTGGTGAAAGCATCGGATTTCCTGGGTGCGCAGACTGCAGTGCCGGCTCTTACCTGTAAGTTGTTGTTTTGGTCCTGTTGATTGGGAGCTGCCTGGGGAGCAGGGTTTACCACTTGCTGTAATTGTCTCTGTCTGAAGGGAAACCATCCTGCATGGTGTCTGAAAAAGATGGACCAGTTAGTTTTTATAAACAAGCAAAAGACAGATTAAACTATAAGCATAGACTAATGTGATATGTCTAATTCTAGCAGTAACTGGGACTAGCTCTGTCACAGAAGCAGGAGAGGTCTTTGTCAATATGAAAGGAAAACCTCACCACATTTTTTCTTCAGGACCATTACAGGCTCAATACAGCCCCAAACCACCCTTACGGAGAGCATTGTGACTTAGATCTAATCACTCATGAGGATCACAGCAAGAGCAAGTCAAGCTGTACTGCAGGAGACTCTCACCCCTGAAAAAAAAATGTACGTTTATTTTCTTGGAGAAGCACTGAGGACCAGTGACCTATGCAGCAATCACTGTGCTCACTCAATTAAGTGCTATGAGAAGTATGGTCCTACCTTTTGAACTATAGTTTAAGTGCAAGTGAGGCATTAAAGGACCACTATAGTGCCAGGAAAACACTCGTTTTCCTGGCACTATAGTGCCCTGAGGGTGCCCCCACCCTCAGGGACCCCCTCCCGCCCGGCTCTGGAAGGGGGAAAGGGGGAAAAAAAACTCACCTTTTTCCAGCGCTGGGCGGAGAGCTCTCCTTCTCTCCGCCTCCGATCCGCCCCACCGGCTGAACGCGCACGCGCGGCAAGAGCTGCGCGCGCATTCAGCCAGTCGCATAGGAAAGCATTTACAATGCTTTCCTATGGACGCTTGCATGCTCTCACTGTGAAAATCACAGTGAGAAGCACGCAAGCGCCTCTAGTGGCTGTCAATGAGACAGCCACTAGAGGATTAGGGGGAAGGCTTAACCCATTCATAATTATAGCAGTTTCTCTGAAACCGCTATAATTATGAAAAAATGGGTTAACCCTAGAAGGACCTGGCACCCAGACCACTTCATTAAGCTGAAGTGGTCTGGGTGCCTAGAGTGGTCCTTTAAACCCTCCATCCTGTCAGACTGACAGCTAGGAGATTAGAACTATGGACTTTTAAAAGCGCAGGTTTTACATTGAAACTTGGCAAACAGAGGGGAACTTCAGCAAGCAGAAGTAGTTTAGGGTAGGGGAGTGTTCCTTTTAGGACATCTACTAAGTAGGTCTTATTTTAAAGTAAAATTAGAAAAAAATAGCAAAAGTCAAACCAAACTAGACAATGACTGCAGTAGATACCAGACTTACAGGTACATGAGAATCATGGCTCCCAAGACCATCATGAAGCGACTCAGGCTGGAATAGAAGTACAGGATACTCAGAAAGATGGCGAAGCGAGCAGCCGAATAAACCCAGTCCAGCCAATCTCTGTTCAAATCTTCCTCTTCCTCAACAAGTCCTCCCTGGGCATTCATGCGCATGTTTGGATTGGCAGCTGGATTTACTGGGGCTTGAACATCTGGGTTTTGTGGCTGATTTTCTGCAGGAAACCTGTGTGGCAACGGGTCTGGAGCAGCAGCTGGTACAACAGGTATTTCCTGAGTACTCTGAGAAGGGAAGCGGGGATTAGCAGCTGCTGCAGCAGCATAGCTAGAGAAAGAAATAAGGAAAAAGTTAGTTACCTAAAAAGCCAACTCACCAGCCACAAGGCAATAAAACATCACAATGACAGGTTTGTTTTGATGTATTTAGTTCCTAACAAGTTCAGGCAGGTGTGATGAGTAACAGTAATATCAGTGTTCAGTTTGTTCTACCATTACTTGTAGATTTACTATACTGCAGCAGTTTGGGGCCATTTAATATCTACAAACATTGTGTGTCGTACTGTGTAGTTGTGATTGATGAGATTTATATTTTTTAATCCACCTTCCCCTATTATTCAATTTATTTGATCAATTTTAGCAATATCTCTAGTAAAATAGTTACACACTCTAAGCAGTCGGCGTTGCGGATCAGGTGACTAGTAAGCTATTTAAGGTAAACCCCTGGTGACCTCAAAGAGGACTTGTCTTTGCAACTTAGTTTCACGGCAACACAGCAGGTATTAGGTGACCTTTAGGTCACATGATATCTATACAGTGGAAGATTTTATCACATCTCTAGTGATGATCAAGACTGTCAAAGGGCACTTCCTCAGTGAAGACTTTTGAAACGGAAGGTCTTCACAAAGAAAGCATTAGCACAGCGCATGCGGACGCCAAACACTGTCCTTTGCTCTATTCTTTGGAAAGGAATGCGAGTCAAGCCAGATTTGATTTCACAGGTGCTATATCGCAGGGACTAGAGTGTGATTGCAGCAACAATATGACTTACTATTGCATGTAGTATTGTCTGGCATACATCTGTTGCAGCCACATAAGCTGCTGGGGACTGTATACTGCGTATGGAGAAATAGCAGGGTTGGCTCCTGGAGGACTAAAAAGGAAAAAATATATTAGAAGAGATGCATATTAAATCATGACAGTCAGTGTGTTTTATTAAACTGCCGTGGGAGGGACGAAACGCGTAGACGGATGTCGGATTAACCTACACCTGCTGTGATTGAGTGAGAGCAGGAAGCGGTTTTGTATTTTGGCGGTCTTTCCTTCTTTTCCATCGGATGAACTTATCTGGTATTGAAGCTTTAACGAGCTGCGGCAGTGAGTGAGTCCAGTATATATCGCGGTCTTTTTTGAAGATCCCGACCGCGATATACTTTATAGCATTTTGAGGAACCCTGTATGCCATCTGCTGGATTTTACCATCTCTTCAAATATTTCACTACCGCTTCCAGCCCGTGTTATTCATCATTTTTTAATTTTTTCTACACGCTTTGTGTATGTACCTCGGTGGGGGGCCCACACCGAGGAAAGGTACTTTTCTGTATACACTTTATTGAGTATTACTTGTTACAGTTGTTATATTTGTATCTGGGTCTGGTAGGGATAATACTCTGACACTTTGTTGTTTTTCACATAGTGTCTGAGTTAATCCTTCTGACCCCTTTATGCATTCTGTATTGCTGTAGGATTATATTTGCTCTTTTTAAGGGATACATTGTATTTTGTTCTCATCTCAGCAGGTCTAGATCACCTGTGTTTTTTATCCTCGTTATTTGGTATTTATTCTATCACAATATATTTTTTTTAGAATAAATTATTGATTTATTGATTGGTTTACATTTTCTTAATGTTTTATGAGTAAAGAGCGCACACACTTTATTTAACTTTTGAGCTTATACTCATCTATAGTCGCTAGTGGATGTGTGTAGCTGCTCTTATTTTTTATTTTATTTCTATATTTATAGTTTTTTTACGTATACTGCACCTATATTGTATATTTTTTATTAAACTGGAGAACTGACACTGAAATTACTAGTTTAAGGCCAAAATAGCACTGGTAAAATCTCTAAAATTACCTGGTTTGTAAGTAACCATATCTATTTCATGTATATTTTGGACTAGGGACATGCGCTAAAACAGACAGTGCTTAAAGGGACACTATAGTCACCAGAACAACTACAGCTTATTGCATTTGTTCTTGTGAGTAGAATCATTCCCTTCAGGCCTTTTGCTGTAAACACTGTCTTTTCAGAGAAAATGCAGTGTTTACATTACAGCCCAGTGATAACTTCACTGGCCACTCAGTCTTGCCTGCATGCAGACACTGAACTTTCTGCTCAGAGATTCATTGATTCAATTCATCTCTGAGGAGATTCTGATTGGCTGAACCAGGTCAGATTGCAGTAGATAAAATTCAGTTGAAAACAACTACTACTTATTGAGTGGGAGGTCTTTAATACCAGTTAATAGAAAGGAATAATAACCACTTCAGCCAACATACCAATCTGTACATGCAATGGGTGGCAGTAGTAGGCAGAAGACCTTGTGCTTATTAATAGTCTAAGTTATTGTAGTACTACTACTGGCTGGGAGTGGCAGAAAAGAAGGTATACAAATTAGATTTTATTTTTTTCTTCACTTAAAGCTTTTTCCTAGACTTTGCTCCCTCTTATTTTTCTTTGTAATTGTAGAATACATATAAGCATGCAGTTATGGGTAAATACCTGGTAAAGCGATTGGCAGTTGGAACATTCTCTGGAGCATTATTACGTTGTCTTAACCCATCAGTGGGAGGACTTGAAGGCTGGTTTGTAGAAGCTGTGCTTACTGGAGGAGTCTTCTCTTGTGCCTGCATATAAAAATACGTGTTAGCACATTCTTTAACAGTGAGTATACAGAACAAGTAACCATGGCAAAATACAAAAACCATGTATATTGCATAATCCACCATTTCTATATTACAGTAATATAGCTCAGTATTGGCAACTCTTGACCAGAGTGCATATCATACAACGCTGAGTAACAGATGCTAGGAAAATGTTGCTTTCATTAGCCTACACAAGCAAATAATCCCTTGCTCTGTGTCCCAGCAGGGGATTAACAGTGGAAGGAAATGATAATCAGTCTAATATAGGGAGTGTGAATAACAGTTGATCCACCAAATCTTTCTGCTGATCATTTTAAATGGTAGTTCATGAATACCTGGAAATCTAGTTTAGTTTCCTTAATACTTAGGCCTGTGCTCTTAAAAAGAAATATGTCCACTTTGGCAAATATATACTTTGTTTTGAATTTATAACAATGCCAGATTCACATAATTTCTATAACTATTCCATCAAAACCTTTAGTACATGATAGCGCCTGGTTAAGCTAATGATGAGTTAGGGTTTGAGTCATTGAATTTTAGGTGTAGTTATTGTTTAAGCTGTACAAAAGTATCACTTTATCACAAAAAGTGATTTTCACAGAATCATGTGAATCGAAATGTTGTTGGACAAATTAACAGAAAGGGCAGTAAATCATGCGATAACAGGGATAAATACTATGTAATGTGGCAGAGAATGTGTATTAAATAAATATTTAAAGATGTGTTGATACAGAAAAGGTGGGGGTTAAGGAAGAAGTTGGCATTGCAATCTGGTTCCTTTACGCACGCATGTAATGTCCTGTTTCTTACAGAAAGTGCAGTTGAGTAGGACATGCTATTTTGGAATAGGTTGTCCAAAGCAGATATAGTTATATTGGTAGACAGGCCTTGTCCCCTTCCTGTTCCAACATCAAAGCTGACATGAAAAGGGTTGTCAGGGACTGACAAATTTAGCTGTTTCAAGAACATTTCAAGCACAATAACCACTACAGCTTGTGATCATGGTACCAGCTTACCATATTGCAAATAGTCAAGCAGTTCTAGAATGATCAGATTTATTACATGTGGTCTGCTGGGTGCTGCTCCCAACCTCTTCTCACCAATCAGAATCTCGTGTTTAGGAGTTTCTATTAGCTCTCCTGAGCCAAGCCCTACATGACAGGACAAGCTGGTTGGATTAGAGTACTTGCTGAGAGAGAGAGAGATCAGCAGATAAAGTAATCCCTGCCCAGCCAGGTTTAGCTCTTGCTGAGAGTTTACAGCAGGCCTGGAGACTGTATAAGAGGCAGAATTCAGGTCTAACATTCTAAAAATGGCTCGACTGCTGTGTAGGTTATGGTGCTTGGAGTGTTTACATTAAAAACAAAAGGCCCATTGACATCTGAAATGGAAAAACCAACAATAAAATAAATCTATAACATACCAGAGTTTGGGGTGGACTCCGAGCAGAGCAAACAAGGTGCAGCACATGCCTGTTTTCCTGTAAAGCAAATAATATGATTACATTCTGAATAGAGGGAACAAGCAATTCTCTTTTAGCTATAGCAATGGGGAAAAAAATTAAATGTTCTGATTGAATTTACCTTGGACAGCACTTCATTCAGCTTCAGGTGGTCAGGGAGCAGTTTTCCTGAATAGATCAATCTCTGATCTTCTTCTTTCTGAATAACAAAAATACAACAGGCAGTGAATACTAATGTTGCACCTACAGTGACTGACCTCGAGATCATAACAAACACCATGTTAAAATCATAATAGACTGCTGTTTCAGATATAAAGCTATAAAATAAAACATGCAGGATACTTCTTAGTGCATCATGGGAATTTGCTATAGCTTGCCAGAGTTAAGCATACTTCTAAAGTACTTGTTGTTTATTACATATTTTCTCATTAACTAAACGGCTGAATGTAAGAGGGAGGATATGAAAGAATTTGTTCTTTAAGCAACAAAGCAAGCCACATAACTATAGATCACTTGCTATAGTGGTCATGGTGCCATAAGTGCCCTACTTCCAATTGCAAGTAGTCACACCATTTTAGAACGGTTTTACTTAGCATCTGCTTGGCACTGCTCTTTGCCTCCTCATTCCTATGGAGAGCTAAGCCCCAAGAGTGTCAACTGATTGCACTCAGCCAATGAGCTTGGCCCTACCTGGCTGCTTAGCTCACATAGAGCTTCCGGATTGCCATTAGACGTAGTGAAGGCGGGTAGCGGTACTTGATAAAAACACAAGTTTAAAGGGACACTATAGTCACCCAGACCACTTCAGCTCAATTAAGTGGTCTGGGTGCCAGGTCCCTCAGGTTTTAACCCTTCACATGTAAACATAGTTTCAGAAAAACTGCTATATTTTCATTTGGGGTTAATCCAGCCTCTGGTGGCTGTCTTGCGGACAACCATTAGAGGCGCATCTGCGACGCTGGCGGCGAATTTTGCCTCCATAGGAAAGCATTGACACTCATGCGCATTCAGCTCCAGTGACAGACGGGGAGGAGAGGTCAACAGTGCCGAGGGAGCCCGGCACTGGATTAAGTTAAGTGGCTGAAGAGGTTTTAACCCCTTCAGCGCCACGGGAGGGGGACCCTGAAGGTGGGGGCACCCTCAGGGCACTATGTCAGAAAAACTGCTTTGTTTTCCTGACACTATAGTGATCCTTTAATGATTTACAATAGGGTTCTTAGAGTATTCCTTTAAGAGTGTTTTAAAAATTTTCTAATCTTATAACCGAAAATAGACCTAGCTGCTGATATATACTTTTTATTCCTTACAGGACCAAGGGTAAACTAATCCCTTGTCAGTTTCCACTCGTCATCTTGAACGCAATTTACAGCGCGCTGACAGAGCAAGCCCGGCTTGCTGTTGAATTGGTTAAAGTGGCTGAAAACTCAATTTGTTTTACCATCAAATACATTTGTTAATGTTTGTAATCTAGTACTGTTCAGTGTATATTAGCTTTGTTGGCAACAATAATTATAAGACACACAAAACAGTATTATGATACTGCATTTGTTGCTGATGAGCAGTCGTACATATGAAAGTTTTCAAGAAGCATTGAGTTATGTATAGCTCATGTTAACAATCATGAATTATACCCTAGGGCAGGGATAGGCAACCTTCGGCACTGAAGATGTTGTGGACTACATTCCCCATAATGCTGGCAAAGAATCATGGGAGGTGTAGTCCAAAACATCTGGAGTGCCGAAGGTTGCCTATGCCTGCCCTAGGGAATAAATTCCAACTATGCACAATCCACCTTTCAAAACAATTGTCATGCATGTTAAAAGCACAAAACCTGTTTAACAAGTATTTTAATAAGCCAGTCCAAAAGCCATGGGATCTAAAGTCCAAGATAATTAACAAGACAAGAGACCATAGACTGAACTATATAGACACTGGATTTAAAGCAGCCCAAGGTATAGTGAAAGTAGACTATAGTATACAGCCCTGTGTTTCTTTAGATCCTTTTATCCTGCAATTTTCTAACTGTATGCAAACATTTTACATAATAAACTGTCTGACTAAACTAGTAGTGGCCAACTCCCATACACGGATATGCATATTTATACAACAGCTTGTTACGATCTTAAAGGAACATTCCAATTAGCACAAGTTCTTATAGCAGGAGAATCAGGAAGCAAGAGCTGTGTTCTTAAACAGTGTGAGGGTGCCATGACACTCTAGGCACCATAACTACTACAGCAGGCTATAGAGGTTAAAGCGCTTAGAGTATTCTTTTAGGCTAAAAATATGGCATGTTATTCATGCCTAAAGTACAGATGCTTGTTGGTGAAAGGCCTTAACATTCAGAACATTTAAAAAAAAAACAAAAAAAAACCTCTATATTCTTGAAAGTGTTGAAGCAGCTGTGTCACCTTAAACTTAGTGTCCAAATCAGTTCCATTCTAGAGACTACTTTGTCTTATATGTTTTCCCCTTCTTTAGAAAGAGGTGGAGCTACCCTCAAGTTTTGGGAAAAAATGTCCAAAACCCCCAGAAGGTGACAGTCACTTTAAACTAGAGGTGACAACAATAATGCCATCATTGTAAGCACGACCTTAAATGTTAATATTTTGTTGTGTGAATTAAAGAATATGGTACATTGGAAGAGTAACTGGGATACAGGCTTAATATAATATAACAATAATATTTCTGCACCTTTGGTTGGAATGCCTGTAATCTGAGCCAATGTTTTGTGACATTCCATTGGTTTCATAAACCCCTGACAGAATGGTCTGCAGGCAGAAAGAGCACAGGATTGTGAGAAGCAAATCATTAGGGTCAGATAACCAAGAATCCAACTAAAAGGGTCCAGAGAGAGCTCTCGGAGGGGGGAGTGGGAAACCAACTTCAAATAGGTCACTACCCCTGAATAATAATAATAATAGATGTATTACAGATTATATTAGAGAATGTGAATAGCAGTGCTTGCTTCTGGCTGATGCTTATGTAACAGCTGGTAGAGCTATGTTCTGCCCACTCCTCAACAAACTTTATATCCCTCCCCCCGGACAGCACTCTAGCTGCTGGGGACTACATTACCCAGGAACCCCTGGATACAGGCAGACCAGGTTCACCAGGCGGGGTCAGTAATCCCATGGCCGTGATATGCAGGCTGTGGGGCCCCCCGGAGGGGCTAGGTGGCCCCTGTTCCAGGCTGTGGCCCCCAGGAGCGGATATTCAGTATGTGGCCCCCCCGGAGGTGCTAGGTGGCCCTTAATGCAGGCTGTGGCCCCCAGGAGCTGATATTCAGTATGTGCCCACCCCCTCCCCCCGGAGCTGATATTCAGTATGTGCCCACCCCCTCCCCCCCGGAGCTGGTATGCAGGCTGTGGCCCCCCGGAGATGCTAGGTGGCCCCTAATGCAGTCTGTGGCCCCCCCGGAGGTGATATGTGGCCCCTGATCCTCACCGGTTCCCCAGGAAGCTCCCGGTGTAGCTGTGATTTGAGTTCACGCACAGAGCAGCTCCTGGCCGCCCTGACCTCCCGCTCGTCCTGTTTCAGGCTGGGACTCCGGATTAACAGTACGACCTCCCCGTCCGCCATGTCTGCGGCCTGCTCTATCTCTGTAACAACTTCCGGTGACTCGGGCAGCCAGCCGCTGCTGACACTTCCTGCGAGCTCGAGGACACTGGCAATCAGGCGGCCGGGGGGCGAGCGGCGCTCTTATAGTCCGGGTTATGTTGCTAAACACCGTGTGGCCGGCGCCCATTGGCTGGGGGAGCCTCGCGCTTCGACGTGTGCCAATGAGCAGGCAGGAAAATGACAGTGGGCGGGGCCTGTCTGATGCAATTTTAACGGAGATGGAGGGGAATGGAAGGTCCGAGACTGGAGAGTAACCACGCCCCCTTCAGTTGATTGACAGGCACCTATGTTGGTAGTATTATTTAACAGACAGTAAGGGCAGTGATGGCCCCTGCAGGAGCTGGGAAGCTCAGTGCTGGAATAACTGTGTTTTAATGATGGTCTATCTACAGCACAGTGGGTGGATGAGCATGATGGGAGATGTAGTGGCAGAGCTATAGGAGAGAATGCAAATATATGGAGTATAGTGGGTTTAACCTCACAAATTGTAATAGGTGGTAGGTGACTGTATATAACACTGCACACGTAAACCCCCAAGGGCCGGTTAGGGGCAGATTAGCTGGAATTGGATGCGTTTGACACAGCTGGAAAGAATCCTGCACAAGACTATTAATATTATTTATATAGCGCCAACAAAACCGCAGCGCTGTACAATAGGTGGACTAACAGACAAGTATTTGCAAAAAGATGAGTTGGATGCACAGGTACAGAGGGGGTGGAGAGGCTCTTACACCTCTAAATTAGAACAGATGGAACTTTGAATGGCAAATGTTTGGCAAAGATTGCTAACCAGGACTATAGCTACAACATGGTGAGTTTAGGCCCTAGGCTGGATACCAGATTGGTAGCCACACTTCAACTCTGAATGGGCCAAACCTGGTTAATCCAGCTAGGCTCTTATCCGTTTATAGGAGGAGGAATCTGTAATTCCTTTACTTCTCAGGTAGGCAAAATATGGGGGAGCCAAGAGTTTGTGTCGATTCCCCAGTGTTCCTTCCAGACAGGACTGTTGGATAGTTTCTATGGGAACAGAATATATATATATATTCTGCTGTAAAAACATTTCCGTATATCAGCGGCACCACACGTACACTAGAAGGTGTGAGAGCAGGGCAGGGTGGGCTAGTAACCCTGTGTGTGTCACTGAAGACACGGTAGAACAGGCTCAATTCAAAAACGAAGTTGGTTTTGCCCAAAAATTTTAAAAAGGCATTAATTTGACATTCATACACACTAGGCCAGGAGTAAGTAAACGTCAGCACTCCAGATGTTGGACTACACCTTCCATAATGTTGGCAAAGCATCATGGGAGGTGTAGTCAAACATCTGGAGTTCCAAAGGTTACCTACCCCTGCACTAGGCTGACTGGTAGCAGGCCAGTCCCACCTGCCTATGCATATTAGTGTTATTTAATCACTCTCATTTGATGAATGCCTTCTGTATAGTTTGTACAGTGTGAGAGTATAATTTTATGGGGACTTGGTCTCTGGGTTCCTGCTTCTGGAGACACCAGTTGCCATGTGGGACAGAACCCAAAGTCACGACCTTTCCTCAAAATGCAGGACAGTTGGTGCAATGCAGGCAATGTGTTTAAAAGGTGTTGAATAATTTCAGCCTCATTCAACACGGTGCCACTTTAATGTCACGGGCAGTGAATGAGTACTCAGAATGCTGCAAGCTGTAAGAACGCAACATCTTCACTGGGATTCACCCACCCCAGGTACCTGATCTGAGAACATAGTGTTCAAGGGCAATGATGTACCCCACCTTGTAACTGTGTGCCATTATAAATATTGCTGTTTAGATATTGGATATTAGCATTGTGCCCTTGTGAGTGCAGCTGCAGTACAGCATACATATGTTTAAGTCACAATTTCAATGGTAATATTTAGATTTAGGAAAGCATAGACTCTGGATACTGGATGATGTCCTTATGCAGAATAGTTTCATTGAGTCAAACTCTGCAGGGCTAAGATAGCCTCCAGTCAAACTCCCTTCACAAACTTAACATTGCAATTTCTCCAAAACTGCAATGTTTGCAGCTGCAGGGCTAAGAGAACAGAGACGGCGCACCCAGACCAATTCAATAGTGTCCCTTTAAATCTAAGAATAAATCTATATTAGAACTTTGGACTTGGCACTGTTTGTTACTAGTGACTTTATCACAGAACTTATTTTCTGTGAAGTATTTAGCTTTTCACTGACCAAGGTCCAGCCAAATACACATACTTCCCCTACCCCGTCATGTGTCAGGGAGTGTGACTGCATATGAAGAATGTGTGTGTGTTATATAATATGTGTTCTATATTACTCTGTTCCAGGTCCCCTCCGTTGCCTTTAGTTTATGCATATTTTGTGCAAATTAAATCCTCCCCCTAGTTTTTACCAGTGTTTGCTTGTTCCTGGCATGCTTTTTATGGTGTGCGGGGAAATACAGTAAGTTTATTGCACAAAGGCGCATGTTTGTCAAATGAGTCTGAAGAAGAGCCCTATTTGTTAACTTATAAAAAGTAAAGGGGACATCTTTCATTTTAGTCAAATGATTCCTGTATTTAAGCGATGTCATCCAATACCTCAATATTATAGAGAAAATAGGGGTTACCAAACAAAGTCAGTATACTGCCCAAAATCCCCATTCTGTATATGTTTGCTGGCTGCTAGGGATAGATTGAGTAGCGCTCTAAGGAGAGATCTCCAGAGAATAAACATTGCACAGTTGCTGATGACAGTTTCTGTAAACCATTGCAGGACGACTCTGGGGATATTTGAGTTAGACGGATGCGTAAATCAGGATGTGGGGTAAGATCAGTGTGAGGGTAACTTTTACCATTTATCATGCTGCAAAATGGAGAAATTTCTCTGTAGTGAGACAGCTATGTACCCGTGTGAGGCCTCCTATTCAGGGAGTTGAATCTGTGTTACATTGAAACAAAGCTCTTTCCACATTTAGTCCCAGAGTGTGTGAATGTGATTTTTGGTTTTAAACACTACACTTTCAGAACGTGCAGCACAAACGGGATGATCTCTATCAAATGCAGTGGTTTAGGGATTTTTCTATGCAAGTGTTCAGTGTGTCTTTTCAGAGAGCTACTGAAAGCACATTCAATGTTATTCCCTATAGGGAGTATTGTCAGGGATCCAAAGTGAATTCTAAATTTAAGGCCAAAATAGCCAAGTTGGAAAAGTTTCCCAAAGTCTGTTATGGTTCTAGTTTGGCTATTTTGGTCTACAATTTGAAAACATATAATGAATTCCTACTTTAGCAAATATCCTGACTGTTTTCTTTGTACAACTGCATTACCTTTTACTTTTGCTCAGTGAATTGCATTTGCAGAGGTGTTTTGGAACATAGATATACCTCCCAACAGTTTCTGTTTAAACAGGACAGTCAGAATTCGGGTCCTTCCTGTAGTCCTGGGTTTGCCCTTTGGTGTTCTGCATCTGGGGACAGAGTCCAAGTTGTCATTAAACACGCATGCTCTATGTGTGCTGTAATGTAAGAGCACTTTAACAGCACTCTGCACATGTGCAGCCCAAAGTAAACACAGAATGTGAAGGCATATAAGAACCATTCGGCCCATCTAGTCTGCCCAATTTTCTAAATACTTTCATTAGTCCCTGGCCTTATCTTATAGTTAGGATAGCCTTATTAAACGCATGTTTAAACTCCTTTACTGTGTTAACCTCTACCACTTCAGCTGGAAGGCTATTCCATGCATCCACTACCCTCTCAGTAAAGTTTGTTTTAAAATGTTCCTGTTCTGAGTTCACTAATGCATGCTCTAATGAAAGAACATAGAATGTATCTGTATTCATCTGTACGCTGCAATTTTGAAAATCTTGCAAATGCATACATTTTATGAAAAAGCAGTTTAAATATATGGTCCCTCCTGCATTTATCAATTACTTCTTGGCATAGTGACAGTTGACACTTGAGTGACAGGAGAGAGCAGGAGACCCTTGCTTCATGTGGTTTTCGTACTCTCCATTACAGCAACAGATAAGCGTAGTGCAAATAACTCTAGTTATTAAGCATGTCCCTGTTATAACAAAAGCTTCAGCTAGCATTTCTTATCAGTTCTCTAGAATTCAGTCTTATCTGGTGAATAAACTCATGATATTTGCGTTACCATGTAAGTCCAGTAATTTAGATGTAAAATAATGAAGTATTGCAGTTTCTTTAAAAAACAGTAAACTCCAACTACTTCTCCTTGATTGCAAGAAACCGTCAACTTTACATAATTTACCAACATTAAAAGAACACTATAAACTACTAAAGCACTGTAGCTTAATGAAATGATTTGTGTGAAAAATGTGTCCTCGGTTTTTCATTTTACAATAAACTGTTTTATTCCCTGGCTGTCAGACAACTGGACATGTTACTTCCTGGTTTGGTTAGCTCAGTGGAGCTAAACTCAAGTGGCAGCAATTTCCCAGAGCACCTGCCTTGCGAAGAATTCTCATTGAGCTGTATTAGGAAGTCTGTGATTGGACAGCCACAGAAAGTCTGGGCGGGGTTAGAAGGGGAGGGCTTGCAAAGACTGCAGACAGCAGATTTGCAGCGTTTTGAGGCTATTTTAGATATACCCCATGTTTTCATTGGGGGTATCTATTAAGTAGTGATTTTTTTTTGCATTTGGGCAGTGAAGTGTCCATTTTAAGATGTTTTTTGTGTGTTTAGCATTTAGCTTACTGGGGTCCAACAGTGAAAAGATCCCTGGGGAGTTTTCTGGTTGAACCAGGCCAAGTTTGCCCTGCCCCCACTTTACAGAACACTGAAACATAAACAATCATATACATCTTACTGTAACCACAAAGCAATCCAAATAGTAAGGAATAGTACTTACCTAAATGATAATGAAGCAAGTCATCTTAAACCAGAGAGAAAGGCAGCCAGTGAGTGGATTTAACTTCTCAAAAGGTAGAAAGTTGACTCAACTAGAAAAACAAGTGAGAAACATTTTAGCTAATGACAGTGATAATTTAAAGGACCACTATAGTGCCATTAAAACATACTCGTTTTCCTGCCACTATAGTGCCCTGAGGGTGCCCTCACCCTCAGGGACCCCCTCCCGCCGGGCTTGATGGAGAGGAAGGGGTTAAATCTTAGTTTTTTCCAGCGCCGGGCTCCCTCAGCGCACTGAACTCTCCTCCTTTCCCCGTAATCGGCTGAATGCGCATGCGCGGCAAGAGCTGTGCGCGCATTCAGCCAGTCCATAGGAAAGCATTGAGAATGCTTTCCTATGGACGCTGGCGTCTTCTCACTGTGAAAATCACAGACAGCCAATAGAGGCTGGATTAACCCTAATGTAAACATAGAAACTGCTATGTTTACAGCAGAAAGGGTTAATCCTAGGTGGACCTGGCACCCACATTACGCTGAAGTGGTCTGGGTGCCTATAATGGTCCTTTAATATGTGTGCAAGAAATACATAGAATAATAATGGAATAAAAAGTAACCCATGATGATATGTGGCCTGGAGCACCACTGTGATTTGAAAGCTTAGAAATGGTCACAGTTTTCAGAACGCTGGCATTTCAGTGGTTAAGTTATAGTTATAAAACAGTTTTTTTTAAATATTGGGGGGAATTTATCAAAGTCTTGTTCTTTCAAAAAGTGTAAAGGAAGAATAATCCATGGGCGTCCGCGGGAATCTTTTTTTGGGGGGGTGAGGGGGCATAATTTTAATGACATCCAAGCTCGGCCCCTTTTTGCCTTGCCGGACTGGGGCTACAAAGCAGCCCTGGAAATTTTTTTATGCCAGCCCAATAAGTCATTATGACATGTAGTGTGTGTGTGTGTGTGTGTGTGTGTGTATATAGATAGATAAAGATAGATGTGTGTGTGAGTTTGTTCACACACACATACACACACACATAGTACAAACTCTGACACTCACACAAGGTTACTACAGACAAACTCATTGGTGTACAAACACAAACTTACTACAGACAAGCTTACGGTCACACACACATGGTCACTACCAAAAGGCTCACTGACACACACACATGCTTACCACAGACAAGCTCACTGACACATGCTCACTACAGAAAAGCTCACTGACACACACATGCTCACTACAGAAAAGCTCACTGACACACACACATGCTTACCACAGACACGCTCACTGACACATGCTCACTACAGAAAAGCTCACTGACACACAAATGCTCACTACAGAAAATCTCACTGACACACACACATGCTTACCACAGACAAGCTCACTGACAAATGCTCACTACAGAAAAGCTCACTGACACACACATGCTCACTACAGAAAATCTCACTGACACACACATGGTCACTACAGACAAGCTCACTGACACACATACACATGCTTACTACAGACAAGCTCACTGACCACACATGCTCACTACAGAAAAGCTCACTGACACACACATGCTCACTACAGACAAGCTCACTGACACACATACACATGCTTACTACAGACAAGCTCACTGACCACACATGCTCACTACAGACAAGCTCACTGACACACATACACATGCTTACTACAGACAAGCTCACTGACCACACATGCTCACTACAGAAAAAAAATAGAATATCCCGGATGGGGGTTGGTACTGACCAACCCTCGTTCTAGATATTCTATTTTTTTTCCACCCATGGCTTAACCCTTATAGTAAAAATATAATTCAGGGAAACCTCATGTGAGAATTCCTGGTTTGGTATTTTAGAAAACTAAGCTAATTGAATGAAATATCTTCAACAGTAAACAATTTGTGAGAAGATTGCTGCAATATAGCAAAAGATAACCATTTAACCGTCTATTCAATGATATAACAGGCTTTATTATCCATTGGCAAAAATAAACATAAAAATGGCAGTATCTATATGTTAATTAGATATAGTGATCCTAAAAATCAAGCCAACAGGGGATATATTGTGTCTCTCTGTTTGTATATTCCCTATTAGTATAATAAACATCCCTTCAGAATCATTTCATAATTACAATGTCTAAAAAATAAATCAGGTTTCCCTGATTTATATTTTCACTACAGAAAAGCTCACTGACACACACATGGTCACTACAAACTCACTGACACACACCACACACCATTTTTTGCTTGTAAAACCAGTAAGGACACCTCAACAAAAGGAATACATGAGATTTCAAGCAGAAAACTAAATAATAGTAATGAAGTATTTAAAATTCGGGATTTCATTACGTGTCAAAGTGTCAATATAATCTACGTGCTGGAATGCCCATGTGGACTCCAGTATGTAGGTAGAACCAAAAGACAGTTATATATAAGAATTAGAGAACATATGTTAAATATTAAAAAGAAATTCATGCAACATACGGTATCGGCTCATTTTGCACAATATCATGGAGCAGATATGAGTCTCTTGAAATTTAAAGGCATATGTAAAGTAAGGAAACATTGGAGAGGTGGAGATCATACCAAACAGCTGGGTATACAAGAAATGAAATGGATATACAATTTAAACACATTACAACCAAATGGCTTAAATGCAGAATTCGAATTGTGCCATTTTTTGGGATGAATAATTATGGATACGAATTCACTCCTCCTTATACAATAGCATTTAAGTATTTATTAATGATATCGGTGTCTTTTAGGGGATACATAAATATACAATTTCATGATTGAATATTCTTTCTCCTTTTTTTTTTATTTTTTTTTTTTACTTCTATTAATATTTTAAATTGTTTAGACTTACAGCAAACTTATGTGCACTTTTCCCCATGATTTTATTGTAAGAATTTTCTTTTTATATAGTTTATTCTGTATTTTTATATTTGTTCAGTCAATATGTATGTACCTTTAATTGGGACATAACATAAGACAGATTATTGTTTTCTGTCATTTTTCAGGGGTACTAATCATTAGGATACTAGTACTATTTTTAGATATCTGTATTTGGTTAGGTCAACTATCCGCTGGGAGAAGGATTTATATTATGAAATAAGGTAATTATTCTAACAAATTCATTTGTGGAATACAATTA
This sequence comes from Pelobates cultripes, assembly GCA_933207985.1. Classification (NCBI taxonomy): domain Eukaryota; kingdom Metazoa; phylum Chordata; class Amphibia; order Anura; family Pelobatidae; genus Pelobates; species Pelobates cultripes. The sequence continues at coordinate 32,004,392 of OW240923.1, read as the reverse complement.
AAAGATAATAACCCAATTGAATGACAGTTACGTTCAAATTTAAATCCAGCGGGAGTAACTATGGTTACATTTGTGAACACAGAATGTAACATTATATAAAGACTTTCTTATAAATGATAGTTTTAATATATGTTAGAAATTGAAACATTGTAAAAGTGAACACTATGTAAGAGTTAGATACATTGTGTTGTTTTTTGATATGTGTGAAACGAGAGGAACAAACCGCTATATAAGCGGGTATTGTCTAACAGTCTGCATCCATTGATAAAGCCGTGCTGACGGAGAAACGCGTTTGGAGGGACTGACCACTGACTACTGAAAGGTGGCATTTGGGAGATATTCATCTGCACTTTATACATCAGAGCAATACCTAAGTTGCTGATCCGGGACGCCGCGTGCAACACAAGGTCTGCACCCCATATGCACTTTATGTACCAGTTTGCAGACATACACTAATGTAGTCTGATTATTACTACTCCGAATTTTATTTGGAAATTGTTTTATTCTGAATCTTTTAAGGAAATACCGAAGTCTAGCTTACAGCTAGGATCTTATATTTCCGATATATTTGGATTGTTTTTTTTTTTTGATGCACTGAAATAGAAGTTACTAACTCACTTTTTTCTCTGCATTTTTCATATATCTATTTTGGTATTGGAGCCATCACACTGAAGAAAATACCCGGAAGGGATTTGAATGGACTAATATTGGACTTTAATATTCAGTCTTCTATACTCATTATATGAGATTTCTGTTTATTGTTATTACAAGGCATTATTGTTTGACAGTTTTATTTCATATGATTACAGCAATGATAATGCTACCAGAGGTTTAAGGGTATAGTTTTTCTATTTGTACACACCACACACATGCTTATTACAGAAACACTCAGTGACACACATGTTCACTACAGACAAACTCACTGACACACACATGCTCACTACAAACTCACTGACACACACCACACACATGCTTACTACAGAAACACTCAGTGACACACATGTTCACTACAGACAAACTCACTGACACACACATGCTCACTACAAACTCACTGACACACACCACACACATGCTTATTACAGAAACACTCAGTGACACACATGTTCACTACAGACAAACTCACTGACACACACATGCTCACTACAGAAACACTCAGTGACACACACAAGCTCACGAACAGAAAAGCTCACTGTAGTGGGGGGTCATGGCCTGTAGTAGGGGGGGTCATGACCTATAGTGAGGGGGACAGGACCTGTAGTGGGGGATCAAAGGCTGAAATGGGGGGATGGGTTGAGGACCCGTTGTGGGTGGTGAGTGTCAATAGGAAGGATGAGGGGCAATAGAGGGGGAAGTCCTGGTAGGGAAACTTCTAACTCTGCCAGGTCTTGCTCTATAAAGGGAAATGGGGGGGGGGGTTGACACCTTGCCGGTCCTGCCGGATTGATCAGCAGCAAGCTCTCCTCTGCAGCACCCCCTGTGAGCTGGGAAGCGCTGGCCCTGGGGAGGAGGCAAGCTGAAAAATCCAGGGGGTGGAGGAAGTGCCCCCTCCTGCAGACGCCCATTGAATAATCGCCAATGTATGTCTGCCTGCGGATACCATTGGTTTTCACAGTGATTGTTCTATTTAAAAAAAAAAATCTTTATTACTTTACACCACTTTTCAGAACTTGACACTGATACATCCTCCCCAGCGTGTTCCATTTATATCGTTGCTGCAGTGACTAACCCAGGACCACTAAATGTGCATGAAAGCTGAATTGTACTTACCCATAATTTGCCTTTTATATACTCCTTCTTGCTCAGCACACCAAAGGATGATCACTCGAATGTCTTATTTTTGTATAAAAATATAGGAGACAGCTGGAACAGCCTTCCGGCAGAAACAGCACAGGTTAAAGAGAAACGGTCACTAAATGGCACATTCCAGTTGGGAACTATATGTAATTACTTATGCTCTCCCCACAAGAATCTCTTTAAAATGTATTTTATTTATAATTCACATTGAATGCTAGGCACGGTTCATTCAGAGCACGTGGAAAGACACAAATACCAATCAACTGGAAGTGCAATGGATGTAATCTTTTCTTATACTTACTTCTGCTACACATTTCTCCCTAGTTAAAGGACCATTAAAAGTACACTATTTAGGTGCCCCTTGCCCCCCTTAAAAAGGTAATAAACTTACCTTTTTTCCAGTGCCGTGCGGGTCCGCCAGTGCTGACCTCGCCCCTGATCCGCCTCCTTGGCTGAGATCATCAGAATGAACGATCCTGTGCCAATCATTGGATTGGCTGAGATTGTCCATTCTGATGATCTCAGCCAAGGAGCCATGTTAGGGGCGGAGCTAAACATGGCGTTGGCCAATCCGCATCTCCTCATTGAATCAATGCATCTCTATGGGGAAAGCTCAGCAGATCCATGCTAAATGTCAGCGCTGGAAGTTACATGCATGGTTACATAGCTGAAAAGAGACGTGTCTATCAAGTTCAGCCTTTCTCACATTTGTTTTTGTTGTTGATCCAAAAGAAGCAAAAAAAAAAAAAAAGTCTGAAGTGCATCCAATTTTCCAACAAACTAGAAAAAATTCCTTTGTGACCCTTTCCTTTGTCTTAGACTAAATCTCATTTCTTCCAGTTTAAATTTGTGACCTCGTGTCCTATGTATAGTGCTGTTTGTGAACAGATTTACAGATAATGCTTGTATTGGCCCCGAATATATTTATATAACTACATAGTTACATAGCTGAAAAGAGACTTGTGTCCATCAAGTTCAGCCTTCCTCACATTTGTTTTTTGCTGTTGATCCAAAAGAAGGCAAAAAACCCAGTTTGAAGCACAATTTTGCAACAAGCTAGGAAAAAAATTCCTTCTTGACCCCAGAATGGCAGTCAGATTTATCATTGGATCAAGCAGCTATTACCCTACATTGAAAAATGATATCCTTGAATATTCTGTTTTTGCAAGTATGCATCTAGTACAGTGATGGCGAACCTTTTTGAGCCCGAGTGCCCAAACTGTAATACATGCCAATTTTTTTCCCCTCAAAGTGCCAAAACGGCAATTAAACCTGAATACTGAGGTTTAAGTTTAGAAAAAACAACTCATGCAGTTGTCCGAACTAATTAACATCTCTGTGTGTGTATTAAGCAGTTTGTGTGTGTGCTCGGCAGTCTGTCTGTATGTGTATTTAGCAGTCTGTCTGTGTGTATTTAGCAGTCTGTCTGTGTGTATTTAGCAGTCTGTCTGTGTACTTAGCAGACTGCTGAATACACACACAGACTGCTGAGTACACAGTCTGCTGAATACACACACAGACTGCTAAATAAACACATACACAGACTGCTAAATACGCACACACACAGACTGCTAAATACACACACACACAGACTGCTGAGTATACACACACACACATACTGCTGAGTATACACACACACACATACTGCTGAGTACACACAGACAGACTGCTGAGTGTACACACACAGACTGCTGAGTGTACACACACACAGACAGACTGCTGAGTGTACACACACACAGACAGACTGCTGTGTGTACACACACACAGACTGCTGTGTGTACACACAGACAGACTGCTGAGTGTACACACAGACAGACTGCTGAGTGTACACACACTGCATTGAGGGGTACAGTGTATGTGTTTGTGTGTGGGGTGGTGTGTGTGTGTCTTTGTGTGGGGTGATGTGTGTGTGTGTCTTTGTGTGGGGTGATATGTGTAGGGCAGGGGTGCTGTGTGTATGTCGTCGTCCCTCTCCCCACCCCCACTGTTTTCTTTCCCCCCATACCTCCCTCATTTTTTTTCTCCCATCCCACACAGTTTCTCCCCCCTCCATACCTCCCTCAGTTTTCTCCCTGCATCTCTCCCTCAGTTCCCCCCCCATACCTCCCTCAGGTTCCTTCTCTCCCC